>JACDJE010000494.1:99904-182388 GCA_016647715.1 Pavo muticus
GGGGGGGGGAAATAGCCTCATATGGATCATTCTTTTATTAAAAAAAAAAAAGAAAAAAAAGAAAAGAAAAAGCAAGGGTTGCCCAAGCTTGGAGCTGGAAGAACAGTGCTCCCTGGTTACTCGTGGAAATCTGAGAGGAGCTGAATTTAGTTTTCTCGAGGCAGGCAGGACAGAAGGTACCTTACAGGTGCTGCTAGGTGCTGGAAGGCCACACCCAGGACCCTGCTATGAACTTCCCAGACGAGTCAGGAGATGTCTGGAAGACAGCAGTGCAGCTGCAGCTGCAGGAAACTTGACTTTCCTGCTGGTCCTGAGTAGGAGATATCTGCAGAAAATAAGCAACAATTCCTGTTCCTTCCCAACGGGTTAACAGCTCATGCTCTTCCTTGAAGCAGGGTGAGGTTTCTGTGAGTGGGGCTGAAGATCTGTAAGGGACATTACTGTTAAGGCTACTTGAGGGATAAACTATCCTGGCCCACATGTAAATATTTGCAGTTACAGACAGAAGCAAGAGTAACTGGAGAAAAATGTGAAAGACTCATGAATTGCTGCTGTCTGTTAAAGTTTGCTTTAGTGGGATTGAATGACTTTTAAGTCATTTCCATAGCAACTGCAGCACAACAAAGCCCGTGTCCCCGCAGTCAGCGACTGACCAGCACCCACAGGCAGGCTGGTGACCAGGCCCCAATGGCGGCAGGCATTTAGCCACAGCCCAGCTCTCTGGGATCTGAGTCCTGCCTTGTTCTGCCCTGGAGAGAAAAAAATGTTATGGAAACGAACAGGCAGTAACAGCAGCAGAGACACAGAAATAACCTGTTTTATTATTAAAACATAGCCCTGAGCATCCAACCAGTGCTTGGCTACTCATCAATTAAAGATCACCTCAGGACCATAAAGCGAGCTGTGTGCTATGCAATCCCATTTCAGGCAGTGCAATCACCACAGAAAACAGCTTAAAACAGATATTAAAATAGTGGACAGCTGATTAGTAAACTTCAGACTCGGGTACATCAAGAAATGAAAGGCTTGCCTGTCTGTATGCACCTCATTGATGTTAAGAAGTGACATAGCGTCTCCCGATTCATGAGATCCTGGGGGTGAAAGCTGGTGGAGGGCGAGCAGGCCCCCATGCTGCCTCTCCTTTGGGCAGGACCGCTCCTTCACTGTGTTCCCAAGCATTGTGTTTGGTTTAATTTTAAGTAACTTTGTCAGTGTGGCTGCCCCTGAGAGGCTCGGTTCATTAGGTCCATTAGTGCAATTAGGGACTTGACACAGCAGGCCACTTGAAAAACATTAGTCCAAAGGGCACTCCACTGGCAGCTGGTGCGGCTTCTTCATTACTTGCAGCCTCCAGGAGAAGGCTGTGTGAGCACAATGAGGATGCCTGAAAGCGCTGCTGTGCCGGGAGGGACCCTGGCAGGAGAAGGCCAGGCTGTGCAGCCAGGAGGGGAAGTGCTCTGTGTCTGGAGCACAATTCTCCATGTCATCCTGCTGGTAACCTTCTGCTGAGTCAGAGGACAGGCGGTGCAGAAAGAGGAAAATCACTGCCCAGGGAAAGGTTTGTGGCATGTGCTAATGCTGTCAGGGACAACTAGTTTTTACTTGATGGTGTGGGAGATGAGCATGGTCCTCTTTTCCATTTCAGTATGGAATAATATAAGACAGTATGTCAGTGAGAAATGAGCTTATTTATGCTAGACATAATGTGGGCATGAGAAACCAGAATACCCATATGCTGCACAGTGTTATGCCACACTCCCCATGTACTTTTCTAGTTAGTTCCTTACAATTCAATATGCTCTAAGTAGGGTCAGGCTGTGCTACGCTTCTGGCATTTGTGCAGGCAGAAAATCCTGTTAGAGGTACAAAGTCTCTAAGCCATGGCCTGCATGTCACATGTGCTGCATTGCCTATTGCTGCATGCTGCAGGGCAGGAACCAGGTGGGCCAGGAGGGCTTTGGTGAAAGTCCCTGCAGGTGGCTTTTGGTCATGGGGAAAGGACAGGACAGCTCCATCCAGCTGTACCCGTGGGTCACTTGGGTACCTCCAGCCAGGTTAGATGTGTCCAACTGGGTGCTGCTGCCTGTGTCAGCCCTGCTGGTACAGAGGGCAGCTCAGCATCCCTGACTGCTGCTCTTGGTCTTGCCTGTGGCAAGGCAAGCTAGAGACATTTGTCCTGCTGCCAGCAAAACAGAAATCACTGCTGTTGGTGGCCTTCTAAACCAGTGCTTCCAGTTAACAAATGTTTATTATAATGAACAAATTCTTCTATAGGCCATCTGAGCCATCACATCCACAGTCTATTCAAACTAACATCAGCAATCACGTCCCATTGAATAACTCTGACCAAGCAGCTACACCTTGTGCTGTGTAGGTACAGGAGCTGGGCATTGCAGCCTTCTGACAACCTCATGGCCAGCTGCACCTCCTGTTGCCATGGGAATGGACCTTGGCTCAGTGAAAGCTGGGTAATGGGCTCTAAAATCATCACTCTTCACGTTGGAAAAAATGCTGGGGTGATGCGAGGTAAAATGATAAAAACAACAAGATTGTGGATGCCCCCTCCCTGGAAACATGCAAGGCCAGGCTGAATGGGGCTTTGAGCAGCCTGGTCTAGTGGGAGGTGTCCCTGCCTACAGCAGGGGTTTGGAACTTGATCTTAAAGGTCCCTTCCAATGGAAACCATTCTATAATTCTATGAACAATGACAGAGCTTGTGGGATATCATTTTTGTTGGGTTTATTTTATAGCTGTGTTGTTTGCATTTCTCTTGGAATTTTCTGGTCAAATGTAATGCTGCTCTTCTGACCACAGCACTGAGAAGTTAGATTCTGTGCAGATCCAGCAACAGGGGGAGCATCACTGAGAAAATGGGTTTGATGAGGAGAATCGTTTGCTGTAACTAACCAGGTGTGTGGACACAACAGATCATTTCTTTTATCTTGGCTGTCTGGCCATACAACCACTTTTCCTTAGTCCAGAAATCCTTGATCTAGTGCCATTATAGTATATGACAAAGTTCAGCATCATTATGTCACGCATTAATGTCCTTTCACTTTGCTGTGTCCAGCAATCTCCAGCGTTGCCCTTGCCCTAGTTTCACAGGGTTCTTAGTTGTACTGAAAATATTCGCGCTGGCATCAGAGTAACATCTTGCTAATCGAACAGTAGTGACACAGAAAATTATGCTCTGCAGGTAAGTTGAACATGAGAGTTTAAACTGCATAAAAGTTAAAGCATTTAGGGTAAAACTATAGTTGTAATCAAAGATTGAAATGTAGGCTGCAAATAAAGAAAATAAAGGTTTGGAGCCATCTTCTCAGCCTATGTTTTTGTGGAAAAACCTTCTACAGTTATAAAAGATTCCTGGAAAACAAAGTGTTCATATGCCAGTCTTAACTTTGGGATATTTTACTAGGTTCTTAAGTTATTTATATTATTAAGTTTTTATATTATATTATATATATATATTATATTTATAGGCTCTTAAGTTATTTACCTTTACCAAATTAGTAGAAGAGAATATTTTGCTCTAATACCAGCTCGAGGAGTAGTATTGTATACCAAAACTGTTGTTGCTTTTTAAAATTACTACAGCTTATTATGTTCTTAAAATGCTTTTAAATCTGAACAGTGTGTATATCAATGTATTGTAGTGAGATAACATGCTTTTATTTCTTGGAGAGCTCTGGTCCTCTTAGAGAATCTGCATAAATATTACTCTGAAGTAATGCTGATTCTGTGGGTGTATAGATATTCCCCAGTTTAACTTCCGTACTCACAGTGTGCTCATTTCAGTTATTCATCAGTTGTTTTGTGTGTAGATAAACGTTTTTTGAGGCCATCTACTCTCAATACATCCTTCCATCCATAGAATCCATTCCATTCCATCCATAGAATCAATTCTCTATAGACAGAGAAAATTCTTTAACCATTTTCATCTATCCCCCCAAATTTGACTTGCCTCCCCATGTTGTCTAACAGCATTATTCAGAATTATCCCTTAATCTATGCAGAGAGTTCCTGCTATACTTGTTTAAAAGGATTCCTAATCTTTGCACTTTATATACTGAAGGAGCTCTGTGGCAGAGATTGGGTTTTTGTATTCTGAAGGGATGCTGGTAATGAAGAAAGTTATAGCTTCTGTAGTAGCAGGCATTAGGCATGCAGCCAAACTCAAGTCTTGCAGACCTCCTCCTGGCTATGCTTGTTAAACTCAGAGTTATTTTGATTAGATCGTTTCTTTCAGTAGATTTTACAGGGAGAGGATTGTGCTGTTTTCCTTCAGTGACTACTTTTTTCATTCTTGGAGGCCAAGTAAAGGCTCACTGATGGTTAATTAATTTCTTCAGAATCTCCTGATCGCTTTCAGGTGGGTTTTGTATGCACTCATTTTAGAGTCAGGAATGCAATTCAGAGCACTGAGCTGGTACGTATTGCCACTTGCAGAATAGGGTTAAAGCTCTCCAAACTACTGTCAGTGTACCACAGTCATTTCAGGCGCTAGTTACTGGCACTGCCAAACTGACACACAGTCTTTTGCTACTCAAGAGACTCTCAGGACTGGAGTAGACAGGTAAGGATGATCTTCAGGAGAGAGAGCCAGTAGCACAGCTCTGTGAAGAGTCTTTCACAACACTTGTCTTTTTTCTTTTTCTTTTTTTTCCCTCTAAATGACTGGAAACCTGCATTGCCTTTTCCTTGCATTAGTTCCCAGTTTCAGTTAGAATGCAGCCAATAGCAGATCTCCCACTGACTTCAAAGCAGCAAGTTTTGGTATTCACAGGAAATCACTGTGAAGAACAACAGTGCCATATAAACACTTCTGTTACAAATGCAGAATGTAAATAACACTTTTTTTATAGCATTTGTATAAATCCCCAGGCACTAGTGGAAAATAGGTCTCCAAATAACCTAAACAGTTTGCCACATTAAACTCTCAGCCTTTTACAAATACTGGTACTGTTTCAAAGAATGCATTTTTAAGTGAGCAGTAAAAAGCAATTAGCCATGTAATTGTTGTTTTAGAGACTTAATCCAATTCCCACTGCAATCAGTGGGAAGCTTTACATTTACTTCAACGTGGACAGGGTAGGGACATAACACATTTTAAGAAAAAGGAAGGTGGTGGTGGGTAAATCTGTACAAAATCAGAATCCAGAATTTCATGTCTACATAAAATACATACAACATGTGAGATAGCAGCAGACATATTTTATTATCAGAAAGCATCAGCTAACCACAACAGAACAAGTTTTCTCTCCCCTCCATGCTATGTCCTTTCTGCCACTTGACAGCCATGTAATTAATTTAAAGGACAGTAAACTCTTTTGAACTTCCCAAAGAGTTTGTTCAGTTTTTTTTGTTTTTGTTTTGTTTTGTTTTCTGTCAGATGTCCTGGATGTCATGACATACAATTTAAATTCATTGTATTTATGTATTTGGCAGGAAATACAAACTTTGTCTTGAAGGCAGTGTATAAATCATTAATGTGTTAAGCCTTACAGAGCTTATAGTTATCATTCATGTCTGACCTAAGTATAAGTTATCGTAACAGCTGGAAAGTTTTGATTTATATTTTCTGATGTTACTTGAATTGAAAGTAAAAGCTAGATTTAGTTTATAAGGTGAAAATTATATAGATAAACCATTCAAAGCATATTTGTGAGAATCAAGGAAGGTTTATCAATACCTATACCCCCGAGATCGGAGTCCGGGATTATATGTACTTAGTTTTCTCATTGCTGGGCATGTGAATATAGCCCATTCGTTAATGCAAAGATAGACAACTAAAAACCAAGCCCCATAGATAAATCTTTAGGCCTTTAAGTTGTTGGTAGTATATCTGAGGAGAAAATTACTCTACTTACTAGATTTGCTTAGCATAATTTTTTTCCAGTGGTATGCCAGCATCTCATTTTTAGCATTTTGCTGCAGAAATGAGACTGCAGCAGGTGCCTTGGTCACTACCCAGTCAGGGTCAGGTTCATTGCTTTAGCTGCAATCTAAATAAAATAGCAGAAGATGGATGTAAATGAGGTCCCTGGAGGTCTGGTGGAGTAAACACTGCTTTTTAAAAAAATCTAAAAGACAAAATTGTGTTCCGTAGGGGCTGCTGAGCCAGAAGCGGCAGGCTGGCCAGGACCAGCTCCCAGGTGAGGCGATGGGCATTGCAGTGATCAGCCCAGTGCGAAGGGGTGCTCTTCACCTCACCTTAAGGGTGAGATTCTAAAAACAAACATGAAGGAACAAGTCCTCTTGAAGCCTTTATTCAGACTGGGAAGAAGCGGCATAATGCTATTCCATCCAGTGATATTTTCCTATATGGCCTGTACGGACACATGACGCAACTGACTTCAGTGATATGGCAAAAATACACGTCCAAGGATTTACAGCCTCCCAAGAATTACATCTGCTGATTTATCAGCGGCACCAAACAGAGCCTGGCTGCAATGCCATGTTCCAGTTTCCTTGACCTCATCACAAGAACAGGACCTTCAAATCAAGTGCGTTTGCACCAGAGTCCACGATGCCCTCTCTACAATTTCTTCGGGCCACAGAGAATTCATCATTTGATCCCCGGACTGTGCAATGTACCTTGCTGTGTTGGCCGGGCCGCCCGCGCAGCACCCCGAAACGGAGCCTGGCAGCCCCAAGCAGCGCCAGGATGGACACGGCCCGTGGTCGCCTCCTGACCGCTGGGTGCCACTCTTGTTCCACCGAAAAGCGGCGCCGCGTCCGCCTCCTCCTCGGCCGGCTCGCTGCCTCGGGCGAGGGAGTTGCAATAGCGGCGGCACGTGCGATTTGCTGCAGAGCAGCGGAGGCTGGCTCTGAAATCATTCATGGCTTTCACTGCACGCAGTCGCTTGATTTCCCTCGGAGTCTCTGCTCACCTTGATCTCATTGAGACGAACGACCCCCCCTGAGCGCTGCCCCCTGCAGCGCTGAGAACCGAGTGCTGAGGTGTTCGTAGGGTGCACGGCCACCTGCAAAAGGCAGAGGCTTTACTTCCACCTTTGTGCAAGGTGACAGCACCAAAGCCACCACGCTTCTTGCACTCGGTGACACTGGGACTATGCAGGATTCTTTCAGACTGGTGGTTAATTCCCCATGCTTTTCTCTCCCTGCAGACCTCTCTCCTGGTGCTGGTACCAAGGGGGGGGGGCGTTCTGCTCTCAGCTGCTTTCACTGCTGTCCTCGAGACCTCTCCTCCAGCAAGGGGCAAAGACAGCAACTGCAGGCAGCAATACCTTCGGATGGCTGCTCTAAAACTTTGCGCTGGATTAGCTTATAGTGTTACACATGAGCACTTTCCTACAGATACTATACAAGGGAAATATAAGATTTTTTTCTTCTTTTCCTCTCCTCATGAAATGCATGCACACCGTTATTCCTTCTTCTACTGGCAGTTTCACACACACACACAAACGCTGGATGTCTGAAATTAAAATCAGGATCGTGTTACTCTAGCTGAGGGGTCCCTAACCTCATTTTGTAGCCACAGATTTTATAACTATATTTTCAAAATCCAGCAAGTGTACTTCAGTCACCAGGGAGAGGTGACTGTCATCTATGCAGACAGACAAAAGTGACAGTATAACTTCTGATCAAGCCCAACACAAATCTACCATGCTTCCTATTGTTTCTTTTGCAATTTCCAGGAGTTTAAGTAATTTTGGTATGACAACAAACCATTTCTACCATGTTTCCTGATATTATTTCTGAAAAAATTAAGGCCTTTTTTTTCACTGTGGGTTCCTCGTATGCTCAACCAAAGCTGTACAAACAGATTTCTTGGGCCTCATTTTAGGCAAACACTTCAGCTTCTTGTAAATCTGGGTGTACAGAGTAGAATGTCAGTTTTCATTTAAGAGAGACCTGGCAAAGTAACAACCTATGTATTCCAGCCTACCCAGTGGCCAAAGCGATGAGCAAGGCAGCTGTTACCATCCCCACAACACACAACCTGACATTGTTTCTACAGCCGCTTAAAAAAACCCTGAAGCTGAGTGGGCTGTTGCGGTGTTTACCGGAATGCACCCTCTGACACCACTTCTACAAAAATGATTTCACTTAGGGACGTTTTTCAAGGTCTGTTTGTTTTTCTCCATGCAGTTTTAAAGCAGTTCTCTCTGTATCTTCAAATAACAGAAAACCTTTCTTGAAATACTTACCCACAAGAGCATTAAGAACAAGTTACAATTGTCTTTCTAGTTACAGAGAGCTATTGTACTAGCAGCGTTTGCTGTGCTTAAACTGGGTAGGTATAAGTTAAAGTTTCTTTGAGCAGGTTTCAGATTAGGAACTAAGGAGAAAACAACTCACATTACAAAGATTTTGACATTATCATTAAACATTTAGGCTTTAAACTATTTTGCTTCTTTTTTTTTGTTGTTTTTGCCCTGGCTTCTCTTGGAGGCACAGTATGCAGGAGGCATGCCATCTCCTTTCTGCAGCAGAAGTATTTCTCGGCAGAGCTGAGAGATACTGCTCATTTCCAAAATGTTTTCCTACATTTTAACTAGAAAATGACTTTATTTTAAGACGTCAATTTGAATATGGTATTTTTGCAAAATGGTTTCAGCTGGTGATCTGCTTCAACATTCACTTTTTTTCCTACTGGAGAACAGTATTTTTGCTTGTAGTACTTATGTGAATCATCTTTTGCTAGACTGAGTAATATAGAAACATAGATAAAATTATTTTTCTGTGCTTTTGTTGAGCTCATCCTAAAGCGAAGAAAGGGGTTTTGATTTAAGTGACTTCAAGTGGTAAGCTCTTCCCAGCTCAGTATTGCTAGTAGTTCAGTCGTGCTACATGGAGCACCCCTCTTGGGAGCAGAGTCACTTGAACCTAGTTGCAGCTGAGAACACTTAAGAACAGGAGTATCAGCTGTGTTCACAGTGGATAACTGCTGTTTAATTGCTCTGCAAGCTAGTCACAGACCAGCTGAAGAGATGCAAGACTGAAATCGTTACATTCTGTTGATTTTCTGACATTTAGATTTACTTTGCAGGCCTTGCTCTGAAAGGACTGTACTGTGGTGAAGTATGATTATGGAAATTTTATATTCCTAAATCTTTTCCCTATGTGGTTCATAGTGGCACCAGATGAAAGCTTTAATTCTTCTCTTCTGATGCTTGTATAATTTCTTTGCAGTTAATAAATGATGTTGCAGTGAATCTCCTCGTGGAAGTAGGACATTTGTACTTGCATGAAGATTAATTCCTGGTAACTCTTAGGCCAGTGCTGTTCCATAGAAGTGGAAAATGAACAGTCAGCTTGTGTGAGAGAGTCAGAGGCGTATTTATATTAACATTTAATTTAAAAGAAATTAATGGTCTGAAATTGTAGCCAAGAAAACAAATTACACCTCCTGGTTGTGAAATGGGCTCTCCTGAAAATAATCTAAGCCATTCTGTGAAAATGCACTTAATGCTTTGGTGCCTCAGTTCCCACGTGTTTAATATTGTAATATTAATTATAACTCCTGCTCCTTTTTCATCTGATAGCCAAACAGAGTTTGAGGTTCTGCATGTTATTTTGGGCAGTTGATCAATGACACAGATGTGCTTATTTGCTGACAATAAAATAAGTCTTGTTGTCATGACCAGGAAGGAGTCGGGTAAACCAGAGCCTAGTTCTGTGGACATTGCACTTCATTTTTCATTCATTGCTTTTCCCTGAAATGCTATTTTGCAGCTTTTCAGAAACCATGCTTGAGTTTCTCTTCACCTCCTTGGTGCTACTCTTGCTCTTCCTCTTTACACATTACATCAATTACAAACGTTTCTGAATGCCTTAGTATTTGGTAATTGTATTTGCTCAACTGTCTCAGCAGCAATCCTGATGAAAAGGAGCAGTTGAGTGCACCAGAATCAGTGATGTTTAGCCCTGCCTATAGTGAAATCTCGTAAACGTAAAGCCTGAACAAATGTTTGTGAATCTTTTTCTTATAGAGATAGAAGCAGGCATGGAAAATATTGTGTACGTTCTCAGAAGATAGTGTATGTGTAGCATGGGAAAGGGAGTAAAGAAGAACAACTGTTTCATGTCATGAGTTACTACAGATGCTATGATCAACGTACTTAATGAAGTATTTCTGCATCTCTGAAACCCTTCAATGTAGTTGAATTAAGTGGCATTGTCTGTGCTGTTCCTTACTTCATGGAAGTAGTTTCCTGAACTCAAAAAAGTCTAAAAAAGATTTTGGAAGTGAGCCTGAGTTGCGACATGTGCTGTAGCCATCTGATGCATTCTTTTCCAGAGAGCACTTTGGGATAAATCCAATAAAAGTCTTTGGTGACTGCAAGCAATGTGCTTATCACAGCTTACCTGGAGCCTGGATTTTTTTTTTTATTATTATTATTTTTTGCAACATCATCACCCCTTTTGTATTGCACCTTCCTCAAATCAATCCTTGATGTTTAGTGTGCTTTCTGTAGTACTCCTTTGATGTGAAGACTTAAGGGAGGACGCTCTTACCAGGCAACAACAGCCCATCCCCTGGATATTGTTATGAATGTTGCTGTGCATTAGTTTGGTCAAATCCCTGGGGAAGGATAGCTTCCTTTTATCTAGCTTTTATTATCTAACAGAGATTGGCTTGAAATGCCAGAGTCAGACAGACAGAGTGCAAGAGGCGGAAGGACTTTGAGACAAAAATTGAATGTCTTTTATACAGTGGGCCAGTGGATGTCATACAGGGAGAAAGAGGAGGGTCTGGATCACACAGGTAAACTGTGGTATGTAAATTCCACCTAAATCCTGCTGTGGGTGCCTGCATCGTCAGAGATGGCTGAAAGCACTCAGCCTCCAATGGGCCGCTCACAGGTAGATGTGTCTTTTAAGCTCACTGTACAACTGGAGCTTTTAATACATGAGCTGTAACTGAGAGCAGAACTTAAACTGCTTACAGTGCACAGCACAACACACAGCCTGGCTTATGAGGTTATTTTTGTGCACGTCTACAAAAGAGACATGAAAGCCCTATGAGCTGGGCTTTGTTGAGACGCACTGGTCTTACATTAAGAGACAATAAAGGCGTCGCAGACTGCCACTGGCCTATTGCATAACAGGATCAGACATTTTAATGAGCTTCTGCTAATCAGTGGTTCATCAGCCCTGCTGACTTGTAATGAAGCAGGACACTGCTATAGAAACCACTGCAGCAAACAGCATTTTTGAATGTACTTAAAAAGATGAGTTTGAATTCAAATGCAAACATAACGTGGATCAGTCCATCTCTTTCTAAACTGTAGCTGCCTCTTTACTTTCTTGTCCATGTTACAGTTTAATCCTGCTTAAGTTTAAGTTTATAGAGGTGTATTTTGTATTCTATTTCACAAAGCATCCTTTTAATCCACACCCCTCCCAGTACTTCAATGTATTTCTTAATCTCACTTTTTTATTATTATTTTTTTAGCAAAGAATAATGAAGAATAAAGGATAAATAAATTTTCTAAATTTCTCTATTCATTTATTCTATAAACTATGTTTATGAAAGAAATATGACAAATGAATTTTAAGAATAATGATCTATATCAAAGAGAGGAACAGCTATGAAATACCAAAACTGGTTTGTTTGGTTTTTTTTAAGCTGCAAAATTGCAAGGCAAAGCAATCCAGATCATTCCATGAATTAGATTCAACTCAGGCAAGGAAACTATAAGTATGAAAAATAAATAGAAAACTGTTCAAGGAATTTCAGTCTTAAAATTTTGGTTACTGTCAAAGACCAGACATCAACTACAGGATATTTATGGTAAGCTTGTTCAAGAGAGCACAAGAAATACTTGATGTCCCCTGCTGCATCTCTTAAGAACCAAAATCTCCAATGGGACCACTTTTTCCCTCACTAAATCCTACCTACCATCTAGGTGTGAACCACTTTGAAAAGGTTTGATTCTTGGCCTTGTGGTTTAGGTAGTCTTATGTTACACTGAATTAGTGCATTATGAATAAAGAGCAGCGTTAGGCTACTTTTTATAAGGTAAAGTTTGCTCTGATTCTGCTGCCTGAAAGCATCCCATAAAGACTTCTCTGTTTCTGGCCAGCCCTTTAAAACATGAACAAAGCCCAACCCGTGATACACAGCAAAGCACTTGGGGATTTCTCATTTGAATAGAACCAACTTCAGAAACAGCTGCTAAGGTCAAATAGACAAAGGGAATTCAGCAACACCCATCCCATCCATTATCTTTTAAAGCTGCAGGAACTTAATCCTTCCCTTGAACAATGTCTGTTGTCTCACTTGCTGTTACGATTAACATATTATATTCTGTGTAAGACTACTTTCTTCTAAGATTGCACCTGTAGCAGTGCTGCAGCATAGAAGTCCAAAGTCTCTGCAATTAACCTGTGTCATAAAACAAAACAAATATACATATATTGCACTGCAAGGATTGATTTCCTATGAACTAAACTCTAAAAAGAACACGTTATTAAAAATATTTATTACCGTTACTGCCAAACCAACAACTGGTATTTCTGCAAACATTGGGAGTATGCTGCCTACACAGCAAGAATTGATCAATGTAGTAACCTTGTAATAGTTATTTTCTGTCTGCATGGTGAAGTAATCATGGTCTGCTTACATAAAAGAGAAATGGCCTTAATTCCAGTCCCAGTAACGAGAGTAAACTCCTTTCCTGGGAGTTAAGTTTTGATTAGAACTTTGAAAGACTGGTTTTGACCTTATTTTTCATTCTCGAGCTGAACTTCGAGAACCTGAAATGTTGAATGCAAAAGATTCTGGAAGCAGAAAACGATGTGTGTAGGAAATGTAACGGGATCACAGCTATGTTTGTGACAGGAGAACCTCTAGGATTCATTTTCTTTTGAGATTTCATCCCTTGTTGCATGCCACAGAGCATCACTGTCCTCTTTTGTCACTCTGTCAAGGAAAATGCTAATTTTCAGTGATACAGCCAGTATCCTGTTACTGCCTCCTTACACTGACCATGGATAATGCTCATCAATATTTGCCAGCCTGGGTGAATAGCTGAATTTATAAAAGGGTATGTGATTATACATTTAATTAAAAATAAGTATTTTCTGTCCTAATTGCTTCAATTTTCCCTTTGATGGTAGCTTTGAAGTTGAGAATTAGATATTGAGGGTATGCACATGCATGATCACTGAATTTGATGTACTTGGATTTGAAGGTATGAAGAAAAATCAGTGAGGATGTGAGTGAAGGCTGCAATCTTGCACGCCTAAAAATGAAGGTAATCATGTGCTATGGATCATGACTATTCAGTTAATTTTACTGAGTTCTTTTGGGTTATTTTTATTAAGATCCTTGTGGATTTCATGAGGTAATGCTGGATAATGTGACCTTGATACTCAGTCTGCAGGGGTGAAGGGCGATGTACGGGCTGTAAAATTGGAGACATGGATCCTTAAAGGTTTTTTTTCCAACCCCAGAATCTTTCAAAAAAAATTTTATACTTAAAAGCAAAGAAAAATCTGGTCAAATAAAAACACGTGGAGGTAAAGACCTGTAGGATTTCTTCATTCCCCTAATTAATCTTATAAACTTATCACGCTCACAAGATAGTAATGGTATACAGTGGGTTGGCATACATGATTGAGTTTGTGGTTAATCAGCATTTTTCTTTTGCAATAGCGCAATGAATATGCTAACACGGATGTTATCCAGTACACGATGAAGTCGCACCAAGGGAGGTTCAGACTGGATATCAGGACGGAGAGGGTCTCCTCACGGAGAGGATGACCATATGGCGCGTCCCCATCCCTGCAGGTGTTTAAGAGACGCGTGGCACTGAGGAACACGTTTTAGGGATGGGACTCGGTAAGCCATCGTTGAAATGCGTTTTTCAGACGAGCTGGCCCCAACATAGCACAACGAAATGCTTATTACACTCCTGTGTGGAAGCAAACAACGTTCCGTGCCCGGCGCCGCCCCGGGGCGGTCTGTCACATTGCAGCCGCCCGCTCTGCCCCGCGATCCCGGCCCGCCAACAGGTGTCCTGCCCCGAGCAGGTGCGGCGCGGCCCGCAGGGGCGGTGCGGACCCGTGGGGGAGGTCTCCTAGCAACCGCCCGGCCAATGGAAGCGGCGCTGGGGCCCGGCGCGGGGTCGACGCGGCGGCAGCTGGGGACCGCGAGGCCGTGCGGAGCTGGTCCAGGAGCCGATCCCTCCTCCCTTCTTCCGTCTCTGCTCTCCGCAGCAGGTGGTGCTACGCGGGGCTCCTCCTCCTGCTTCTCACCGGCGGCGAGGGTAGGCGGGCTCGACGGGTAACGGGCGCTGCGCGGCCGTTGGTGACGGTTGGGCGGTCGCGGCTCCCCCCGGCTCCCCCCGGCTCCCCCCGGCTCCCCCCGGCTCCCCCCGGCTCCGGGCTGCCCGCGGGGGAAGCCGCCGCGGACCGCTGCGGTGTGGCGGGTGCTCCTTGGCAGGCCCGGGCTGACACGCAGGGCTGAGGGAAGCTCGCGCCTGGAAGGCAGGCCCGGCGCCTTGGCGGTGTTCGCGGGGCGGCGAGCAGCGACCGCGGGAGGTGGGAGCCCCTGGCGCTGCCGGGCAGCGTGTGCGCGGTTGGCTGCGTTCGGCGCCGGGTGGGAGTGGGGGCTCTGCGGGAGGCACTGACTGTGCAGCTTTGGCTTGCTTGCGTGCTTCTTTAAAAAGCAAAAACAAAAATTCTGTTTGTGGCAAGGCTCCGTTCAGTTTGAGGATCGAATTGTAACACAGGATGTGTTCGTAGTATTACTGCAGCCCCGGTTTGCGCAGAGCGCTGTGCTGCGATGAGGTGGTTACACAGGGCTCCGTGTGCTGCCAAGTATGATAGGAATTCGGGAATTTCAGGGGAATGATTCAAATTGGGAGGCATGCAGAATGAAACGTGAATGTGTGAGGTAAATAGTAAATAGCAAAAATGGAAACAGGATTTGGTGCCATTGATGAAGGTTTCAGAAAAGTAGTGGGGGAGAAGAACGTTCTTTTTCTGTTATGGGAGAGAAAAAACGTAGTATCAGTCATTGGCTGGATTGGAGAGGGCACAGGAGGCAATCCCAGGTTCCTCGGGTTTGGCTTGTCTCTAAAAGCAGCTGGCAGCAGATTCTAAGGAAAAGACGATCGGCAGAGGGTGCTGAGCAGCGATGCCGCTGTCAGAGTGTCCTCCCAGCGTACTGCACTGTGGACCTGAAGGATTTCTGAGCAGAGCTTGCTTCTCACATTCAATAGCTTTTGATGTGTGTCTTTCATACGATTTCAGCCAGCTTATGTAGTTTGCATTCCCAGCACATGGTGATGCGAGTCTATGATTTAACAGTGCTGCTTTTCCAGCTTTCACGTTAAATGTTTTATTTCATTCTGCATAGCTGCTGTGTTAAAAGAAGTGATAAATTTTTTCTGTACATGTTTTGTCCTATTTCTCTAGCTGCTCTAGCAGAAAAGTCACAGCTTATTAATTTCTTGTATGAAAGCATTGACTGACCTTCTTCCACCATTTTCAGATGTTTTCTGCATTTTGTATAGGGAAGGTCATAACGATGTGTGCTATTTTAACTGGGGAAGCTCAGTGTTTGTATGGAGCCATTATGATGATCATTTTTTCTGTCCTGGGCTCCAATGTTTTGTTAACTGCCTGTGAGCTGTTACTTCCAGAGGAGTACTCACAGTAGTTCTGTGATCTCTTCTTGCATGATAATGCTCAACATGGAGCGTGTTGGTTTAAGTACATAGCTGAGTTGGTGTTGTTTTTTTTTTTCCTAATAATAATAGTTCACAAATGTGAATTTTTATTACCATTTGTGTAGTACGAATACAACCTTTTGGGGTTCTTATCATTCAATCTTAGTGTTTATTTTTCTGAATAACTTTGTACCAAGAGTAAACTTTCTCACTGACCTACCCAGCACCTTTGAAAGTTCTCCCAACAACAGAAACGCCACGGACAGATCCCATTTGTGACTCTAATATTTGTCTCTTTGGGGCTTTCATGTAACACTTGTACAATACTTAAATATTTTCCCCTTCCTCCTTCCTTAACTTTTTCCTACCATTTCTCCTTCTCCACCAATAATCAGTCATTAGTAAATCCCCTGGCATCACAGCTTAAGAGCTTTTGGTAGGAAACATTGTGAAAAGTTTTTTTTTTTGGAAATCCAGTTATGCTTTCTTGCCCAGGCATGTTGGCTGATTCCTTCTTTCAGAGCACTGTAGCAGAGTTGTTAACGTTTCTTCCACGTTCAGTTACGATGACATTTCACCAGTGGTATTTACTGGCAACTAACATCTGTTCTGTGACTCTTGTAGTCTACAGGACAACCGGTCCTTGAATCTTCTGGCATTCATTAGAGAAAGTAGTTACGCTGACGACCTTCCACTCATTTTACCTGCCACCTATTTTACCTTACAGGTTACGTGCTGCTGAACCTTGTGAATTGCATCATTTCTGAGAGCTGGAATGCTGGATCCGGCTCTGCCCTGTAAATATTATCAGCTTTAGGAACTGGTGAGACTTGCACTCCGTCTCCTCTCTTTTTAAATGCTTTCTGCCGGCAGAGACAGCGAAGTTATGGAATTTGGTTAAAGCTGAGCTCAGGAAAAGGAGGAACTACAGAAGACAGAGTTCCTGAGGTTTTCTTATGTATCCATGATATGCGAAGGCCTTGTAGCTGGAATAGAATATCCTGCTATGTGTAGCAAATGATTTTTGATTTCAACAGAGGAATAAAATGTGAAAGATTAACAGAAATAGATCTATTCCTTAGCAATAGGAAAACGCTGATACAATGATCCACAGTGTTAGCTCAGTGTGGGGTAGGACTTTGAGAGCCAGATGAAAAAATTGGAACACGTGGAAATATTTCAGAGATTGCAGTGATAACATTTATGTATATATTGAAGGTAGAGCTGAATGTTGACGTGGTAGATAAGTCCTTGTAGCCTGTTTGGGACAAAGGCAACAAGAGAACATTTATCAAACATCACATTTTATCAGCTCTAAGGGTATGTTTTTTGTGTGGTTTTACTTATTGAATATCAAACAAAAATTTATTCTTACAACTCTCTCACAACTCGTTAAGTAAAATAGATCTGAAAAATGTAGGTAGGGGATCTTCTGGGTTGGTATGCTCGTGGTGAAGAAGACTTAGCAGTACCCACAGGCTGAGTGGTGGGCTTACCTCTTGAGGTTACTTTTGACAATACTGATAGGTTTAGTTGGAAATTTTGCACATGTTAAAGAAATGTTCTCTTAGAATTTAAGTAAGTAGAAGGATGCTCCCTTTTGTGCCTCCCCCCCTTCTTTCTTTCTTTTAATTGCCACAATATTGTAAGAGCAGGAAGGAAATATCTAGAGTCTGCTTTGATTGCAGGATCTGTCATTGGAATTACAGTATTAACAGAAGGTCACTACAATTGTAATAGGTTTCTACAGGCAAAGAAGCTCTTTGAGGTATGCAGTTATCACCAAATCTGAGCGACATTCTAGTGTTAATTGCCAACTTTGTTATTAAAACAGCCATAGAGAGAGAATAATTATCAAAATTCTAGGGAAGCGATGTATGGACCTTCAAGGTGATTACATGAATAAAACAAATGTGTTTCTTGTGACATTATCAGGGGTACATTTGTATAGTATGCACCCTAAATTTACATGGACTGATATGTCTTTGATTTATCCAGATAAAATCCATCTGTTTGGCATCTGTGGATTACTAGACAAATGTAAAGGCCTTAAGCAGATTCACAGCTCAACTTGGGATGTAACTGTAGTTAGAAGGAATCATGTTGCCTTTTAAGTAAATGCTAACTAATGCTTTAATTTTCTTCCAGTTTTTTAAGTCAAAATCTTGTGTATTTTGGAACTTGTAGTACTTAATATATGGAAGAGAGATGTTTGGTTGATGCTTGCTGGTTGATGCTGACTCACATTTTTCCATGACATTGTAACACTGAGGGATGAGGAGAGCTCTTTTCAAGAATCTCCTTCCCTTATTCACCTTAATTTAGGGAAAAAAGCGTTCTGGGTTACCAGACGGTGCGTTTTTCATGTATCATAGAATCTTTTGAGTTGGAAGGGACCTTTAAAGATCATCTAGTCCAACTCCCCTGCAATGAACAGGAGCACCTGCAGCTTGATCAGATGCTCAGAGCCCCATTCAGCCTGACCTTGAGTGTCTTCAGGAACGGAGCGCCCACCACCTCTCTGGGCAACCTTTGCCAGTGCCTCCCCACCCTTATTGCAATAAACTTCTTCCTTATGTCCAGTCTAAATCTCCCCTCTTTTAGTTTGAAACAGTTTTCCCTTGTCCTGTTGCAACAGACCCTGCTGAAGAGTCTGTTCCCTTCTTTCTTACAGCCTCCCCTTTAGATACTGAAAGGCCACTCTCGGGTCTCCCTGGAGTCTTCTCCAGGTTGAACAGCAACAGCTCTCAGCCTGTCCTCATGTTTCATCCCTGGGTTCACTGTTGTGGCCCTCGTCTCTTCATGCTCTTAACAGGTACACATCTCTCCTGTACTGAGGGCTCCACGTCTGGATGCAGTACTTCAGGTGAGGTCTCACCAGCGCATTGGAGAGGAGCAGGATCATCTCCCTTGCCCTGGTGGCCATGCTTCTTTTGATGCAGCTGAGGATATGGATGGCTTTCTGGGCTGCATGGGCGCATTGCTGGCTCATGCCCATCTGCCATCCACCAGTATCACCAAGTCTTTTCAGCTGGGCTGTGCTCCATCCTTACATCCACCAGCTTGTATTGATAGTGGCAGTTGCCACGACCCAGGTGGAAGACCCAGAACTTGGATTTATTGAACCTCATAGAGTTCACCAAGGCCCACTGCTGGAGCACATCTAAGTCTCTCTGAATGACATCCCGTCCCTCGGGCATGTCAGACCACACCACACATCTTGGTGTCATCTGCAAACTTGGTGAGGTGCACTCAATTGCACTGTTGATGTCATTGATGAAGATGTTAAAGAGCAGTGCTCCCAGTGCTGATTCCTGAGGGACACCATTTGTCACTGATGTACGTCCGGTCATTGTCACACCCTGTGCAGTTTAGGGATGACCAGATGGTGTAATATGATCATGGTACAGTGCTAGTGCAAGCTTTTCTCTCCTGATACAGAGTTGCCTGAAAGAATTTTATAAACTCAGTTACACCTACTTGCTTTCAAGTTGAAAAGTGATATTCAGATTTTTTAGGAGTATACTGTGATATGTGAAGTTTATAATCCTAGTGCTTACTGCTTGTGAGTTTTGTTTGGATTTTGACAGTCTGAACCAGGCTCACTTTATCTCATTTATCTTGAATCTTGGCACAGTCATTGACAATCCCTCCCTGCACCCCAGAGCACAAAACAGTGATTTTAAGAACGACTTTTGCTTCTCTATTTGTAGTGTGGCTTTCAAAGTTCAGAGAAAACTTATTCTTGAGAAGAAAGATGCAAGTTAATGAATCATGTAGGAGTTTATAGGGCTATACCCGTGGGCTTTTTTAAATATTAAAAAATAAATCAGCAAAACTTCAGGTGCATTTAGTAGGATTAAGTTCTAGTATATTGTCACAATAGCTTTAAGTTCTGGGGTTTTTTTGTGTGTGTACTTTCCTGTTAGTGATTCTTTGGTTATTGGTATTAATCAAGCTCGCTGTGATTTTTTGGTATGTATATTGGGGGAAGGAGGGGGACGCTTTGTTTCTTTGTTTTCTTTTCAGAATTTTTTCTTAGTTGCAATAAGATGGCTCTGCCTCTGTGTTCACCCATGTGAAATTGGCCCCCAGATCCTCCCAGGTCTTGTTCATAACTGGAACAAAAGTGGCACTGCCAAAAGGCGAAGTAGTGTCTGGCAGGCACTGGGTCATTACAGATATTTGGGCGAGTCACCAACCCTATTAGTGAAATAGCTGCAGAGGCAGAATGGGCACAGAAAGAAAATCATTAAGTAGTTACAGTAGCTTTAGCTGTTGATAGACTTGTTCTTTTCTCCTCTCTCCCACCCATGGATTTTTAGTTTCAGTATGAGATTCCGGGAAACAGCAAATGTTGATTCATTTATTTTAGCTTCTTACTGTGTGTTTTACCAACAGGATTTAAGGCATTGGGGATGGGGAGAGGGAAACAAGGAAAACAACTCAATTCCTCCTCTTCCCCTCAACAAACTGAAGCAGGAAACCTCTTGGCCCTTTTCTTTAGTTAAAGCTTCCCTGTGTTATGTTGGATAAGCCTAGAGAGATCCCAGCAACGCTTTTAAATCTTGTGTACTATTTTATTATTTTCCTATAATTAAACAAATACTGCTTCAGATATGCATTGAACACATTCCTCCATATGTTGTGGTGATTAAAACAAGTACTGTGGAGTACCAAAGGTGGAGTTTCTTATGAATACGGTGTATCTAAATTCATTTTGCATCCCCACTATCTTCATTAGGGATGCTCATCTGTAGCTCTTGCATGTTTCAGTGAGTCTATTTTGAGCCATGTTGCTCCAGAGAAACTGCCTAGATTGGCAAGGGGATGTAGCTGATGATTCTTAATCATGAGGTAGCTTTAAAAATCATTGCTGAGGTCCTGACCTGGCAGCAGAAGCCATGTGGAACTGACGAGATGATCTTAGCACGGAACTAAAGGCTTGTGGCATTCCCTGCTGCAGCTGACGTGGGGATTGTCTCGTGCACATCTGACTGTGGTTCTAAATACGGTATATAAAGATGATGCAAGCACAAAATGCTGACTGCTCTTAACTGATAACTGCTTCAAAGCTAGTGCATTCTTCTGATGCCATGGAACTATTTAAGCTACTTCTTGGTGTTGGTTTAACAGTTGAAGTTCTTTAGTTTAGCGCTCACCAGACAGTGAATTTGTGGTGTATGTTTGTGAATCTGATGTATTGAACAGTATGTGCTGTACTGCTAGTTGCCCTTTCAAGTCAAAAAGCTTTAGAATCCTTCACATGAGAAGAGTATAGATGCATTATCTAGACAGATGCTTTCATATTCCCTCTGTATTCTTGAATTCTATGTAATTGCTAGGCATCCTTCTGAACCTGTCTTTCTGTTTGTTTTCGTTGTATCCTCTTGTTGGTGTACCTAGAAACAAAGCTTCACAGGAGAGGAGCCCTCAGAAGACTTTTTGCTGCGAGTGACACAGCATGCAAATTGCAAAACTAAAATATGGAGAATCATTGCATTCTGCCACCTGCATTAGTCCTGCTTCCACTTCCAGTCAAGTGTTATGTGGGTTAATAGATGCTGTGTCAAAACAGCATTCTCAGTGTAAAGACCTGTGGGTTGGAGATATTGTACTTGGAGGTAATTTGGCTGATCAGATCTCTTAGGGGTTATGTGGTTCCTTAAAGAGTAGAAGCCAGGTGATTTGAAATGAATTGCATATCTGAAGTGTCGGTAGTATTCTGGTGGGATTTCCAGCAGCCGTTAATGGCATTTGTGTGTTTTGAGTTTCAAATTCTTTATTAGAATGCAGGATTGAGTTCTATATGTACTTGTAGTTTAACTTGCCTTTTTCCCACTCTTTCATTTGCAGTTTCTTTATCTGATGGATCCAACAGAAGCCAAATAAGCATGTAAGAAGTGTCTTCGTTTTGTTTTGTCTTTGGATTACGTTTTTAAAAAGCACAGTTGACTTCATTGGAAAAAATGAAAAGATTGCCTTACAAATGGCAGATGTAAAGTCAGTCATTTCCTTTAGGATCTGAATATGCACTTTCTTTTTCAGCACATCTTAGTTTTACAGGAAGAAAACACTGAAAAATGTGAATGGGCAGGGGGAAAGCAGGCACATCTCGTTTTTGGATAAGAATGGCCACTAGATTGTTACAACACTTACTGTGTTTTCTCACTGTCTTGTGTGTACTTTCTGATATGTAATTTAGTACTTTCTGCACGTTTTCCTCTCACCTGAGGAATAGTTGTGTACTTTTTCATCCAGGGATATTTATGAACCTGCAGAAATATGCAGTGGGATATTTTATTTTCTAGTGCTGGACGTTCTGTGGCATGGCTGTGCACCAATATGACCTCTTAAAAATTTGACGTTAATTTGGATGCAGTTCTGCACGCTTTAAAATGTCAGTAAGGAGATTGTTGTTTCATTTCTGTTCACAGGAGACCTTGTGGGTAACAGATTACCCACAATTGTCTAGTGGCTTAAATAGACAGCAGTTTGGTTTTCCAAATGATAGCTTTCCCCATAATGATAAAAAAGCAAGGTTTTAGTGTCAGCATTTCAGAAGTTGCATTTCCAAGAGTGCACTTAATAGAATATTAGGAGGAGTCAGTAGCAAACTTGTCTGTACTCCTTAAAACCTGTGGTGTCCATCTCAAACTGATTTGAGATTTTGGTCAACAGTTGTAATTTGTAAAAATGGGAGCCTTCTTTCCTGAACAGGTGAAGAGTTTGTTTTCCTGCAGGGCGGCTGTTCCTGTAACAGCGGATGAGTCGGACTGTCTAGAGCTTAAACATCAGAGCTGGATTTTAGATTTCTGGCAGCGCACCAGCTCTGATGCTTTATGTGTCTTCATGCTGTGGAGGGTGATGAGACAATCAGTTTGTTCTTTCTTATGAATGTGTGAGTTTCTTTTGGTTTTCAGAGGGATGGTGCTATACTGAGAGGCTGTGCCAATGGGATAAGGCTTTTCCTATCCCTACACAGTCCTTCAGCAATTTTGGAGATGTTGCGAAGAATGAAGCAGCTTCCCAGGGAAAAGCCAATATAGCTGTGTATAGGCAGTACAATAAATAGTATAGGTTAAGGTAAATAGCTAAATATGTATTAGAAGTTCTTTTGCCTTCTCTCTGCCTATAAATCTCTTCCAGAATATTCTTTACCCTTTTAGTAATAATCTTACTAAGACAGATTCGTGTTAAGCTTCACAGAAATTTGTCTTGATAAAATTGCATTGTGGCTATACAGCAGAAAAATGTTGGATGTTTGGCTTGCTGTGTTTTCTCTGATACACATCAACAGAAACAATTGAATTATCTACAGTGTCTTTATTCTTTTCATGTGCAGATGGCGTTTAAGCCTGAGCTGATGGTTTAAAAGACATGGTTAAGTCTGAGGCTAAGTATGGATAGATGCATCACTTGTACAGAGTAATATTTACTGTGATTATGGTGTTCTTTACACAGTGTAGAGAAGAAGAAATGTCACGTGATTTAGGTCTAGTAGTCTGTCTCCTATGCTTACTTTAATCTTCTAGCTGTTAATCTAAAATGCTCTTACTATTTTAGGAGATGCCTACGTAACGCAGATTGCCAGGAATTGTACTAAATACTTCACTGCTGAACGGCTTGCTCAGGTACCCTGCCCGTTCTGTTGCTATGGGAGATTGGAAGACTGTAACTGTGCCAGTGCTGTCATCAGGTAATCTGGTAATATTTTAAATTTAGTAGATGTGCTAACTCTACCAAGGTATTATAGCTGCTAAGGAGAGATTAGGGTTTTAAACATCAGATTTATTTAACATGAAATTAACCAGTCTAGTGTGTACAGTAATTTTTTTAATAGAAGTGCTTCTGGAATGCAGTAGAATTTTAACTGTCCTTTTAAAATTATTGTTGCGGTGTTTTTATTATGTCTTTTATTTCATTCTTAGCTCTAGGTTTGTGAACATCTGTGAATAATAATTTCAGTAAAGGGATTTGATTTTTAAGTTTTCTGTATGTGATGTCCTGAACTACTGGCCCTGAATTGTTTCTTAATGTTTTTAACTTTTAGATAGCAAAAATATATTCCAGTATACCTCAGAGAAAAAGGTATCTCCCCCAAACATGAACTCTCAAGTGCTACGCTTGCCACTGCCTTCATCCAAAAGCATGCACAGCCTTTTCAGTGCCTTCTGCACAGAAGAGAATATTGAACAGAGTATATCCTATCTCAATAGGGTAAGCCACATCTTGTTTTTTGAAAATGTCTTTAAGTCAGTTTTGGTAATGAAGATGCACTGTGTTTGGGAGATTTCTTTCTTAATGCTCAGAAGCTGGAGTTAGTATGCAGAAGAATATATTTTTTGCCTTCTTATGGGATTTCAACTGTTTATCTGGGAGATTTATCCAGTTATTTCCCACCCCCTCTCTCCACTTTGTCTTTCACCAGGAACTGACAACATTGGGCTTTCCTTCTATTTATGCGGAGTCCAAAGGAAAGGAATTAAACTTAATATCTATCATAAATTGCATGAATGAATTGCTTGTACTGCAGCACAAGAACCTTCGAGCTCAGGAAGAAGTAGAAATGCAGCATCTGAAACTGGGTAGCGATATGGATCACTTACAGAACTGCTATGCTAAATTAAAGGTAGAAAACAAGATGATTTCACCTATATATATATATATATATATAGCAGTGTTTGTGTTTAACAGATACTGTACTTTCTTAGCAGTGAATAAATTTCTTTTTTGACCTCCCCAGTACTAATTTGCAATTGTATTTTTATGGATATTTTTGTTTTTTGATTTTTTTCATCTGAAAGTTCCTTAATGAGGTATGAATTAATGAGACAACTGAAATCTTGCTTAGAAGTTTTCTTTAATGATTTCTTCAATCAAGGAAAACAAATGTTGAATGCTTCAGTTGAGCTCATTCAATAATGTCCAAAGGAATATGCCCGGCTCTAGAATATAAATTCACAATGTAACTGTAATCAGTAAAAACAAAATCCCTGTGTAGGTAACTTTTCTTGTACGTGTCGTCACTCTTCTCCTTATGTACAACCTTTTGCATTTCTTTTGTTGTCGTTGGATTTCTTGGCTGACTGACCACAAAGCCTTTCTATAAAGATTGCTCGGAAGCTATTGGTGAAACTTAGGTTAAGCTTTGTTTTATGTAAAATGTCCCATTTGCTTTGTTGTGGTCGCAACTTCCGTATCTACGTTCATTATTCCATTGTTTATTGAAGAGCAATACTCCACTAAAATCGTTCCCAACCCATACATGTTGCTTACTATCTCCTGGAGAATCGTAATTCTTGGTCCAGAAAATAGAGCTTTCTTGTTGAGAATGCAAGGTGAAACATTGGTGGTCAAATATGCAGGAAGACTTGTCTCAAGGTGGTTTAACCTTTTATTTTTTTGCATTATTTTTTATCCTTAGCTGTTCTTTATTGGTACTGAAATGTCAACATTTTTTCTAGGAACAGTTGGAGTTATCTAAAAGGGAGATAGTTGGCCTTCAGGAAAGAGACAGACAACTGCAAAGCAAGAACAGGAATTTGCACCAGTTACTTAAAAATGAAAAGGATGAAGTGAGTTGTGTACATCAATGCAAATCATTACATAGATTTTCAATAATGATGATTTTGCAAGGTATCTGGTAGCTGTTCACATTGAATGTTTTTTGTTTTTTGCTGGTAAATGTTGTCTCTCAGCAAGGTGAAACTGACCTCTTGCACACCAATTAAATACGTTTTATAATGGATGGGTCCAAGTTATGATTCTATTAGAGAATCATATTCTATTACAGAAGCATGTACAATTTTATTATGCTTTTTATGCTTTTGATTACTTTAAATGTACTCTTCGTTCATAAATATTCAGCAGGCAAACACAGCATTATCTGTATGTAATGAGCTTCAGAAGTTCCAGCTTAAAACCTTGGGCGTTTTGAGCTAGCTGTATGTTGGCAAGGTTAAAACTGAGTCAAAATCCTTCCAGGCTATTGGTACTATTGTGCTTTGTGATCTGATTTAATGTTCTTTTGGACTGAATAGTATCACCCTCTTTTCCCATCCTGCTGTCCACAAGGAACAAAGAGTTTGTTGTTTTTTGATGTAAACCTAATAAGCCTAATTTAACGTTAAATTAGGTACTAAATGTTATTTACTGAAGCCAAAAACATGTCTTTCTCTTTCCAATGAAGATATTGGAGAAGGTATCACATGAATCGCCAAAAAAAGTACTCAGTTCTTCTTAAGAAGGACTGTAACATTATATGTTCCTTACTGTGTTGGTTTGTGCATAAAAGCAACTAAATTTTCTGAGGTGAGTCTTAGGTCACAATCTGGAGGTTGTGGGAGTTCTCCTGATTTCTGTTGTCAGTTCCTTTATCCGGAAATAGTTTAATGTAAGCACCATTTCACATCTATTTTGTTTTTCTGGAGAAATGTGCCTATGCTGAGCTATAATTGAATAAATGTTTTCTTGTGGGATTGTTTTTAGGTTCAGAAGTTACAGAACATAATTTCAAGTAGAGCTACACAGTACAATCACGATATGAAGAGGAAAGAGAGAGAATACAACAAATTGAAGGAACGCTTACATCAATTAGTCATGAACAAAAAGGACAAAAAGATAGGTAAGTAGAGTGCTATAGCAAAATAGTAAATTTTGTATGTTAAAAGTATTTATATTTGATTTTAGGTATGTTCGTATCGCTTTTCCCCAGTGCCTAAGTACCCAGTGGAACGTTGAATATATTGTGAAATTTTTGTTAGATGAAATGTGTCAACTGATGCCATTGGAAAGGAAGTCCTACTCTTACTTTCTTATCCCTCCTGCTGCCCCCCAAAACACTCTCAGCTGTTTGCCATCTATAGCATATCATATTTTAGTGAGCTGGTTTAGTTTGCTGAATCAGAAGACAACTATTCATGTTGTTGCTGAGTTGGTTTTGCTTTTCTGAAACCATGCAAGTAAAATAGACCACGTTAGGACACTGTAGCAGGAACACCTATTTTGGTAGCGGAAAGTAATTTAGTATCTGCACAGTAATCTCTAGAATCCTCACACTTAAGTGAACGAAACTTTTGGCATGTTTTTTACTCAAATTTGCTAATGCTAATTGAAATATCACTGAGGTTGAAATAACCCAATCTTAAATCTACTTCCTGTTTCCTTGAGAGCTAATGAAAATTCAGCTTAAACTACTATTCTGTTGTAATTTTTAAAATAATGTATACACAATTTATATAAAAGCTGAAATAGAGGGTGAGGGCGTTCTTAAGAAATGTATAAAATGGGTAAGATAGAATAACATCCCTAGCCTGGCTGTCCAAACACAATTTTCTTTCTATCCTTGTTTATTTTACTCTTGCTTTGTTAAGCAGGTCAACGTGGTCTCGTTTCGATCTTAAGACTGAGGGGGATATTTGGGTAATGTGGTCTTTTGACAGTAATAATATAAAAAGGTAAAAAGCATCATCTGAATATGTATGTGATTGCACATTGCTTCATGCTTTGAAATCTCCTTTTCGTTTGTAGCTATGGAAGTTCTAAATTACGTTGGTAGAGCTGATGGGAAGAGAGGCGCGTGGAGGACTGATAAGACGGAAGCCAGGTGAAATTGTAGTTGTTTTAGAACAACATTAATTGAAGTATTTGTTATGTTGTCACCTTGTTACTGTCACATTTCTGCTTCCAGAAATGAAGAACAAATGTACAAAGTTCTGCTAAATGACTATGAGCAGCGCCAAAAACAACTTTTATTGGAAAATGCGGAGCTGAAAAAAGTTCTTCAGCAAATGAAGAAAGAGATTATTTCACTTCTTCCACCACAGAAACAAAAACCTAAAGAAAGGTCTGAAGATGGGCCAGTAAGTATTCTTCTGTTAAGCTTAAGTCTGTGATAATTTGCAGTGCTGGAGTCATAGAATCACAGAATCATAGAATCACTAAGGTTGGAAAAGACCCACAGGATCATCCAGTCCAACCATTCACCC
Organism: Pavo muticus; assembly: GCA_016647715.1. Lineage (NCBI taxonomy): Eukaryota > Metazoa > Chordata > Aves > Galliformes > Phasianidae > Pavo > Pavo muticus. The sequence goes on from JACDJE010000494.1 coordinate 127,545, forward strand.
ATCACCAATGGCTCTCGCTAAACCATGTCCCTCAACACAACATCCAAACGTTCTTTGAACACCTCCAGGGTCGGTGACTCCACCACCTCTCTGATTATATAATAATATATATAATAATCAGAGTCATCTGATTATTGAAATACTTCTTGGAAGGCTTGCAATGGAAGGGCCTGAAAAAATGTTTTCAGTATATAAGGGTTTTACTTTTCTTTGGTAAAACAAATCTATATATATAGTTAAATATGTATTTTTTTGGAATGGTAAGATGGTTTGCAGCAGGCTTTGTTTCTGTTTCTGCAGGTACTTTCAGACTTAGAGGAGGACATTGGAGAGTTAAATAAAGAGAATATGTGGGAACTGTCATGTGAAACTGTGCGAGAGCAGCTTACCAACAGCATTAGAAAACAATGGAGAATGTTGAAGAATCATGTTGAAAAGCTGGATAACCAAGGTGTGATATTTAACTCTTACACATACACATAAAATGTTGCTGATAATTCCATTTGGTGTCGTGCTCTTTGGATTTATATTACTGTGTGTCTAAACTAAGTGGAAGCTAACATGGAAGAGGTTGTGACCTGGTAGACTCCCTGAAAAGGCTTGTGATTGTCATTTTCTGTGTGAGTTTAAATTGTGGAAAGTTAGAAAAGCAATTGGCTAGCAATTCCATTATCCTGAGAACAGACACAATTGTAGATTGACAGAGTAAACAGCTTTCTTCAGAAATAATTTATTTTTCTCTTGGAAATACATGCCCTGTAATATGCAGGTCACACCAAAAGTAATGCCTCCTATTTATTTCCATGGGAACTATAACAGATACAAGGAGCACAATAATACTATTTAATAGAGTAAATTCTGAACTGCGTAATACCATTTTTTTCAGCACAGTCACCATCATTAGCTATGTGCTTTTACCAGCAAGGAACAAGAGCCAGCCTACGTGTCATGCTTATAAAAAACAACAAAAAATCTGCATTAGTGGAGGTGACATGCAGTTATCACTACTGAAACACACCACACACCATCTTGATTTGCTCACATCCACTGTTTGGTCTCCGTAAACATTCAGCAAGCCATTTTTGCATGGAGGAATTCAATGACACACCTTTGCTTCATATGCACTTCCATGTCAGATGCCATTACTGTCCTTATGCTGCCATCTGTTACATGGCAACAGAATGTAACAGAATGCTGGTGGGAAGGTTCAGCCTCTACTACCATACCACCGTCGTCTGCCTCTGATGTCGTGGGACAACTTAAACAAGAAGCATTATTTTCAGAACATCCCTTGTAAATGTTGGTTGTATTTCCCCATTTCTCCGAGCTGTTCAAGTAATGCAGATACTCAGTTTCTTTCAAACTGTGATATGTGATACATAGATCCTTTTTAGAGTTTGAGCTTGTCTCTTCCATATCTCTACTGCTTCTGCTGGCATTCTAAAATGAACTAGTTGATGGTATGGTGCTGGGCTCTCCTCATTTCCAGCTGTTAAATAGCATTAAAAGACAGCTAAAAATATATAAAATTCTTTCCTAGTATTATTTTCCAGTGTAAGCAAATGCTGCTGCTACAACAAGGATGTTTGCAGTCAGGAATAAGAGCGAGAAGGTCATGAATGTAGTTGCAAATAAAAGAGCAGGTGGTCTCTGGTATAGACATATTCTTATAGAAAGGATTTTAAGAGCATTTATTCTGAGTAATACTTGACTCGGTATACTAACCAAAAAATAATTGTAAGCATCAGGAAGAAAGATTCAAGTATTTGCAGTTCTCTTGGAGTCACTTTTTTGGGGGTTTTTTTGGTTTTTGAATTTATAGAGACAACCATGTTCTAATCTGTTAGTATTTGCTTAGTGTTTAGATACTGTCATCAACGGATCAAAACTTGGTGTGTTACAAATGCTGTGATAGTTGTATCTTTTGTACAACCACATACTACATTATTGAATCTCACACACATTTTATTCCTCTCTGATTCATTCCCTTTCTGGGTTAAAAATGTGCAAGCAGTGTTCCAACTGTTAGCTCTGTTTCTCCTTCAAAGAACATGAGGGAAAAATCTTTCCTTTTTTATCTATGATATATATATAGTTAATGCCATACTCTTACATAGGCCCTTCAGTAGTGGGCTCAGAATAGGCTAACCATGTATCAGTGAAAAGAAATCTTCACTTGTCACGATTTTCTTTTAAATAACTGCCAAAACAAGTTGTGGTGTTTTTTTGTTGGTTGTTTTTTGTGCAGTGCTGCTGCAGCACAGACTTGTGATTTACTTGAAGAAATGTAAAATCTGAGGCGAAGCGGTAACATTCGGCTCAGGAAAAATGACAGTAGTGCTTAATTATGTGTGTAGCACCAATTCTGGATCGCTTGTCCTGATAATAGTAATTTTGAGTGCGTGGTGAATGTGTCTTCTGGAATGAAACTATTACAGCTTAAAAATCTTTGCTATTGCTTTGAGTCCTAAGTGTCGTGAGGAATTATTTTTAAGTAACTTTTTTCCCTTTTACCCCTCCCTTAGTGTCACGTGTGCATTCAGCAGCTTTGAATGACAAAGATGTAATTTCAAGGGAAGATCATGAGCTGGAAACTGAAAAACTAGAGTTAGAAATTCAGCAATGTAAAGAAATGATCAAAACTCAGCAGCAACTTTTACAGGTAGTAGGCTTTAAATTTTGTTATTTTCAAGACCAAATCTGTGAATTATTTTTTTTAATGTCACTTATCACTCACCTCTGAGGTTTTCTCCTTTTATTGACAGTGCTTTTTAAATACAGTAGTATCGGTGGTTGGTCTAAGTGGGCTATTCAGTTGATTAGTAATTTAATGAATTTGTGATCCTGGTAGGAGAAATTATGGGGGTTAATAGACATGAGGAAGGCTGATAAGGCCAGCTGCCTGAACAGAGGTGTTTTGCTAGCTGCTTGAAACTCTGCCCCTACCAACTGTGTTACTTGTTTATCAAACTTCAACTGTTCTTTGATGAAACAATCTGTGGAAATTCTAAACAACTTAATAGTCATTCCAAAATTATTATTTCTATATTTATATCTACAGCAACAGCTTATGTCTCCATGTGATGATGACACCACTCTGTTACTACAGGACTGCTATTTGCTGGAAGAAAGAGAGCGTCTTCAGGAAGAATGGAGACTATTTCAAGAACAAAAAAAGAATTTTGAGAAGGAACGAAGAAGTTTTACAGAAGCTGCTATTAGATTAGGACTAGAGGTATTAGAAAAGTGGAAAGGTATTAGAAAAGGAACTCCTATGGAAGAGAGATGGCAACTCTAATACACACTAAAACTACCTAATGCACATTGTCTGTTTGCTCATATCTGTATAAAGAGCTCAAGAGCTTGTTCTCATACTCTGTAAAACACAGCTTTGGTCATTGCAGCAGATCATTCAGCTGGCACTTAAACGAAACAACAAACACCAAATTTCTTTTTATATATTGGAATACGAGTTTGCTGCAACTGGGATGAATCATTTTTCTTGCAGCTTTGGCAGTATCTAGGTACTTCTGAAAGATCTGTCTGCTTATTCATTAAATCCTTGATTAGAGGCTGTTTCAGTTTAGCTTCCTAAGACAGCAAGGCATATGCAAATCACTGTCAGATTTGGCTGCAGTGTTGAATTCTCAAAGATTCTCGATCTCTAAATTTTCATGGAAACCAGTTCTGCAGAAAGCCAGAATATATCTTTGCCTCAGTAGGGCCATTTTGTGTTCTTGTAGTTAAGCTGGCCAGTAAACAGACTTATACTGGGAGGGAATTGGGGTGGATATTTCTCTAAATGTGCTCTAGCACGTCTTTCTGTCTGGCCAATAGTTAGGATCAAAACATGAAGACTACAAATTTATCAGGGAGGAACATGAAAGGTCAAGAACATAGAATATTTTGAGTTTTACTTGAGACACTGGTACAACAGTAGTTCCACAGTGACAAATATTGACTCAGGCCACTACATGTATAATCATGCATTCTTCAACTTTTTCATTTTATTTTACTTGCATTTTAGTGAATTCTGGAATTTAATGTGATCTTGAATTTAGCTTCGTAATTTTTTGAGGGATAATAAATATGTTTGTCTCGAAATATTTAAGACCATATTAAACATAAATGTAGTTACCTGTGCTTCTGAATGTTAAAATACTTAAATTTGAAAGGAGAAATGAGAAAGTAGAAGCAATACTGCAAGCCTTCGTATTTTATATGATGGGAGCATTCTATTTCACTGATGTTTTTTGGAGTTAGAATACCTCGTCTCTTGATTCTGTATTCCTTGCATCTTTTTGAAGATTGTCTTTAGCCAGAATTTTCCACTTCTGTGCTCATAGAGTGATTGGAAAAGGAAACATCACCTTTCTTTCTGCTCAGTTTTTTTATGGAAGTGATCAGTGCTGTTTTCAGTGTCACTTGTATTTGTGTGTGAGAAGGCTGAGGACTAAGACTGAAGCAGTAATCCTTATTAGCAACTGCATAGAAATTAGCGGTATCTCCACAAGGTAGTACAGCACTGGGGGCAGGGGGAGCACAGGGTACAGTGGTAGGAGGTTGTGTTACTGATGTGGAGAACAGTAAAGTGAAAAGATTATTCAGACCTCTGAAACAAACCAAGGGGTTTGGCTTGTAAATAAATACCTCTTCAGCTAATCCTTGTTGGAATCAAAAGCTTGCTTACATGACTGTAACTCTCTGTTAAACTGCTGACTCACCTTAGTTGCATGGGTATTCCATAACTTTTTTTTTATATGGAATAGCGTCAATTTAATGTGGACTAAGCTTGTTTATGTGGTCATAACTGTAAATTGTCATTTCTTTTCCTAGAGAAAAGCATTTGAAGAAGATAGAGGAGCATGGTTGAAGCAACAGTTCTTAAGTATGTCTACTGATTACAAGCACTCTGAAAACGTGACAACTCCAAGTGCCTTCATAGGAAGCAAGTATTTGGTTCAAATTATGTTACTGTAATATGCTTTTTCCTCCTTTTACCTATAAGATGCTTAGGATATAATCATTTTCATAGTAGAAAAAATTTGTATTCTTAGGAGCAGATCGTTTGCCTTGTTGCCCATGAAGAATGACTTGATTCTAATGATCTGTGAGCAACTTGTGAGATTTATTTAAGACTGTATACTAAAGCTTTTGATTTATAATTATCTTTTTTCAAATCCCGGTGTTTCTGGCTGTATTTATTGTTACAGTCATGCTGTAAGTTGGGAGGAAGGTGTTTGTTGTGCTCACTTTTTTTTGTCGTTTCTTTTTTGATAGAAGACTTAATCTAATCCTTCAAATGTTTTCAACTGTAGCGTGAGCTAACTGATTACGTGTATGCCTTCCAGCTTCTGACCAAGACAATCGGCTAGTGAACTCAATGTCTCAGCAGAGAAAACCTCACTGTATGCTGAGTGGTCCCGTTTCAGCTGAATCCTGCCAGACTTCTCCGTATATTTCACATAACAGGTATCTCAAATGATGATCTAGATGTTTCTTGTATTTTTTGTTTGTTTTTCATAGTGCTGAACTCTATTTAGAGCAGTGACGAAATTGTGATAACTTACAGAAAGATCTAATCTAGGTCTTATGATTCATATGTGGAAGAATACATTAAACATCATATCATAACAGTATTGTGATTCTCTCTGAAGTATAATTTGTAACTAAATGTGCAGTTATTTACACTGTAACTTTATCTTTTTTACCAGTTTCAATGCTGCATTAAAAAAACCTGCTGGAGACAGCAAGCCAAATCAGTGGGAGGAAAGTGACAAGGAAGAAATTGAGTAATGCACAGTCACAGGAAGACTCTGAAGATGGCAATCTGCTATGTAGAAACTTGCACATAGAACAACTGCCTTAGACTTCCTAGGGTTGCCAGCTGTTTTGTTAGAGATATTCATAAACTTACTGTTCTAAAGTGTAACAGGATGCTGTGAGTTTGATCATTCTTCTGAAGGGTTATGTGGTAAGCTGAGCTGTGATGTGTATGTATGTGTGTGCACATGGCTTTTAATTTTTTTTAGACCATTTCTTGCCTCTTTTTCTTGCAACTCTTGAAAGATGCTTATTTAAAAGTATATTAAAGCTTTGATATTTTTCTAGTAACAGAAGCTGTGATTTTGTGAATGAAGCTATGGTCTGAAACTTTGGCTGTAATGAAATATTGGATCCTAATGTTTCTTTTCATCACAGACAGAGATAGCACTTTTAGGAATGGTTTAATTATTGGAAACACTCATCTTGAGAAACATCTCAAGCGTAACTGGCATTACAACTTCTTTTGCCTCAACTTGAATGTACAGTGTACTGTAGATTTTTAACAAAACAAGTTCTATATTTATTAATTTGCGTGATTTGAAAATACCTCTTTGATATTTCAGATGACCTAAAGAGAGAGATCTTTATATATTTGTAAATAGACAAAATGATTATGCTGAGAAACCATGAAATGAAACATACATCCATAATATTATTTTACATGCTATTTTAAATTGTTTTATAGTGATACTCTGTTTACAGATGCATTAGGACTTTCAGTGGTTCAGTCAGGAATAAAATGATTTCAAATGTAAAAAATAAATGTGTAAGTCTGTTTTAAGAAACTGGTTCTGTGATTTGTGAATGCTGGTTTTTTTACTTAACGTGGTTGTAGGGCCAAGGTTTGCTGTCTATTTGATGCTAGTTTTGTTTTGCTTATTTTTCATCTTAGTGGGCTCCAGAATTTTTGGTGTAGCCTTAGGAAAATCTATTTTGTTTGTAACTTTCTAAAAATAGCCATGTACAGATGAGATGTTTCAAAGTCTCCTTCACCTGAGCCAATTCATGTACTTTTCCTTGTCCTTGTCCATCTCTTCTGTTTTGCTTGCTCGTGCATTTGTTAATGTGTGAGTATAGCTCTGGCCCTAGTTAAATTAAGCTTTTGGAATGTGCCTAAGAAACTTCTGCACTTCTTGAGGTCAGTGGAAGGAAATTAACTCTGAAACCTAGAATACTTCACTGATGTTGCATTGCTGCTCTGCTCTTAATCCACAACTGGATGTAACAGAGTGACTGGGATGCTTGAAAAAATAGTAGAATAACACGAAGGAAAACTGGAATTCTCCAAGGAGCTATGATAGGAAATATTGGAGTTTTTGATGATTAGTTCAGCGTGCTGAGCTACTGCTTGATTTCAACTAGTAATCAGTGCAAACTGCAGGGAATACTTGATGTGCGAGAGCCATTCCACATCAGTAACGAAGCAGAACTGTATATACTGATCTTGTTGGTTATCTCTTCTGCATGGGCAACCAGATAGGGAAAACAATACAAATATCATCACATTGTTTTTCTTTTTAAAAAGACACTTTAAATGTATTTCTCCAGTTCCCTCTCAATAAATAAGTGATCGTTACTCAAGTTCTGCTGAGCTTATGCCTTTCCCACAATACTGGACAGAACTTGCATAAATATTAGTCATGAAAGAGTAAAAACCTGTATCTAAAATTATACTCAAAGATGTAAGCTGAAGAATTTAATATACGTATTGACAACATCATGAAGCTGTGTAAGGACAGGTACAGGCTGAGTATTAGGAGAAGGTCCCTCACCAGAAAGGGAGTTGGGTACTGGAACAGGCTCCACAGGGCACTGGTCGTAACATCAACTGCTGGAGTTCAAGTAGTGTTTGGACAATGTTATCAGACAACGTTTGAGTTTTGATAGTCCTGTGAGGAGCCAGGAGATGGGCTCAATTCCTGTGGATCTCTTCCAACTCAGGATTTTCTATGATTTGAAGTGGGAGAAATTAATTTACCTGCAAGGTTCTCATTTTGAAACTTTTACTCAAGATCTGTAAGTCCGTAGTTGAGACTTATCAGGATGCCACTAGGGGCTGCTGCTGTTCTGAAGTGATTGTTCTGATGTTTTCTGGGGGCACTTAAACATGTTCTTGCTGGATACTTTCACTGGAGTATTTTACTAAGCAATTATTCACGATGATCGCTTTTAGGAAAATAGTGCCTTTGAAGAGCAAAATAATATATTAATTTATTTAGTCTGTTGTAACTATTGAATGATTAGGTTCCTGATTATGTTTTACTAACTTTTGTTTAAACTCTCTGTGAACCGTATCACAGAAGTGGAAATTTAATTGAATGTTTATATGAAAGAATCAACTGTGCTAGAAACATGTATGCAGTTGAGTCCTGGGCTAGGCTCATGGGCCTGGGTACAGGGTCAGTTCCTTCTCTGTAAAGGAGGGCATTGCCTAGAGTTTCTGGATTACTCTGTGCAGTGATGAGGAAGCTTCTAAATGTGCAGCTGCTGCTAATAATGGTGTGAATGATGCAGATGGCCTGGTTGGTAGTATGGTGACATTATTTCCACCATGGTGGAGCATTAGAACTTCTGGAGCTTACTTAATCAGAGACTGTTGAGGAGCAGAGGGGGAGACTGCTCCCATGAATGCTGTGCAGGTGTGTCTCTACACACAGGTGTCTATCTGAGATAATGGGGCAAGTGGCCTACTTAAGAGGGAGTGCTAGTGAAAATGACACGGGCAGTACACCTGTGTGCAATATTGAAAAGATGAATGGTTCTCTTACACTCTAAAGATTTTGTGAAATAAAACAAGTATAACATGCTTTGTGTGCTGTTATCTAGGCTTTTTTTTTCAGTCTACATAATGGGAACGTGTTTATACCATAAATTCAGGTTTAATTGGGTAGGAGAAGTTATTTTCCTGGTTTAGTTCACCTTTATTAAGCTTTTCATTTATTTTCTTTCTTTGAGAATGATACAAAATAGCTTTTGCGGACTGCATAGCAAAAAATAATTAATAAATGAAAGCTTTACTTATGAAATTTTTTTCCCTACATAACAGCCCCCTTCCACGTTTGAAGTACTGCTTCCAGTAGCTGCTGCAGATTTGCTCTATATAGATGCAGCAGGACAAATACATTCCTACATGTGTAGAAAAAATTCAGACCATATTCTTGCTCTTCTCAGAGGTTATTGTATATATACTTCAACTGGGCCAAGGAAACAACTTAGTAAATCTCCAAATAATACCAATTTAAACAGGTTATTTTTGAATGGAAAATATTTCCAGGATTCTAGGACAAGGGGAATGCTGTGTGTGTTGAATTCTACTACTTGTGTGCATTTCTTTTTTCTTTTTTTTAATTTGGAGTTGCCATGAAGCTTTCGTGGGTGGAGATGTGCTTGCTTCTTTACCATCACTCCCACCAATCTAATCTGGGAGAGAAGTACATGGCAGAGAATGAAAGGAAGATGTAGTGGATCCAAAAACTGATCCTTGAAAGAAGCATTCAAATTGTTTGATAGTTTATTTATTATCTGTTGCAATATGTCTGATCTCTTGTGTTCACTGTTCCTATCAAAGCTGCAATTTAGTTAAAGCATCAGTCCATAATGTACGCTGTGTTTTACTTTTCACATTGACACTGTACTCATATTCCTTTATTCAAGTTTTTGTTAGTAGCTTTGGGTTTCTTTTATTTGTGCAAGGCTTACAACTTAATACAATGCATAACATATGTTTGTTATAAAGAGATGGTCAACTATAAAAAATTAGATTAGTTACAAATATAGCGAAGGGCTGGCCATGAATTGTTGCAAACAGTTTATCAACTGAGGCACAAACTACACTTGTCTGCTTGAGCATAAATTGGTTGATTGCAAATCCCTGCAACAACAATGTAGTCTTCTGATGTAAAATCTGTAGCAGTTCCCAGAACAGAGGTAGGAGAACTCCAAGTGGATTTGAAGCCCAGATGAAATCCAGTTGAAAAAGTTAACGCCTGTGGGAGTGACAATCCAGAAAGAGCAGTTGCTAGCAACTACTGAAATAGAAAACGTACTGCATTGTGGTCATTAAAACACTGTTTGCCACAAAACACTCTCTTGTGGTAAGTCCTATGGGTATCGTGGGAACAGAAATAAAGTGACCGAAGAACCAGTATGTCATAGATTTTGAATTAGAATATAACTGAATGTTTTTGTGTGATTTGAAGACCACAATTTATTGCGTTGCTGGAAGTTGCACTTCCAAAAGCATCCTTCAGTGCAGACGACTGTGTGCACTTGTTCTTAGTGATCCAACTGCCACCCAGCTTGCTTTGGAGGACTAACTTTTCTGTAGGGTTGACAAGAACCCATTCATTCTCTTAGTTCACTCTTTGTTTATCTCCCATTTCTGAGAGTACCTGATGAGCTGTTTCCACGCTCGTGACATTTCTAGAACAGAATCACAGAATGACCCGGGTTGGAAGGGACCTCAAGGATCATGAATCTCCAATCTCCCTGCTACAGGCAGGGCCACCAACCTCCCCATTTAATACTAGACTAGGCTGCCCAGGGTTCCAGGCTGCCCAGGGCGATTTTGTGAACTGAACAGATGATTCTGTGAATGTGTTCTTGTATTATCAATATAAATCACTGTTAGTGATGAAGTTGGCTGCGAGCCTACATTGATTCAGGTACTTGGCTGCATTCTGTATTTGGTTCTGTAGGAAATGCGAAAGTTCTAGCTGACCTGCGCTTCTATCCCTCTTACCTTGCTGCTGAGATTCTGTGCAGGTTTTAATTGTTCACATTTTGCTGCCATTTACTTTGGAAGATAAAATATTTACAGAATGCTTATGAAACCTTTGTTCATTTAAAAAATATTCCTGGTCAGCGTGACCGGAGCTGAAAGGACACATTGATCCTGTGATTTCAATAAATACATACATTCTGTGTATTGTTTGTCAGTAGTCTGTTAAATCGTTGCCGGTGCACATATGAATACATGAATAGCAAAGGTGTATCTAGATTAGTCTCTGGTCTACAGGAATGGCCATAAAGCAAAGCTGTAGGAAGAGGGAGAGCACAGTCGATGTAGGTGACACTGACTGCTAATTGGGTTATTATCGGGTAGATAACAACTTGGGTCAGGTGCCAGGTCAACATAACCTGGGTAAAACCAATCTCATATGTGGCAGGACCATTTACCAGCAGCCAGCCATGACCCAATCTAGGAAAGCAAGTAACACATCTATTTTAAATTTATTGTAAATGCCATAGTAAAAGTGTTTTACTGTAATACATTGAAACTTCTGGTCAATCAGACAAAGGTTTTTTATCAGAGATGCCAAGGTATAACTTGATTTTCTTTATTCCATTGAATATTTCACTACTGAAGAGAAGTTACGATTGCAAAAAGAGGAGTGTTTACATAAACTGATAAAAAACTTCAGAATTCAGCAGAAAACAGCCACGTGTTCCTGAACATTCTTCCATAAAAGTCTCGCCATGCCTGGCAGAGCCCTATTCACCTTCGCTATGAGGGGGATCATATTAGCACTAGTGCTCACCCTTGTAGGTAAGCTTACGCATCCCTTCTTCATTCTTTTTCCCTGGAATTTCTTTGAGTTCATTGACAACAATTAGGTTTAGACTGGATATAACTCGTGGTTTTTCTATCTCTTTTTGTAGGCAGCCAGAAGTTTGACATTGGTAAGTACATTTCTATCTATAAACTTGGTGACTTTGTTATGATGACTATTCATTAGAATATGCTTACAGCTTTTGTGTAAATGGCTGTTATTCCCCACAGACCCAGGATTCAGTAGCAGAAAGACTTACCTGTACAGCTATGAAGGTTTTATGTTGAATGGGCTTCAAGAAAGAAGTTTGGGCAGAGCTGGTGTGCGCTTGAGCAGCAAGCTAGAGATCAGTGGGCTATCAGAGAATGCTTACCTCCTCAAGGTACTGACCACGTCTTATTCCAAACATACCAACCGATACTGAATTCAAGTCACATTCATTTACTTGTGTTTTGCTCAGCTGTGTTCTAAGAAGGCTATAGGGAACAGAATTGGTAACTTAGCGCTGTAGGTTTCAGAGAATGATTTGCAAACTGAACTTTCAAAATTGAGGAGTGATTTACCATCCAATTGCTTACATGTGCTTGTTGTGAAATTGTTTGTAGCAGGGGCTTCTCAAGACTTTATATGCAAAGTAGAGGTGTCAGTACCAGGGATTCTGTTACAAAATGTGTATTTCTAACTTAAGGCGCTTAAGCCTGCTCTGATTTTAAGATTTTATTCAATTTTCAACAAATGTTTCCAAGTCCTGTGGGGAGAAAGGACTTGGGTATGTAAAATGCAGATACACAGATGTAAGGTCATGCAGATAATTAATAAGCATAGATTGTGTTTACACACTTGGGAAAAAATGTGGAAGGCATCAAAAAGGACATCTCTCAAGGGTTTTAGAAGAGCTGTAGAACTTCGATCACTAACGATGGTAAGATATCAAAATTATGAGTTAGGGATTGTACTTCTCACTGTTGTCTTCATCCCGAAATTGTTGTGTTGAGTGCCCCAGAATGAGCTCTGTGAGACACACCTCAACTTGCAGTAACTTCAACAAAGTCAGTAAAATTGATTCTGATTTCCATTGTCTTTCTGTATGTAGAAGGAAACAAGCAAACAAATGAAAAAGTGTTGATTTAATCAATTCACAACTATGGATCAAATGTGGTAACTTGTTTAGTCAAAGCAATAAACATTTTGAGAGGAGAAGAATTAAAATGAAACATTCAAAGAATATTTGGGGGGGAGGGGTCGGAATTAGGATAATTTTACTTTTTAAATGTTAAATTTAGTGTAAAGCAGATCCTGGCACAGTTATTGTAGTTTAAGACTGAGGAAAAATGGAGGGAATTTCATTTGATTTATTTGAAATTTTATTCTATTACTTTCTGAATGATCTTTTTTCCTAATGTAGTTAATGTGAGTAAACTGTTCACAACCTTCCCAAGAGTTAACAAGGATGTGTTAACTGCTTCTCTAACACAAAAGAGCACTATTGAGCCCCCAGGACTTGTAATGATTTTACAAAGTAAGCAACAGATAGAAGAATCAAAGAATCAACTGCTACATGGATATCTAACCCTAAATTTGGAAGGAAGAAGTAGATAACTAGTGATTAGGTTAATTTCTTCCAATCTGATTACACATTTAGTACCAAAGTAATTTTATTCACGTCAATATCTATTTTTAACTTCCTCTCAGGTCCGCTCTTCACAAGTGGAGGAATACAATGGGGTCTGGCCCAGGGATCCGTTCACTCGATCTTCCAAAATCACCCAAGCAGTCTCCTCATGCTTCACCCGGCCCTTCAAATTTGAGTACAGCAGTGGACGGATCGGAAGCATTTATGCCCCAGAAGACTGCCCAGATCTGTGCGTTAACATAGTGAGAGGAATGTTGAACATGTTGCAGATAACCATTAAAAAATCACAGAACGTCTACGAATTACAAGAGGTTTGTGTTTCCCATTTCTAAAATAACCTTGCTGAAAGGATGCGTTCTGGTTAGGTGCTCTTCATTCATGTTTCTCTTTATTTGAATCTTCTTTCAAGCATACATGAAGAACTGTTGTTTTTCATTCACATAGAAAATACATGTGAACGTGTTGAAGGAATTACTTCTACTGAACGTGACTGGAATTCTTTAAAGACATTTGTTAAATTGCTTTGTTTAAAATGCAATGCCTTCATTGCTATGAACCATTAGCTATGAATGTGTGTGTTATATAGCTTCTCTAGTACAGCAACTTGATCAATTTTATTTGTTCATTTTTGGTATTAATTAATTGATCACTTTTTCTGAGTTCCTTGACTGAATTTAAAATAAGTCTATTTCATGCATTTGTGTGTCTGTTTTTTAGTTTAGTAGGACTAATTGTGAGCAATGGGTAACAGCTTTCAAAGCATAGATCAGTGAATCCTTATTCAATTTGTCTTTACCCAAAACATGGCTTGTGTGTCCTTACCCTCCAACTGATACTTCAAAAATTGCTCTCCTGCAGGGAAATTCTGATACAATTCACAAGTCTCTCTCTCTCTCCTGATCCCTTCAGGCTGGAATTGGAGGTGTTTGCCACGCAAGGTATGTCATTCAGGAAGACAGGAAGAATAGTCGAGTCTCTGTTACCAAAACCGTGGACTCGAATAATTGCCAGGAAAAGGTACAAAAAAGTGTTGGAATGGCTTACATCTATCCCTGCCCTGTGGACGTGATGGTATGTGAGACATGGAAAGACCTTCCCCACACCAGGCAGATGGAAAAGATGAGTAACGTGAGCCACCTGCCCCATTCACTCGTGGTCTCTTTGTGCTTCTCTAGAAAGAAAGGCTCACCAAAGGGACTGCCGCTTTCTCCTACAAGCTGAAGCAGTCAGACAGCGGCACGCTGATCACGGAGGTCGCGTCACAGCAGGTGTATCAGATCTCCCCATTCAATGAGCCCACTGGGGTGGCTGTCATGGAAGCAAGGTAGGTGGGGTGCAGGGCAGCATCTCAAAGTGAGAAAAATTGAAAGTTCTGGTGGTTTCTTTCACCCCCAGTTGAAATGAGAAGAGAATTAAGCCCAGCAGCAGTTGGGTAAAGCTGTAAGTACACATGCTTTATGACACCTTTTTATTCCTCTCTGTCCCTTGACAGACAGCAGCTCACCTTGCTCGAGGTGAGAAGTGAGCGGGGCAGTGCGCCGGACATCCCCATGCAGAGCTATGGCAGCCTTCGCTACCACTTCCCAGCTGTACTGCCACAGATGCCACTTCAGCTGATCAAGACAAAAAACCCTGAGCAACGGGTATGGAATTTTTAGGTCTTTGAATCACTCTTCTAATTAAAAATTAAGAGTGACCAGAAATATGATCAGAAATACCACGGGATTTAATTACATGTCCCTTCTCTCTCTTGTGTTGTACAGATAGTAGAAACGCTGCAGCACATAGTCCTGAATAACCAACAAGATTTCCATGATGATGTTCCATACAGATTCTTAGAGCTGGTCCAGCTTTGCCGGATAGCAAGTGCTGATGCTCTTGAGCCTGTCTGGAGACAAGTTTCAGATAAACCTCGTTACAGGTATTTCACTGTGCAACCTGCTAAGAAATTCTTCATTTCTGAGACCTGAGAGCTAGACTTCTCTTTTTAACATGCTTGCAGGCGATGGCTCCTGAGCGCAGTTTCTGCAAGTGGCACCACAGAAGCATTAAAATTCCTTAAGACCAGAATTCGCAATGATGACCTCAACTACATTCAGACCCTTCTAACTGTTTCTTTGACTCTCCATTTAATGACAGCTGATGAACACACACTTCCAGTAGCAGCAGTGAGTAAATCCACATGAATCTTTCCAATTTGATAACAAAAAGAATGTTAATTGATGGCAACCTTTGATTATAAAGTTCACTAGAGTGGGTTCTCCCATCATGTATACCAATTTTGCATAAATGCTGATCCATGATTTTTTTTTTTTATTTTAACATATATGAGAAGATAATGCATTTTGCTATAGTGATAGAAGAGCCCTTCTCTCTTAACAGCTTCTGAGAAATAGGACCATTTTAGTATGCTGGACTAATGTGTCATGCCTTCTACAGGCAAATCTTTGTCCACGTTATCTCTTCCTTCTGAAACATAAACGGTGATTCGTGCATTGCATCATTGGAATGGCTTTTTTAATTACAAAACATTCCTATAAATTGGAAAGTGCTGCAAGTTAAAATGTTAGTGCAAACATCAAATAGTTTGCACGGTGAATAGAATAGTGTAATCATTCATACTGAACAGGATTTTTTCCCATCTCCAGTTAGTATTCTTCTTCATAAATAGGAAGCAAAATATATTAACTGACAGTGCTTTGTTAATGTAATTGAGACACGCTGTTCTGAAGATGTTCTATTTATTGATTGATGTTCACCCATAATCTTCACTTTGTGTGATGCTCAGCTGAGGAAAATCAAATGGCTCTCCTTGAACTAATATTTGTGCTTATTTATGTTGAAACCAGTGTGGAACTAAGGTCCTAAGTGAAGCTTGCTAATGAAATGTCTACAAGCTGATTTAATTTGTTTTGATGTGAACAATAATCATTCTGAAATTACTCCCCCTAGATAAGCTGCGATGATTTTCCTTCTCTGAAAGCTATGCCAAGCATTGTCTTAAATGCCAATTTAAATTTTATTTATTTGTTTTCCTTTTCTTTTTTTCTCCCCACAGGATTTAATGACTAGCTCTCGAATTCAGAAAAATCCTATGCTTCAGCAAGTGGCCTGCTTGGGATATAGTTCTGTAGTCAACAGATACTGTTCTCAGACCTCAGCATGTCCTAAAGAAGCTCTTCAGGTAGGTTGTTCCTAATAGCTTGTTAATGTACACTACTTTGGCTTAACTCTTTCTGGATCTGGTATGAAAATGTCAACTGGACATTTTTGATTAACTATCAATCAATTAGACAAATATACATTTCATTGGCCTCCTTCAGAAAAAAGGCAATAAATCATTTTACTAAAGTAGACAATAATTTCATCACTGAAAACACAGCTTTCACATCTTTTTTTTTTTTTTTCCCCCCTACAGCCATCCATCACTTGGTACTTTTATTAGAGCCATTTACTTTTATTGTGATAGGCTTTTTAGTGGGTATGGGGAATGCTATGGACAATGTGTATATATACATTAGGTGGAAAAGGTTGAACTGTGCTTTGTTGTCCATAGCCCATCCATGACCTGGCAGATGATGCAATCAGCAGGGGCCGTGAAGACAAAATGAAATTAGCTCTGAAGTGCATTGGTAACATGGGAGAACCAGCCAGCTTAAAGCGCATCCTGAAGTTCCTTCCAATATCTTCATCCAGTGCTTCTGATATCCCAATCCACATTCAGATAGATGCCATCATGGCCTTGAGAAAGATAGCTTGGAAGGACCCCAAAACAGTAAGTAGCATCTCTCAGGGATTTCTTTACTCAAGGAACTGAAGAAGGAAAATGTATACTCTGAGGGTAATCAATTCAATAACATCAGATCTGTGGTTTCATCACGTTTGCTTATTTTTAAGAACAACAGAACACAAGCTTACATTTCAGCTGATTTTTTCTGATAATATATAATAAATATTGTTCAGTAGGAAGCTTCCAGATGGATATCAGCACTGCTTCTGAAGTGAACTGATATAACTAATTAAGTCTGATGTTTGTTATATATGGTAGAAATTTAGCCACCTAGAAGTGGATAATTTTATCTTCCTCAAGAGTCATGAGGGGAGAGAGAGACCTTCTGTTCACTTCTCAGGCAAAATACTGCCATAGGGCTGCTTCTTTTAGACCTTTCCCTGAAGTTGAGTGAGTCACCAATGACCTTCTGTTGACCACTGGGGTTACTTGCATGGCGAGTGTAGGCAAGCCTTTGGCCTTTCAGATGGTGTAGACAGCTAAAGGTGTTATATGAGGCAGACTTCAGTCAGACCAGTCTTTGGTAATTCCCAACAATGTTTCATCTCTGCAGGTGCAGGGCTATCTCATCCAGATCCTTGCAGACCAATCGCTTCCCCCCGAGGTGCGCATGATGGCTTGTGCTGTTATCTTTGAGACAAGGCCTGCCCTTGCTTTGATAACAACGATAGCTAATGTGGCAATGAAGGAGAGCAATTTGCAAGTGGCCAGTTTTGTATATTCCCACATGAAGTCTTTGTCAAAGAGCAGATTGCCATTCATGTACAACATGTGAGTAGAGACAAGAATAAAGTGTGCTATTTTCTGCATACGCTGACAAACTTAATTCACTTTCTCATTCCAATGGAGTGTAGCTTTTTCTGAATATATTACCTTTCTATGTTTAGATCTTCAGCTTGCAACATTGCCCTTAAGCTGCTGGCCCCCAAACTGGACAGGCTGAGCTATCGGTACAGCAAGGTCATTCGAGCAGGCAGTTACTTTGGTGAGTAAAGCATTTCAGCGACTTTAGAAATCCCTTCTTAAGGGTTACCAAGTCCTTTGGAGGAATGCAAATTGTCAGTGCCCGTGTGGTTTATATCCAGAAAAGTTTTTCCCTTTAGAATTGCTGCTCTCTGCAAAAAGAGATTCTGTAAGATACTTGCGAAGATTGGTTTCTGAAATGTTTAGTTTATTTCTTATTGAAAAATTAATCTATTTCTTCTTACAACTATGGTAGAAGCTTTTTCCTTTTGCTACAGAAATACGTACTTAGCATACTTCAGGTCCGTTCAATGGTCTGTCTTGTTCTATTGTTTTCTGGTTTCATTTTCCTGCTGCCTCAGACTCCTGTCATCCTGTAAAAGATTCTGCATTTGGATAAGAAATTGAATTAAGTGTGGCAGTTACATATTTAGAAGTACAGGAATAACTATTTATTAACTTGAGCCTGAACAATTAAAACTTATGTAATGATTTATCTTAGAGTCAGTAACTGAAAAAGCTGCAGAAATACAGTCTTGGATGATGAGTAGAATGGTTAGAAAAATGGTCTTTTGTTTACTTCTGCCCTAGATAATTATAGAGTTGGTGCTGCTGGAGAAATCTTTGTTATGAACAGCCCAGGAACTATGTTCCCATCAGCAATAATTTCCAAACTCATGGCAAATTCTGCAGGTTCAGTGGCTGATCTGGTAGAGGTAAATATTTACTTAAACTAGTAATAAGGCAAATAGAACAATTTTCATATTAAAATTTTACTCCTAAGTTTCCACTCTGTAAGTATGTTTCAGACTATTCCTTCTCACACTGTTTTTGTAGATTGGCATCCGAGTGGAAGGCCTCACAGATGTCATAATGAAAAGAAACATCCCGTTTGCTGAATATCCTACATACAAGAAGATAAAGGAGCTTGGAAAAGCTGTAGGTGTTTTTAGTAATATAATATGTGGGTTACCTGAAGGGATATTTAGTGAGCCTTATCGTGAAAGTTAAGCTGATCTCAGAGGGTATATTACCCACCAGCATTTAGTTTGAGTATCTCTGCAGAAGCAGGATCTGCAGTGAGACTGCAGGAGACATTCCTCCTGTAATGTCTGTGATAGCTTTTGCAAGTCTTGCTGCAGTCCCACTTCCTTCCCACCTCAAATATGGCTGCAGAAGGAGCGGTGAGATGAGGGGAAAGTAGATGTCACAGCACAAACATCTCCCATGCCTGGCAGGTTTTCTCCTCCCTCCATTTTCCCAGCGTAATTTATAAGAAGTTCTCTTTATCTTCAAGAGAAACAATGATTTAGTGCAGTGCTTTCAAATTGGGTTTAACAGCACAAATGCCCCAGACCCTCTGTATTAAAGTTATTTCACTGGAATAGAGAACAGTGACAGGGAGTATGTCTAAAATAGCAACACTACACTGTTAACAGAGCACAAAGGAAATATGAGAGGCAAAAGAAGGCTGAGGGTTGGTCAGTAATAGTTGTCATTGCCTTGCTAAACTGCCATTTGTGAAGTGTTGCATTAAGGAACTTCACTTGTTTCCTGATCTGTTCCCTAGCTGCTGGGATGGAAAGAGCTGCCGACAGAAACCCCCTTGATATCAGCCTACTTGAAAATACTTGGCCAAGAAGTGGCCTTCGTCAACATCAACAAGGAAGTCCTGCAACAGGCCATGAAGGTACCAGGGCCCCCTACTTCTCTTTGCAAGACTTGGCACCATTGTCCTTTCATTTCCTGACCTCTTGGACCTTTGTCCTCTGGCAGACTGTAGTGGAACCTGCTGATCGAAACACAGAAGTGAAGAGAATCGCCAGCCAGATCCGCAATGGCATTGCAGGGCAGTGGACGCAGCCGGTGTGGATGGGAGAGCTGCGATATGTGGTTCCCAGCTGTCTCGGCCTGCCACTGGAGTACGGGTCCTACACTACCGCCCTGGCACGAGCTGCAGTCAGCGGTGAGTTGGGAAGTACGAGGTCTGCTGTGCTAGTGGGTGGGAGGACGGGCTAAGAGAGGCTGAGGAAAGATGTAGGAAAAAAAAAACCAACTGATTTTGGTAGTGTCTTAAAACACAGGAGGAGAGGTGGTGAAGGTATTAAAAAAGAAGCTGGACACACGTGAAAGTGGTGAGAGTTGTCACTGTGCTAGGGAGGTCAGGCTGCCGCTCCAGGGGACAGTGAAAGGCTGGAGGAATGGCTTGACAGGAGTGTGCTGAATCGTGACAAAGGGACAGAGTAACCCCCTTGAGTATGCAGACTGGGCTACTCCGAGGCAGCAGCAGCTTTGCAGAAAAGGGCCTGGGAGGCCGGGTGGACAAGCTGATGGTGAATCGGCAGCGTGCCCTTGTGGTGATGGACGCCAACTGCACCCTTGGCTGCCAAAGTTGAAGCAGAGAGAGCTCCGAAAGGCTTTTCCTCCTTAGCACATTTGAGGCTGCACCAGAAGTTCTGTGGTCCTCAGTGCAAAGCCCAGCAGCAGCACTGAAACGGTTGGGGGCCGAAGCACCTGAACAAAAAAAGACCTTTTATCTCAAACTCATGTCCTGTTTTTCAGCCATTTTCACTATAGCAAGAGAAAATATTACCTCTTCCTGAAAACCGCATCTTGCTTACACTCAAGTCCTTTCTTTTAATTTTACTATTTTAAAATGCTGTTCTGTCTTTTGCAGTTGATGGAAAGATGACTCCACCTTTAACCGGAGATTTTAGACTTTCTCAGTTGCTTGAATCCACCATGCAGATTCGGTCTGACTTAAACCCCAGGTATGGCAGGTTTCTAATGCCTTAGTTATGGATGGAAGTTTTTTTTATGAAAGAGAACCTCAATGTAAAAACGAACACCTTTCTTACATATGACCACATCGCTCTATTTCAGTTTATACATGCATACAGTTGCAACGATGGGTGTCAACACAGAATACTTTCAATGCGCTGTTGAAATTCAAGGCGAGGTCCAGACAAGAGTGCCAATGAAGTTTGATGCCAAGATAGATGTGAAATTGAAAAATATTAAGGTTGCAACAAACCCATGCCGTGAGGAAACTGAGATAGTGGTTGGAAGGTACGGTGGCATTACTTTAGAATAATTTCTGTTGCAGAAACCTGATGAAGATCATGATTCACTGACATTCTATGGAGGTTTCTAGACATGCAACGTGATAGATAACCTTTAAGATGAAGGGCAAAGAAGAGAAATAAGGGAGCTGAAAGTCAAAAGATGCCTCAAATATTTAGGAGCTTAATTTTTATTTTAATTTCTTTATTATTTTACTAATTCTTATTTTTTTAAAAAATATTTTTATTTCCAAATAGATGTCTCTCGTGTTTTGGAAATTTATTTAAATTTACCCGTACTTTGAAAACTTTTTGTGATGTTCCTCATGACCTCTTAATTTTCTGTAACAGTATTTATACTAACAGTTGCATATACAGATCCCATGTTCAAAGAACACACTTCTGTCATAACACATGACAGAGACAGGACAATAATTTGTTTAATCCAAATACATGGGTTTAGAATCATTTACCACTTTCTATGCATGTTTTCACAGACATAAGGCTTTTGCTGTATCAAGGAACATAGGAGAACTAGGTGTTGAAAGGAGGACTTCAATTCTGCCGGAAGATGCTCCATTAAATGTTATGGAAGAACCTTTCCAAACATCAGAGAGGGCTTCCAGGGAACATTTCACAATGGTAACCTATTCTTTTTGGCTTGCACAGCTACACTTACCCCTTACATGCTACCTATACCTGCAGTTTTACTCTTGCCTATGATACGCTCCCAGTGCCATTCACATGCTCATCTCCACTACAGCAAGGGCCTGACAGCATGCCAAGGAAACAGTCCCGTAGTTCTCAAGAAGATCTTCGCCGTAGCACAGGAAAAAGAACACATAAACGAGATATTTGCCTCAAAATGCATCATCTTGGTTGCCAGCTCTGCTTTTCCAGAAGGTCAAGAGATGCCAGTTTCATAAAGAATACATATTTGCACAGATTAATTGGAGAACATGAAGCTAAAATAGTTTTGATGCCAGGTACAATAATGAGCACAAGCCTTTTCTTAATAGGTTTGTTAGTGTTCCTTGAAGCGGTATAACTTTTTAATCTGTGCAATTTGTGTGCAGTTCATACAGATGCTGATATTGACAAAATTCAGCTGGAGATTCAGGCAGGATCTAGAGCAGTTTCCAAAATAATTAATGAGGTAAACTCAGAGTCTGAGGAAGAGGATAAATCATCTCCATATGAGGACATTCAAGCTAAACTGAAGAAGATTCTAGGCATTGAAAATGTGTTCAAGGTAAGAGACTTCAAGCCTGTGAGGGGAGTATATTTTCCAGTAAATAAAGCCAAGGATTTGAAGGCTAGTGTGGAAAACTGGCATGGGAAAGCCAGGATGGGGCTGGTTCAAAAGGTGCTAATGCTGTCAGCCCAGGTCACATCTGGAGAGACTGACCCAAGGGGTGCATCCACCTGGGGTTGGTTCTCCTTGCTGGGGCAGATTTTGGAGGGGAAGAGTGAGATCTGCAGCTTCCATGGTGAGGCAGGAAAGGCTGTGGTGAGCAGCTTGTCTGAAACTCACATATATTTCACACTGTAAATACAGAAACAGATGTATCCCCTCTCTTGTAATTTCCTTTGAATTGTTTTGCAGGTTGCAAACAAAACACGGCACCCAAAAAATCGACCGTCTAAGAAAGGAAAGACTATGCTAGCAGAACTTGGGGCAGACCCCGATGCAAAAACTTCCTCCAGCTCATCTTCTGCCTCCTCAACTGGCACCTCTTCTTCCTCATCATCTGCCTCCTCTCCTAATCGTAAAAAGCCTATGGATGAAGAGGAGAATGATCAAGTAAAGCAAGCTAGAAATGAAGATGCAAGCAGCAGCAGCAGGAGCAGCAGCAAGAGAAGCAGCAGCAAGAGCAGTAACAGCAAGAGCAGCAGTAGCAGCAGCAGTAGCAGCAGCAGCAGCAGTAGCAGCAGCAAGAGCAGCAGTAGCAGCAAAGGTAGCAGTAGTAGGAGCAGTAGCAGCAGCAGCAGCTCAGTGAGTCGCCACAGCCGTGAACATCACTCAATACATCTGGAAGATGACAGCAGTAGCAGCAGCAGCAGCAGCATGCATTCCGAAATATGGGTAACTCATATTTGTCAGTAAATTGAATGATGCTGATAGTATTTGTGAATTGTATTCTTCATGGCAGCTGGCTTTGTATCAAGTTATTAGTTGACACAGCAAATATTAGCAACATAAAATTTCAATATCTATCCTGCAGATACAGCTGCAGTCATTGGCTCAGCTGTCCCTGTTAGAGCATCTCAAAAGTTTCCACAAGTTTGCTGAAACTTTTGTTGCAGGCAGGGAAGCATGTTTCGCGAATTCATTGCTTTCCGTCTATACAAGTTGCTTGTTTATATCTTTATTTTGCAGTAGGAACATTAATGCTTTACATAAACTATTTCTATTTATTTTGACTACTGCATTATGTGCTTATAACTGAGCGTACAGAACCATGCATGAATGATAATTACTAAAATTCTGACTTAGTTCCCAGTGCTCAGATTTGAGTACAGTTGCAGCATTTCTTTTCTTCCAAGGCTTTTCATCTCCTTCTTGTTATTATTTTCAAAGGGGCGTCATGAGATTTATCAGTATCGCTTTATATCAGCACACAGACAAGAGGTGAGTTTTCTATTCTTAGTTAATTGAGTTTGGAATCTGTTATGAGTTAAAATAAAACCTCGAAGTCCACTTGTTGTCTTTGCTGAGGGAAACCGCAGTACTGATAACACCAAATCAGCTGTGGTAGTTCTTCTGAGACTCACATCAGTAATAAGCTCCATAACAAAGGATATTCTGCAGCACTGACTAGTGCAGATTCTTCAAGTGTGATTTTAAATTACTTTCATGAGCATGATGTGTTTTCTTCCTGCAGTTCCCCAAAAGAAAACTCCCAGGTGACCAAGTTACCAGCAGATACTCCTCTACCAGATCCAGCCGTGACACATCCCGAGCTGCTTCCTGGGTTAGTTGTGTCATTATTAGGGACTTTTGACAGCTTGGAAGAGTGACAGAGTGGCCGTGCATTTGCAGTTATTGTGCAGCTAGGGCTATGGGAACAGAGAAACACCAAATTGTCAAGTTTTGAATATCAGTCAAGAGTGAGACACACTGTAGATCTCTTACATGCTTTTCATGGTGAGCATGGTATAGCTCAGTAAACGGCACAAATTTTGGCTTATCTCAAATATAGTGATGAGATCCTTCTGTGCTTGCAGGGGCGCATGCATGCTAAGGCATATGCATGAGAATTTACAGGCACATGTTGATATATGTGCAGTACATATGCTGCTATATATTTGTAGTTCAGTTTTTTATTTGCTAGATCTTGCATTTAAAATGCTCCATAGCAACTCCTTTGTAATGTTATTCTTTGCAAACTTTGTCCCCCTTCTTCTTAGCCTAAGTTTCTGGGTGACATCAAAACCCCAGTGTTAGCTGCTTTTCTCCATGGCATTAGTAACAATAAGAAGACAGGAGGCCTCCAGCTTGTGGTATATGCTGATATTGACTCCGTCAGGCCGCGGATGCAGGTATTTGTGACAAACCTCACAGATTCAAGCAAGTGGAAGCTCTGTGCGGATGCTTCGGTCCTCAATGCTCACAAAGCAGTGGTAAGGCTCAAAAAATCGTTGCATGCAACTGTATACAATGCAATAATATAATGTTCCGTGTTTTTAAAATGGAACACCTTTCACTTCATTGTAGGCTTACCTGAAATGGGGCCGGAATTGCCGGGACTACAGGGTTTCTACTGAGCTGGTAACTGGACGGTTTGCTGGGCACCCTGCTGCACAAGTGAAGGTGGAGTGGCCCAAGGTTCCTTCGAGTGTCAGATCAGTGGTTGAATGGTGAGGTTTTAGCCTTTAGTGCCGCACACTTGTATATGATATTGGTCAAATGTGAAAAATCAATATCCACCCATGAGGTTCTAGGGCTTAAAGCACCAGCTATTTTTGAATCCTGTGAGCTGTCTGAGTACTGCCCTTGGACACAAAACCTGAATGGGACATAGCCATCCTGTGTGCCTGTGTGCAGTAATTCCTTGTGCTGGTCATACTGAAAGCCGGGGAGCAGGTTCTTTCTTTCACTGAACGCTGATCAGTAAAGCAGGGGGTGGTTATGGGGATGTGGCCAGTGATCCTGAAGAACCTGTATGCCACTTCTGCACAGATGTGAGGCTGCCTGGTTTGGATGAGTGCCTCTTTTTGCCTCTCTGTTTCACCAGATCTTTCCTTTTTGAAGGTTTTACAAGTTTGTCCCCGGGGCGGCATTTATGCTGGGTTTCTCTGAGAGAATGGGCAAGAATCCTTCTCGACAAGCCAGGATGGTCGTGGCTCTAACTTCTCCGAGGACATGTGATATTGTTGTCAAGCTGCCTGATGTAAATATGAAACACTGTCATCACTCTCCTATGTTTTCCTGATAGAAAAGTGAGATTGTTGGTGTTATTTAATCATACGGGGCCAATTCTTACAATGAAAAGCTAAGTAAAGTAAGCATCAGTTTGGGTGTAAATGATGAAAACAGCTCTTATGAGTTTTCAATCTTTTTATATTTCATCTAAGAATATTCATACAGTGGTTTTGTTCGTGCAAAAGGAGTATGGTGGGTACTCACAAAGACATGCATTTCCATCTGTGGTAGCTCCCTAAGTGTTCACATAAACACATTTGAAAAGGAAGTAATGCATTCTCTCATAAATACTAACTGAATGATGACCCATTCCATGAAAGAAAATTGTAAGCAGAAGCAAAAGCTCGTGCACAGTGAGTCAGATGAACTGCATTCATATAAATTCTTTGTCAACCAAGGCAGAAGAGACTGAAATTGATTTCCATATAGGAGAAAAGGTTATCTCAGCTGTTTATTGTAAATACTTGGTACAACTACACTTTTATAGCACTTCTGAATTCTTTTCCAGATGACCCTCTATCAAGAAGCCATGAGGCTTCCACTATCACTCCCTGTGGGTCCGAGGATCCCAGCTTCAGAGCTGCAGCCTCCGATATGGAATGTCTTTGCTGAAGCCCCCTCTGCAGTGCTCGAGAATTTGAAAGGTCAGAGTTGGATCAGGTTCAGAAGCAGGATATCCTCATTCTCTGGAATTAATTTGAGCATCTTCTGATTTTTAGTTTTTTTTTTCTGGGATTATTTGTCTCCAGTCAATTAGGAAATGGGGTGCACTAGTGCAAGGATGGTTCAACTGGGAGAGAATATTGTCCATATAGTAGAGAAAACATTTCAGGGAAATCAAAATTGGCAATTATCTGAAGTGGTAACGTAAACTTTCTGGCAACTATTTTGTTAGACTTTGCTTTTCATGCATTTTTTTTCGAAGTTATGGTTGGCTGGTGGCAAAAAGCCCCTATAGTCTATACAAAAATATCATATAGAGAAAAAAAAAACACAAAATAATATAGCACTAAAAATAAAACATGTCATCTAATGGCTTTTCCTTAACAGAAAAGCAAATATTCACTGGCATTTTATTTAACCAGCTCGCTGCTCAGTTTCACACAACAAGATCACAACCTTTAATGAAGTCAAGTTCAACTACTCGATGCCAGCAAGCTGCTATCACATCTTGGCTCAGGATTGCAGCTCTGACCTTAAGTTCCTGGTGATGATGAAAAGTGCTGAAGAAGCTACAAACCTTAAAGCCATCAACATCAAGATTGGCAGTCAGTAAGTAACTTGGACTGCATTGTCCACATTGAGTGGGAGAGGAGCTTGAATCTAAGCTTTGCTCAGCTTTGTTCAGCAGCCCATGGATTTTCAGCATTTTCCTTATTTACTTCCTATGCATACTGAACATGATGCCTGTGATGTTGTTATCCTGCGTTTTAGGTGACAAGAATGCCCTGATGTAATTTAAACAGTTGGAATGTGCTTATGTTGTGACCAGTGATATTTAGTGAGCAAGAAAATCAATTGGTCAGTGTATGTGTATAAATGTGATACAAACAGGATAAGAGCTCTCTTCTTCTTAACAGCGAAATTGACATGCATCCTGTGAATGGACAGGTGAAACTGCTGGTGGACGGGGCTGAGAGCCCCACAGCCAACATTTCCCTCATATCTGCTGGTAAGTGATACAGCATTTCCTTGGTTTCATTTTCACGTGTATGTTAGGAGAAAGAGAGAAAGAGTAGACAAAAGAATTGTATCAAAGAGCTTCCACAAGTTTGTGTTCCATAAGTATTTATACCCTTTGCTGTCAGGTTGTTATTTAAGAATTTGCATTTTATTCGCTTGCATGTTAACGTTTACAAAGATCATAGAATCATAGAATCACAAGGTTGGAAACGACCTGCAAATCATCTAGTCCAACTGTCCTCCCATTACCATTGCTACCACAAGCTACTAAACCATATCTCATAGCTCCTCATCCAGACGCCTCTTGAATGCTGCCAAGGATGGTGACTCCACCACCTCCCTGGGCAGGCCACTTCAGTGCCTGAGAGCATGAAACTCTCGAGGTGGCCAAGCAAAGTAAAGCGTAACCACTCTTTCACATATTGCTGTGGCTCCCACCAGAGTTCCAAATTGGAGAAGTGTATCAGTTATGGTATAAAACCTTGCTTGACAAAACCTTCACCACCCTCACAGATCCAAGATGTTCTCATTTTGCTTCATAGGTATACATCTGGTTAGCATCCTGAAGTCTGCCAGGAATAAATACAGGGAACTGCGCATATACAGGAAAACTTGGCTGCTTTCTTATTTCCAAGCAGGGATATTTCTTATGTGAAAGGACACAGGAGGACATTGTTTCATTCTCTGCTACACAGCTGGGGGCAATGCACAATGCAGATGCTCCCTGACTATGTAACTGTGGTACACGATTCAGGATAAATCTTGCTGAAATTGGGTTAGCATCTGCCAGTGCTGCGCTGTGCCCTAATTATTATGTACTTAGTGAGCGATAATTGTGCTAAAAATGTCCCCAACGACAATCATGTTGATTTTTGTATTTTCTTACTCCAGTGCAGAATAGTCAGAGTTTTGTATAGCTGCACAACTGCACAAGTATTATAAGCAGCTCTGTAAGCCTTTCTAGGAATAAATATGGCATGCTAATAACCCCAAGAAAAACAATTAGATCCGTGATCATTAAAATTGTTTTCCAGCTTTTTACAAACACTTATTATCTACGTGTACACTCTTCTGTATTTTTTTTTACAGTCTGTGCTTCTTGAGAACTAGTGAGGAATTCAAAGCAAAAGAGGCAAAAGAGCATTTTTAAAAACATGATAGCTACTTTTTTCCCTATTAAAGGAGACAGTTTGGGTCTGTTTGAGGTGTTTTTTCTTTTTCAAATTCTTATCATTATTTATATTTTTTTCTTCTTCTAGGTGCTTCTCTGTGGATTCGCAATGAAAACCAAGGGCTTGTACTTTTTGCCCCAGCCTATGGTATCGATAAATTGTACTTTGATGGACGGATATTCTTGGTATAGTTTCCTCTTCATAAATCTAGATGAGACATTTCTGTAGGATCTCCCTAAATCTGTATGTGTGAGTGCAATACTATGCAGTAGCAAAGCTAAATCTGTCCAGGGCCCCCCAAAAAAACCCTAAAAGAAGATAATGCAGCCAGTGCTGCAGAGTCCTTCTCTGTGTTTCTGAATAAGACATCCAAGAATCCTTCACCAATAATAATTTATTCTTGCAGCAAGTGTGTGTTGGAAAATGGGCCTGTGAGCATACATAGTCTGAGTCAGCAGTGTATCTGCAAGAGAAGAAAAAGAGTTTTCAGCTTCTGTCCACGTTTGAAAGGCTGTACTAGAAAAATAGGAAACAGAAATGTAAGAAAACCAATATTATCATACTGCATCTATCACCTATTAGGAAAGCATCAATCCCACAGAAGCTTCAGAATAGTAGTAAAAACTAATAATTACTTAATAAGCTTGCCAGGCACAGCAGGTTTTAAAGGCTGCAATGGAGCTAAAGGCACCGCACATCATGGGAGTTTGGCATCTGACTGTGAGATACATGTGAGTTCTTAGCCAAGAAGGAAAGCATTTATATGTTTGTGTGTTGCCATACTAGAACTAGATGATCTTTGGGGTCCCTTCCAACCCAAGCCATTCTATGATATGTTATGATACTGGAAGGCACATACATAGCAAAAATCTGTTCCACAGTGTTGTTATGTTTGTTCACTTTAAATTTGAAATGTTTTTTACTTTTCTTTTCCTTGAAGATTCAAGTTGCTTTATGGATGGCAGGGAAAACATGTGGAATCTGTGGAAAATATGATGCAGAATGTGAACAGGAGTATCGGATGCCCAATGGATATCTAGCTAAAGATGCCGTGAGCTTTGGTCATTCTTGGATCTTGGAAGGAACGCCCTGCAGAGGAGGTATAAAAGCTCTGATTGGTTTAATTTAGTATTGTTTAGAACATTTTAAATCTGTAAATATATTGGGAAAAACATTTATAAAGGTCTCACTCTTCAGTTATATTAATTATAACCAATATTTTTCAGTTTAGAAAGGAATAAGAAATTACAAGTTAGTCAAATCCAAAAAAAAACCAAGGCAGTTGAAATGAATCAAGCTGAAATAAAACCACTCTTCCAGTTTTGAAGTGAAAACTATGAAGAAGAAGGTTAGATTAAAAAAAAAAAAATAAAAAAATAAATCACATGGAATGTTTTGATGTAAGCAAATAGCACTTTCCAGCCAACATTTGATCCACCAAAAAATCAGACGGGGATTAGTAATTACTATGGCTCACCACCTGAGTTTCAAACCAGTGCAAGCTGTCAAGCATTCAAGCACACGAGCAGCTCCATGGACTTAATTACATAGTTGAAATGAAGGAAAAAAAAAAAGGGCTATATTTTAAGTGCTTCAGAAGATTAGGATCTTACAGTGTGCTCCATTCTCTCAGCTGAGATTATGGTACAACAGCATCCCATGGAGGAGGGAGGAGAACAAGCACATTGCCTCCGTGAACCTGATGGGAAGGACTTACTCGTTACCTGGAGATGACTTTCATGTGTCCAGCTATATACCAACTTTCATTCTTCTATGTGTCTCTGTAAAGAGTACATGGCATCAGACTTGCTTTAGATGTTCGTGCAGTACACAGGCATGCACACAACAAAATTCATGGTATTGCTAGTTATCACACTCTGTGTTTCCCTCCAACATATGGTGAAAATGACTGACATTCTGAGAATAAAGCTTAGATGTGGTTCATTTAGCCTCTCACACACTTGTAACTTGTCCTGGGAATCCAAAACGAGACCAATATTACCAGCTGGCAGCAGTGATCTTTTCTCTCTCTGCAGCAATTTTGAGTCTGAATGACGGTGGTAATGGTGTCATTCTTTAGTTATTGTTTTTACTTGTTTGGAAACACCCCTCTCCTCTTTCCACTGATGAATACTCAAAGCCTTTGACTGTGGTTTTGCGGCTATTCATAAGTCAGTTTACTTTGCAAAATGTTTATTAGAATGTATTCCAGACTGTTTCTACATGTTAATCTAGAAATTAAGCCAGTTACAGTTGAAATTAACTTTCAGAAACTCCATATCTAATTAGCTGATCTGAAAAGCTTATCAGTCAGTGATGCAGAGCTGCACTGCTTATGATCAACATTCAGTCTTTATAGAGGCAATTTGCTTGCAAATGTAAAACATCATTGGCAGATGGGTCAGTCTGGGGAGATTTGAAGATTTTGCATGTAAGAACATAAACTACCATCAGTGATTCTGTTACAGCTTGTAAACTGCATCGTTCATTCGTGAAGCTTGAGAAGACGGTTCAGCTTGCGGGTGTTGATTCCAAGTGCTACTCTACCGAGCCTGTGCTGCGCTGTATGAAGGGATGCTCTGCTACCAAGACAACTCCAGTAACTGTTGGTTTCCACTGCCTCCCAGCTGGTAAGTCCACAGAAATCCTCCTGAAAAGGAGCTGCACAAAGGCCCAAGTAGGTTGTGCTTTAACTCCATTATTACACTTGAAATATGTGAATGGCCTAACATATCCACAGGTAGGGATGGGCTTACTGCTCTACTGACTAAAGAACTTTCCTTGTTCTCATGAATATGTAAAACATTCTTGAGTGAAAGAAATATGTCCTTCTGTTGTAATTTTACTGCTTTTCATGGCAGTGGCATTTAAAATCTAAATTGATCTCCCCTTCATGATAGTTGGATGTAACAGGGTAAGGAAAGGGTAAGAGCACAGTCAACATGTGACTCAGATGTACTGCAGTGTGTAATGATTCAGGATCATGTTTCAAACCGTGAAACAGTGATCCTCATCTTGTATGTTTTCACTTATCACTGACTTTGGGCATAATCCTGTTTCCCGGAGCTGATTTAGGCCATAGAAGGGCAGGTATGAACAGGATTCCTGCCCACGGGTGTAGTGATACTGGAACATATTCCTTCTACAAGTATATTGTAGATTTGAGGAGATTAGATTAGATAGATATAGATTATATTGATTATATGTTTGTGTGTGTTTTCAAAGTGTGTTTTCCTTTAAGACCGCAATATGTTTTTCTAAATGTATTATTAATAAAATTCTACATGAAAGTACTGGTTTCCAATGTAGAAATGACTTATTAATTAAGTGGGTTTCCTGGAACATCTCAGCTTGACTTAGCCAAGCATAAATATGGATGACAGCAAAGAGAAGCCAAGCCAGGTTTAATTAATGACGAGTGCATGGGAAATGCCATACCTTGCAAAACTGCTTCTAAAGCACGCTGCTTGCTTTCCATTTCTTGTTCGTCATCAGATTCAGCTACCAGCCTGACTGACAAACAAATGAAGTTTGACCAGAAGTCAGAGGACGTGCAGGATACTGTTGATGCACACACAGCATGTTCATGTGAGAATGAAGAATGCAGTACATGAAGCTGTACATTGCAGCACGGAAGAATACAGAAACATTTTAGTTTTTATTGTGTGATGTAAGAAGACTCATCTTAAGAAGCAATGGAAACGTTAAATTAAACGCTTAAAGATGTGTGGAATTTTCCCAAGTAATTTAAAGTATTAAACTTTATTATTGTAGAAACTATTCTAATTGCCTATAACTATCTGATTTCATAATAAATACATGCATAGAAAAACCAAGGAAGGCTTCCTTCTTTCACTGACTGTGGCAAGAGGATGTCTGCATTGCTTCTCTTCACCCCACATTTTGTAGACTGGAGGCTGTGGCAGCCCGCTGTGTAGATGTGCATCAGGTAAGGGTCTGTGTCAGACCCCACCTGCAATATGGGTTGACTGGAGTGGCAGAAGCTGCCTACCAGGCTCCAGCTGGTTTCCCCTGTTCTTCCTTCCGTGGGGCTGAGATCCTGGGCAGCACAGTAGGGATTGGTTGGCTCTGGGGGAGACAGCACCCTCTGCAGCAGCAATGCAAAGAGGTGCTCTGCAGTGACAATGTGATGGGCCTGCGCTGTCGTAGGGAACAGCCTTCAGGGAATGAACCTGAACCTCAAGCATATGGACAAGGCTGCTCTGAGG
Organism: Pavo muticus; assembly: GCA_016647715.1. Classification (NCBI taxonomy): domain Eukaryota; kingdom Metazoa; phylum Chordata; class Aves; order Galliformes; family Phasianidae; genus Pavo; species Pavo muticus. Next base: position 159,881 of record JACDJE010000494.1, read on the forward strand.
GAGGCAGGAAATATGATGTTCATGACACACAGCACACAGAAGCTGGTGTGAGTTGAGTCTCTGAGCAGACCTGGGATGCAAAGCCCACCCACAGCAGGTCTCTGTGGGCATGGTGAGGGATGTGCTAGGCTGCCCTGGGTGCTGGAGGCCATAGGGTTCCAGCTGTGTGCTCCTGCTTGGCCTTTCTGTCTGCTTTGGGCTGGGCTGGCAGGCTGCATGCCTGCAGTTTTTCAGTAAATTAATTAAAAGAGAAATAAGTTATTTGATTCTTAAAATCAGGAGCAACCAATGAAGGCAAAACGGCACTTCCCTCTAATCACATGGAATGCAAAGGTGATTGCTGGGCAAAGGGATTGAGAAAGCTCTATACAAGTTGTGCCATTCTGCTTTCTCCAGCAGCATTGGACACTTCAGTCTTTGTACGTATGTGGCTTTTACAGTTTGGAAAGGTAATGTCCTCAATACTGAAGGGAAGCTGTTGGAAAGTCAGCATGAAGGGCAGACATCCAGGCAGTGATGGAAAGGCCATGAGGGGCTCTCAACCCAGGCACTGGGGCTTGTGGGTGCTAGGAACCCCAGGGAAGCACAGCCCTGCCCAGAGCCACATCAAGCACACCAGAGGCTTCTCACGGAGGTGGGCTGCTGGCTCCTCAGCCAAAGCTGCGGTGTGGCTGCTGGCCTCATCTCACCCTGCGCTGTAGGCACTGTTTGGAGCTGCACAGAAATGCTATTCATGGCTGCTCCTGGGCACAGCAGAGTTACCTCACAATGGTGATTTTTTTTTTCTTATTTCCCTCCCCTCCCTTTTTTTTTAAATTCAGGTTATGTCTTCTGGAGAAATGTAAACAGTGAAAAGGTGTGAGTATATGGGGATGTGAGAGGCCATAACAAGAGTTCAAATTGTTCTTGACAGGCTGGAGAAACAGCCCACAAAGATTAAAAGATTCAGTTCCACATAGAAAAACAGGAAGATGAAGTCTCCACTGACAGATTGCGGGGCAGCATCAGAGAGGATCCTGTCTGGGCCACAGCATGGCAGGGTGCTCGGGGTGCAGCATTCGCTGCCTGGCACATTGGGGTGGGGTGGGTGAATGCAACGGTGAGCAAGAGATGAGAAGGGAACACTCCTCTGGGAGTGCCAGCCTTGCTGGGAAAGGGCTCTGCCACAACTGAGGCCAGTTTCCCCGCTGACAGGTCTGTAGTATTTGGAAATTACATCCGGAGCTATGAGGGAGCTGGTTCCAAACTCCCTCCGTATTGGAATGTGAACTGCTATAACTCAAAGTCCAGAGGTATGTTACACAGGTTACCCTATGTTACACAGGTAGAATTTGTTGGTTGATTGTTTTATTTTTAAACAATTGTGCATCTGTATATAAATTTTCCATAGTATGTTGGATTTTGAGCCCCTCACCAGCTGCCAGCAGTTGTGTGTGCAAATCCTTTAGCTATATTTACCATTTGCTAAATCTCAGAAGACATGACAAACAACTCCCTGGAGCTGCTCACTGCCTGCATGGTTTAGCTTCACTGTCATACTCTGTCACTTTGATGGGGGAAGAGGTTAAAACAAACAGAACCAGGATATCGCACTGGTAAAACATCCTAGATGCACAAACAAAGTCCAGTATATCAGGTATTATAAATTATATCCCAACTGCTCAGATATAAAAAATATCATCTGAAAAGCCTTAGGAGAACCAAACTGTCTTGAATAAGAGTCCCTGCTGCACTGATAAAAACTGAGAAAAGTTCTGTGCCCCGTGAGCCCAGCCCTTCCCATGGTGATTCAGAAGCAGCTTTGGTTCCCCATCCCAGTGTGCACACAGTGGCAGCCCCAAGGGAGAAAATTCAAATCCCAGGCCCAGGGCTGCTGGGCTACCCCTCCTACAGATCTGCAATGGGAACGGTGCCCGCAGCCCTGCCACCACTGTCCAGCTCCACACAATGTCTGAGGACAAGGGACCAGAGACCCAGCAGAGCCCTGCACCTCGAGCAGTCCCGTGGAGCTGCTGACAAGGGAACCTGCTCACAGACCCACTCACGGAAAGGGGCAGGGAGAGTAGCAGCAGGTGGTTGGCTGCTGACTGACAGAAGAAGGGACCCCCACTTTGTGAGGATGCTGCCCCTTGTTGCTTGGTGTGAAATGCATTTGGGCAAACCAGAGTTTGTACATCTTCATCAGCTGGGAGCCTTGTGTCCGCAATGCCTGGCAGCCCCCCCAGGTCCCTCCTCACCCACATCTGTGTGTGGCTAATGACGCTGGCAAGAACACTGAAGTGATGTCCTGGTAAGAAAGGTGGGTAAGGGAGACATGCATGTGAGCAATGCTTTTTGCTGCGGCCTTTGTGACAGCGGTGGGAGTTAGTGTTGCTGGGTGGATTCCCCACCCTCAGGGAGCAGTGCTGTGGATGACAGCGTGTGCAGCAGCAGAAGGGCATCAGTGCGGTGTCACAGGAGTGCTGCCCAGGCTTTGCACAATCCTCGTGAAGCACTATCAGTTAGATAAGGTTTGTGCCTTGCGGTCAGGTCAGGACAACCTGGGCAAAGTTAGCGCAGGCTGCAATAGCACCAAATGCTTCCAACGAGTGATGATAGTAGTTTTCCTTATGCAATAAATATTTCGCTTCACTGATATTTTAATACTTTTAACCATCTGTTCCAAAAGGTGCTTTCTGAGCATTTAGATGGTGAGGTGAGAACAAGATTGCCTGTGATGATTTTGGCACAGCAATGACTTTGGCAGGGAGTCCCTGGCCCTTTCGCTATCAGAGGGTTGGAGTGGTTGATAAGAAATTGATAACTCAACAGAATTCCCTGGGCTTGTTAATAATTCTTCTATAAAAGGTGCATACTTCCCCTGTAGCGTTCAGTCACTTTTAGCATGAGGGGACTCATCCTGGCCCTGGTGCTCGCCCTTGTGGGTAAGTCTGAACTTTACTGGTACTGCAGAGCTGCAATGGCCGCTGTGCTCCTCAAGAAGGGGCACCTCCTAAGAGCCTTTCAGGGACATTCCCAGCATAATCTGCTGAAGCCTTTTTATGACTTTGACTGTCAGCTGTTGGATTTCCGTGCCTGAGCGCGGCAGCATGTAGCGAGCAGGGCTGGAGCGGGCTTGGTGTCCCAGGCGTGTGCTCCAGAAGCCCAGTGCTGGCTGTCTGACTGCCATCAGCTCACTGAGTAAATGAACAATAAATGTAAAGTGCCCAAAGAGTTTGGTTTCCTCACGCACCCTTCTCTTTCCTCCAATGCAGGGGCCCAGAAAAATGACCTTGGTAAGTGCACTCCCCCCATCTGCCAGTGGCATGTACCTCCTGCCCCCCCTTCCAATGCTGGGATGGTTCATGTGGCTAAAAGCACAGAAGTCATAGCGAAGGAGGTATTTCTGTCATTTATTTTTCAATAGAGCCTGGTTTTCGTACTGGCAAGACCTACCTGTATGACTACGAGGGCCACATCCTGCATGGGCTGCCAGGCAAGGGGTTGGTGGCAGCAGGGCTGAAGCTGACCTGTGGGCTGGAGATCAGCCGTGTGTCTCGCAGCGACCACCTTCTGCAGGTAACTCCCCACGGGTATGTGAACCCATCCCTCCTCCTGCACCACACAGCTTGGGACATAGCTCCTGCTGGAAAAATAAACAAGACAGGGATACAAACCTTCCAGGTGCTGAGACGACCCTACAATCCCGGTGTCAGATCGAGTGGCTTTGCTCAGGCAGCACTCTCACCCTGCAGGTCTGTGGAGGGAGGTAGAGCTGCTCCAGTGCCTGAGCCCACTAACAAATCCTCGTTAGGTTCAGCTCCATGGAAAGACATGGCAGGCTGCTGCTTTAAGGCAATGCTCTTAAGATAGCTTTAGTAAAGGCAACAGTAAACTTGAGTATGAAAATGAAGAAAATTCAGGTATGAGAAATCCGTGTTTTTCAGCCCGGTCCATGGCCTGAGAAAAGCTCAGTGCTGAAATTCATTCATTACAAATGAAATTCACATCTGTCTCCATTGTATTCCTTTTGATATTCTTCACATAGACTATAATTCAAATGTGAAGAATTACAATGGTAGTGCTCTCAGTTGGCATAATGATATCAGATCTGGAAGTGCTGTTACACATAGAAAAGATTAAAACAAACATCTTAAGAAACTGGCACAGAACAAAAGACAATAGAGAAGGGATGACACTGTGGAGAGAGCTCTAAGAGGGTGCTTTGCATTTGTCCTAGGAGTTTACTGAATCTGTAATGCTGTGCATCTGTTACTGAAACAGTGAGAGGGAATATCTATTTTCAGATACGACACAATTTAAAAACAGCAGGATTTTTTTGTAGCCTCACTAAATTTGGTATAACTTCAGCAATTACAGACAAAAGTCCTGAGTAGGATTTACTCTAAGAGCCACCGTTGTAGCCCTGATTAAAAAAGCCCAAAATAAATAAAGCCCTAAAACCGCACCACTTCCCTCTGCGCAGAAACACGTGCCTTAGTGCAGGAGGGGGGGAGGCATGTCTGTGAGTTTGACTGTGTACGTATGTGCATGCAGGCACACACTTCCCACTAGAGAGCAGTCAAGGACTTGCAAGCAAGCTTTAAAGCCCGATACGCTACAAGTGATGACGGCCACTTGCAAAGCAGCCGCCAGCCCCTGCTTCCCTGCTCACTTTTGTTTCCCCAGCAGCCCTGCCGCAGCTTTGCTGCTCCGAGATGCGCTCAACCAGGAGCAGCACCGAAACAGTCCCTATGCGTCTAGGTCGGCAGCTTGAGGGGTGGCCTGGCTGACTTGTAGACTGGAGGGAGAACATGCTGAGAAACTGGGGAAAATGGGAGATGACCCTTTCCATACAGATTGCTGACAGCCAGGGTTTCACTACCCAGCTTCACCATGCTTGCTGAACTAATGGACACTGTTTGAATTACCTTATTTTTCTGGCAGAAATCCTTTATGGAAATTGCATTTTTAAGGCTGTTTCCTAGGCACAGTGCAAGAGTCTAAGGAGAAAAACATCTCCAGAGTGCTGGAGAAGTGCCTGGCCATGGAGTAGGAGTGTCCAGTTTCACTGTTATTGCACTGTTTCAAGCTGATGGTGAACAAAATGAATGTTTTCCTAATTCTTTTCATAGATCCGATCACCAAAGCTGGAGGAATACCATGGCTTCTGGCCCAGAGACCCCTTCATTCTGTCTCCAAAGCTTACAGAGATCATTGCTGCATGTTTCAGCCAAGCCTTTAAGTTTGAATACACCGAGGGAAGAGTGGGAAGTATTTACGCCCCTGAGAACTGTCCCATCCTCTGCACTAACCTCATGAGAGGGATTCTGAACATGATGCAGATAACCATCAAAAAGTCACAAAATATGTATGAATTACAAGAGGTTTGTTTCTTTCCCATTCTGATTTTATTTTTATGCTCCTTTTACTGTTACGTAGTAGCTTGCCCATACATAACCCTTCCCAGGTGATTTTCATTGACCTATATACTGCTGTAATGAAAGTGAAATTTCCAGTGAAATTTTGTTGTGTTTTGTGAACACTCACAGGCTGGGATCGAAGGTATCTGCCAGACCAGATACATTATCCAGGACGACAGAAAGAATAACCATGCCACCATTTCCAAGAGCAAGGACCTGATGGACTGCCAGGACAGCGCAGTGCAGACCACAGGCATGGCCTACATCCGGCCCTGCCCCACCTGTCCCATGGTAGGCTGCATGCTTGCCCCTGCTCTCTGCTGGTGCTGGCAGGGAATTTGGCTTGTCTGTAATTAGTAAACAATTTCCATTTCATATTTATTTGTGTCTCTTTGCACTTTCAGAAAGTCAGAAACATGAAGGGCACAGTGCTGTTCACTTACAAGATGAAGTACTCTGACGGCGGAGCCTTGATGACATCTGCCATGTCTGAACAGGTGTACCAGATCTCCCCCTTCAATGAGCCTGACGGGATAGCAGCCATGGAAGCCAGGTGAGTGCAGTAAATGTTGGTAGTATGGCAAGCAACAGTGAAAGCTCTCGTCTGTCTGGTGACATTTCCAGACAGTGCAGAGCAATGCACAAACCCAAGATTGCTCTGCACAGTGGCAGTGCGGCTGCAGTGCTGGGCACCCTCATTCTGTGGCCCTGGCTGTACATACCCAGCTCTCATGTGGTGTGCCACACTGCCACTGAGGCATTTCTATTTTTCTCTTCAAGACAAGACCTGGTCCTGGTTGGCATTAAAAGCACTCCCATAAAGGCACCAGATGCTCAACTGCAAAACCAGGGGAGCCTTCATTATCATTTCCCAGAAGGGCTGCTCCAGATGCCGATTCCCCTAATAAGAGTCAAAAATGCAGATGTGCAGGTAGTAGAGGCTTATTCTTCACACTTTTTCTATTTATGATGCTTATTGGTCATTTGACCTGTTAACAGGTCTGAAAATTATTTCAGACATGGCACCTTTCAACTTTCTGTTTTTTCCCCACAGTTAACAGAAACACTGCAACAATTAGTTCAGAATAACGAGGAAGGAGGCACTACAGAAGCTTCAATTAAGTTCTTACAAATAGTCCAGTTGCTTCGTGTAATGACCCTGGATCAAATCGAGTCTGTGTGGGTACAGTTTGCCAGTGAACAACCGTACAGGTAACTGCACTGCTATCAGGTGGGATTCCCAACCAGAAGAGTGCTGGGCAATTCTGTAACGAGTCCTCCCCTCCCTGGCAGGCACTGGTTCATGAGCGCTGTCTGTGCCGCTGGAGCTACTGACACGTTCCAGTTCCTCAAACAAAAAATTCATGATAAGAACCTTAACCTCTGGGAAGCAGCTGTGGCTCTCCCTCTTGCCTTCCATTCTGTCATGCCCAATAAGAAAACCCTCAAAGTTGCCTCAGTGAGTACAAATTATTCTCCCTCCTGCTACCCTGCCACTCGTTTTGGAGGTGATTTCACACAACTATAAGGAAAGAACACAACGTGTTTTCTTCTTATTGTGTAAAAAGCAAGCTATTAACAAAAATGGGAAATAATTTAGAAAACGTTTCCAAACATTTGTTGCAAAAAAATTTTTAGGAATATTTTTAAAAACTTTCATCATGAAATTGCTTTTGATTTCATTTTGCCAAAACGTAAATTAAAAAATTGGACAGACTGAAGAAAATGACACAAAGTAACCGACACCTAAAGTGCGTGCATCAGAACTGGAGCAGCTCTACTTTAATTGTAGCTGAATCACCAGCATTTGATTCAAATTCTGAAAATACTTATGAAAAATCCAAAGTAGTTTTATCTATTTACTTTTCAGATATAAATGTTTCACCGCATACCAGCTCTAATAAATCAAAATGTTAACGACTATTACTTCTTTCTTCTGCAGACTTTTCTGACCTGTCCCCAAATTCAGAAAGCACCAATGCTGCGAGTACTTGTTTACCTGGGATATGGTAGCTTGGTAAATAAATACTGTGCTCAGCCTTCATTTTGCCCTAATGAACTTCTTCAGGTAGGTGACTCTCATCTCTTATTATTACATTAGGGGTGAAGAAATTTTTAAAATGCCTCTAATTTGCCTCTCGCAGTGCTGAAAGTTTGGCAATGAGGTGTTTACATGCCTCACTCTTAGCAGTGAGTCCTTCTGGGAGAAAAATCTGAACGGCTTTACTGAGGGTTTTGCACCAGAGGTCATTTTGTTTGCTATGGCAGTGTGTATTTTTATGCATTATTGTAGGATTGCTGCCTGATTTAATTAACAACAGCCTGCTCTGATTTCAGCCACTCCATGACCTTGTTGCTGAAGCTTCCAGCAAAAGCCATACTGAAGACATGGCCTTGGCCCTTAAAGCTATAGGAAATGCAGGAGAGCCAGTCAGCATCAAACGCATCCTGAAGTTTTTGCCAACGTTTTCACTTGCTGCCACGGCATTACCGAACAGAATTCATGCTGATGCCGTGCTGGCCTTGAGGAAAATAGCCAGAAAAGACCCTGCAAAAGTAACTGAAAATATTATTTATGTGATTACCTTTGAGGGTGTGATTTGGGCTTCCTTAGTGATGAAGGGATAATAAAGTCATCGGGTGACGTTAGGAACTCTGGGCAGAATTTGTAGTAATCGGTTTTCCTCTTTCCCATCTTGCAAATCCCTGATATTACCCCATCCTTGTTGATATCCTGGGAAGGGGGTTGCTTCAGTCACCATAACGCTCTGCCTGTTGCTAATGGCTCTTTCTTCCAACTCTGTTTATTATGCACCCAGCAATATCTTCATTTTCAGTGACAGGCTCCATGCTCAATGTTTTGTTTAGGGTTTTGTTCACCATTCACTGCAGATGCATAGTTTAGGATACACTTTTTCCTGAGGAATTGTGAGGTATTCACAGGTTGTATCTTCCTCCTCTAGGTAAGGGAGATCACTCTCCAAATTTTTATGGACAGCACACTTGCTCCTAATGTGCGCATGATGGCTTGCATTGTCCTCTTTGAAACAAAGCCTTCTCTTCCTGTCGTGGCAGCCATGGCCAGCTCACTGCTGACGGAGACCAGCTTACAAGTGGCCAGTTTCACGTATTCGCACATGAAGGCTTTGGCAGTAGGCAGGATCCCACAGCTCTACAATCTGTAAGCAGAAGAAGTACAATTTTTAGTTGCAAATGGTGATATACATTTTTCTCAGTTTTCTAAGAATTTGGTCACAGTTGACTATCCTCATGTGATTTTAACTCTTTATTACTCAGATCTGCTGCTTGCAACATTGCCATTAAACTTCTGAGCCCCAGACTTGACAGGTTGAGCTATCGTTACAGCAAGGTCATTCATGCTGGTGGTTATTCCTGTGAGTACCAGATGCCCTGTTCACCACTTAGGCTTACATAGCTCAATGCTTCTACTGTGTTCCATAATTTCCATCCAAAATCCTGCCATGGGCTGTGGACTTTGTGCACCCTTGAAACAGAAGAAAGTACCAGAGCCTCCTAAAATGCAAAATCCTCTGAAGGTGTTCCACTACTCTTTGGGTATCTGCTGGGGAAAGAAGTATCTGCACATGGATTTAGACCTCCTGCTTTGATCACTGTGATGTTTTTGACTCTGCCCTAGAACAAAGATCCCTTCTTGAAGTTACAAGCTTGAGGCTGAATACCATCTGCCATCTAGTACAGCATGCATGTAAGGTAGCTTAAATTCATGAGACATATTGGAGACCCTAAAAAAATCTCTTCTGCTTTTTGTTCGTTATAGATGTGTATAAGGCTGGTGCAATTTGGAGGGTCTATCTAATGAACAGTCCCAACACTATGTTTCCATCTGATATAATCACAAAAGTAAGAGGATATTACGCAAATACTGCAACAGATATTGTAGAAGTAAGTATTTCATTAAAACAAGCTACAACCCAGCTACAGACAGCATTACTTGTTAATGCATACATGGTTTGACTGCCTGTGAGGATTGATGTGGAAGGGAAAATTTATATAATGATTATGATTTTACTTGTATTTGGGCTTCTTGACATGTGGACTGAACACTTTCAGTATAGGCATGAAAATCTACGAGAGAAACGGAAAGCTTACATAGCAGAGTATTTGTCTGCCCACCTAAAATCACATGATATCTGGGATGTTTTACGTAAGTACAGGGAATGAGTAGTTGAAATTAAATTTCAGGCAGCAATGCAGCCCCAGCAGCACGAAGCTCCATGTAAGAGCATGCAGGCATTTACTCACCTTCTTGGGTAAGTTTTGCATCCTGTGCTGATCTTTGAGCTGCCCTAAAATTATCCCTGCTGACTAATTCAAAGCTAGCTCAGCACGCCCTCAGCATCTGCAGTCATAGCCAGCAGTCACCTGCCAAGTAAGCATAGCCTTATAAGTGCTGTGGCTTCATGTAGTACGCGTTTAGAGTCACCTTGGTGTGAGTGTAATGCCAGATACAAAGGTATTCCTGAGCTTTCTGGTACTTGAGCTGTGATGCTCCATGCTGTTTCCTACAGATGGCTCTCCGGTCACAAAGCCTAACCAATATCATCAGGAAACAGAATATTCCCTTTGCTGAATATGATACATACAAGACACTGAAGGAACTTGGTAAAACGGTATGCCTTTATCCACCCTCCTGATTTGATTGCAATAGACAGTTCCCACCAGCACCAGGGTTGCATCAGCTACCCTAGCCACCCCTTTGATGTTTCAGTCAGCCATCCTGTTTGGTCACAGAGAGATTTACTTAGTTAGGCTGTACTTACACTGAACATAGATGCCATCTTTTCACTCAACATGTGTCAGCACACCATGCAAAGGTGCCCTTAATGTACTGTACAAAAGATGATGACAATGATGTTAGGCAAAATTCATGTGGTTTAAAGTGTATGTTAAAACACATTAAGTGGTTGCTCTTCCTTCTTAAAATAATTAGTGAATAAGACTTTTGTTTATGAGCCCTTGGGTGTCACCCAGTACTTAAGTAGCAAAAATTACTAAGGCCTTACCTCACTTTTATGTAGGGAAACACCCACTGAAGTCAGTTAAGCAACATGAGAAAGGCCACATCAATTCACACCTGTAAGATGTCTACCATTTTTTTGGCTAAGGAACCATAGTTAGTGTGCTTCAGATGTGATCTACTCTTTGTTAGTACAATGATGTATGTTAAGAAACTGTTTCTTCCCTTTCTCCTTCATCTCTCCTTAACACCGCAGCTTCTGGGGTGGAAAGAATTGCCTCCCGAAGATCCTCTGCTGTCTGCTTACATCAAAGTGTTTGGCCAGGAGATTGCCTTCGTTGACATTGACAATGACATCATTCAGCAGGCCATGAAGGTAGTGACAAGGCTGTTGCCTTTTCTGTCTCTGCTGCTGAATAATTTCCCTCCCCCAACTCACCACACCTGCTCGTTTAACCCATTTTTCTGTATTCAGAGTCTAACTGGATCATCAAGCTGGCAGCCAGTGGTGAAAAGAGCAGTGGAGGAGGCCCAGCAAGGTGTTTCAGGCCGATGGGTGCTGCCAGCAGTGGTGGCTGAGCTGCGGCATGCTGTCCCCACAGTGCTGGGCCTCCCACTGGAGCTCAGCATGTGCGGTGCCATGCTGGCCCAGGCTGCGGCCGCCGGTGAGTGTGGGACACCTAATAGCAATTCCTTCCCAGCAGCTGTTGTTCCATCCCTCTGCTGGAATTACTTCCCTCTGTAATCTTGAAAAATGCTCTTGTAATGTGGAAATACTAGTGTCCAGGAACCCCCAAAGGGGCCACGAAGTAGTTATCATGTTGTACTTAGGACATGTTTGTATAATTCTGTTTCAAGAGTAATGGTCTTCAAATAACCATGGGAAGTATTTAAAAATGTAGAAGCACAGCTCATGTGTTAACTACTGTGTTTATTGAAAAATTGCATGTCCAGCATTTTTTTTTTCTCTGCTCATATAATTTCTCTCTGTCTTTTACAGTTGACGTTCAGATGTCACCACCATTATTGGACAATTTCAGACCTTCACAGTTGTTGGAAACCAACATGGATATTCATGCTGATATCAAGCCAAAGTATGAATGACATATATTTTCATATGTATACACACATTCATTTATATTATATTTGAAGTAGGTGTGTTGGATAAGGATGTTATTTGGCCCAAATTTGGGATGGCTGTACTAGTCCTGAGCAGTGAACCTGTAAGAAAGCAATCGTGTGATACTTTTTGACCTTGCAAGCCTAGCAAAGTGCACTGCATCAAAAAGGAATGTGGCGATGTTCTGCCATTGCTGAAAATGTTCACGCTTGTACCTGTTCAGTGACTAAAGCTACTAAGCTGTGAAGACATATTTGCTTATGTATAATTTCTTTTCTTTGTCACCAGAAGCTGCAAGCTGGGGAGATTTCAGGGAGAAAAGGAAAACACTTCTAGATTGACAAAAGCAACAGCAACTGTACTAACAGTGATAATAGTAATAATGATAATAAGAATAGTGATAATGATAAGCAAATAGACAAAATCAGAAGCTAGAGGAGGATTCTGATGTTAGCTTGTCCTCAAGCAATGTATCAATGATAAAGCAGTGAGAGGATCCATGTTCGCTTTGTTCATCAGATAAAACCTTTTACTCTCCAGTGGCACTTCAGCTTGTTTATCATGTTACATCTTTTTAATCTGTCAGCAGTAGTTCTTGCAATAAACAGAACACTATGAAAATTCAATTCTGCATTTCAAAGATAAAAATGCGTATATTAATTCGTAATTATGCATGTTTTTATTTCACACTTTCAGAGTATATTTTCATATGATTGCAATGATGGGTACTAATACACAGTACCTTCAGAGTGGTCTTGAACTTCATGCAGAGTTCAGTGCCAACACTAAAATGAAATTTGATGCCAAAATAAATATGAAAGAGAAGAATGTGAAGATTGAAACCCTTCCCTGCCATCAGGAGGTTGAGCTCGCAGCTGTAAGGTACAGAAGAGTTGGCCACACATTGCTTGTTATGTGTTAACTGATTGTGTGCTCTCCTTTATAAATTATGAATGTACAACTCCTTTTCAGACTCAGCTGTACTTTGGCATCCACATGAAGTTTAGTATTCTCTTTTTTATTGCCTATCTCTCTCTAGTATTAAAGATGGTCGTGGTAAGCAAAATTAGAAGATGTTATTTGCTTTCTTTTTATCACCTCCACAGGAGTGAAGCTTATGCTATTTCAAGAAACACAGAAGTAGATTCTGAAAAGAAGTCCCCTATTCTCCCCAAAGGAGAAATGCCAACTATCTCCAACCAGCATTTCCAGTCTTCAGAAATCATTTCAAGAGCCAGAAGCTGGAAGGTAATGAGACCTGTACTGCAGGCAGGTAGAGAACAGACAGCTTCCCAAATCCTAAGGGAATCCCTGCAGGGAAGTGCAGAAACCCATTCTCTGCAGTGCTCTTCAGCTTCTCAGGCCTACTGCTGGCACAGGATGGATACGTTGAACTGCTGCAGGAAGATTATTATCTCTCCAGCAAGTCCTAGAGGTTCTCATCTGGAAGTTTGTTTAAGAAGCACTGCTTGGGAAAGGCTGGCTAGGTGACCTGACCTACACAGTGCATTTGGGGTTGGACTCAATGATCTAGAGGTCCCTTCCAACCCCTACAATTCTATGATTTTGTGGTTCTGTGATTTTGGAAGAAACCGTACTTCTTCCAATGCTTGGGTGTCTAATTTTAAACACTGCTTCCCTTCTCAGACAAGACTGTCATCATTTTCATCATTAATAAGAATATAGAAAAGATCTTGAGAGCTGTAAAATATTTTTATTTACCGTATTTTTGTTTAATGCAGCAAAGAAATATTCTCAGTGTGATATCCAAAGGACACCTGCAAGGTTCAGAAGAGGAACATCATCATGGTGTAGGACAAAGGCTTTATGCACACATCTTCTGTAGAAAACTAGACAGTTTGGGATGTTCTGCTTGTCTCAGCCTAAAGTCACTGAAATCTGCTTTCTTAAGAAACACCTGTCTGAACAAATTAGTTGGAGAACTTGAAGCCAAAATAGTTTTGAAGCCAGGTACAGTAATGAAAACAAGCTTTTCTGTCAATCTCTCTGAACGATACTCAAATAGCACGATGCTGGAACAAAAGTATCTTGACTCTAGTTCATACAGCTGCTGATATTGAAAAAATACAGCTGGAGATACAAGCAGGAGCGAAAGCAGCTTCCAAAATAATTGATGCAAAAAGTTCAGGACCTAAAGAAGAGAAGGAGCCATCTCTGTATGAGAATATCAAAGCTAAACTGAAGAAGATTCTAGGCATTGAAAATGTGTTCAAGGTAGGAGACTCTGAGTATGGGAGGTAGGAATAATTTCCCTCAAATAATGCCAAGGTACAATGTCTACAGGGTGTGGGGCAAAGAAGTTGTATTTCCTTGAAAGGCTGTGGTGAGCAGCTTGTCTGACACCCAAAGAAATGTTACAAAGCAAGCTGTATATAAGCTGTTCATAACTCTTTGAACTGTTTTTGGAGGTTGCAAATAAAACACGTCATCATAAGAAGTGGATTCACAGTAAAGTAAAGCCTGCAGTTACAGACCTCTGGGAAGAGCCCAGTGCAACCCCAGTCTCCAGTTCATCTTCCACTGATTCCTCTGCTGAGGGTAAGGAGCCTGGAAATAAACGTGAGAAAGATGAGATATGGCAATTTGGGAAGGAGCATGGTGCAGGCAGCAGCAGCAGAAGCAGCAGCACTGGCTCTGGCAGCAGTAAGACCTGCAGCAGCAGCAGAGAGGACAGCTCTGGAGACAAGCACTGCAGTGTGGACAGTGAATACTTCAACCAACAGGTAATTCATTCAGACTGGATTTTTTATATTTATGTGGTGAATGTTTTTGTACCAGAAATCAGGAAATTGTGCCAATAGGGGATGGATCAATAAAAAACAGAATTTGCTGCAGCATGGACGAGGTAACCTAGTAGAGCTCTTTCCTGTTTTCAATTCTCTGGTTCTCTGAAGCATTTCAGTTCAGAATTTCACATTCCAGAAGATTTTAGTTTAAAATGCTTTAAAATTTGCATCTAGTTTCACTTTTTCTCCATACTCAATACTGAATTTTTAATGCATTTGTCAAAAGTTATTTTTCTTCTCTTGAATCTTCTTACACTCTATTAATCTTCACAGGCAGATCTACCTATTCACCAGTTTTGGTTCAAGCCAGCAGATGAACAGGTATATTTTCTGCTTATGCTGTGGGCAAGGCCTATAACTGCTCTCATTAGCTTTACTGGAACTTAGGTTAGTGAGAATAAAATCATCAGAAATAAGCTCTACAATAACTTGCAGTGGTAAACAACTCACTTCAGAGTGATTTTCTGTTGTTGCAGGACCCACAAAGGAAAGTTCAGAACAGCAGCATCAGCTCCTCTTCTTCTTCATCTAGCAATGAAGGCATCTCTACACCTGTATCTCAGGTGAGGGTCTTCATATACAATAAGTAAACACATTAATTTTCAATTTCTAATTAATGTATGTTTATGATAATTGAATAGGAAAAATATGGTGACTCTAAGCCCTTGCCAGCTCCATCTGGACTAATCTTTCCATACACTTCATTGCTTGTCCCACTGCCGCTCTCCTTGGCCAGGTGAGCATCTCTGTCCCTCAGCTCTGGCAGGACAGGAACAGCCAGGGTGGCTGCTGCCAAGCAAAGGGCTCTGAATTTGAAGGAGTCGCAGGCTGCTACATGTGCAAGTAGCCCACTCTGGACAGCATGACCTCCTCGGATCCTTCCATCAACACAAACTATCTCAGTTCTAAGCAGGTGTCTAAACAATTTTTATCAGAAAGATGATTTGCGAAATTACAGGTTGATAAGACAACAGTGCTGAGCTGGGCAGTGTCGATTCTTTATACAATAGGGTCCTACTTCATGCTTCCTTTTTGTTACACTGAAATTATGCTACCAAGAGATTCATGACATTGTACTGTTTTACTTAGGTAGGTTGTAAGAGCTCTCTGTTGAAAGAGCAAAACCATACACAAACTGAATTGATTGCGTGATGGTCTACGATGCTATCATGTAGTTTATATAAAAAGACTTTTTGAATGAAACTTTACAAATGCTTTTTTTGTTTGTGATTTGAATATAATAATTTTAATGCTTTATGTCTTTGGTCTCTCTTCTCTACTGATTTAAGCCTATGTTCCTGGGAGACAGCAAGCCACCAATACTGGCTGCAGTTCTTCGTGCCATCAAAAGAAATGAGCAGCCGACAGGATACCAGCTTGTGCTGTACACTGACAGACAGGCCTCCAGACTGAGGGTGCAGGTGTTTGTTTCAAGCATCACAGAATCAAATAGGTGGAAACTCTGTGCTGATGCTTCAGTAGTAAATTCCCATAAAGCATCGGTAGGTTTAAAATGTGATCAGCTCAAATGTAAATGAAATTTAACCATCTTACTGTGCTTTGTACACAAAATATGTATTCCCCTCTACTAGGGTACACTTAAATGGGGTAAAGATTGCCAGGACTATCAGGTTGCTACTCAGATTGCAACAGGGCAATTTGCTGCACATCCGGCTATACAGGTGAAGCTGAAGTGGTCAAAAGTGCCTTCAAGTGTCCGAAAAACTGCCAGCTGGTGAGTCTTTACTCTGTTTTTTGGAAAATTCAACTACGTCAATGCTTCAGATAATTACAGAATCAATTTCGCAATTTCTGAGCCGGAAAAATTTCCTGTAATCAATATGATTTTATAATATCAGATGACAAGTCTGCTTTTTTCTGTACATTCATTTCATCAAGACTTAGTGCTTTTTTGTTTGCAAGATAACCGACTGAAACAAAGAGGATGATGGGATTAACATAATTTCCTGTAGGCTCTTATTTTAAAGTGCTGAATTAGGAACTTGGTCTCCCGATGCTTCATAATCAATGCAGGCTCTGAGCAGAAGCCTGTACTTGGTTCTTTAGAGGAGCTCATCTCTTACGGACTGTACAGTGAGCCTTAAGAGACTCATCTCCTAACATAGGCAATTTACTTCCAGTTTCTGAAAGTGATGTGAATATTTTGCATACACCTTATTGCACACTAAATAGCAAGCGCTGCATGACACTTAGTACAAGAAAACTGCTGTATTCAGTTTATATGCGCATATATCCATATATATCTACATATTGTTATCTGTTGTATTCATTCATCCATTATACTTACCCACATTACACTTACCCACAATAATGAAGAGACCTATATCAAACCTCGTCTTTTTAACAGTGATGCCAAAATACAAGCATATATAACAACCCAGTTATGCAGGAAACACATGTTAAAGGGGTACAAGTGATTTAGTTAACAAATGTCTTCTGAAGAGGATAGCTTTTTATTAGATTGTATTGCCTTGATGTGCTGTTACCTGCCATTACTATAGTAGAGCAAAGCATCCAACTGACTATGCTGGAGCATAACCACAGAATTCAGCTTTGTTCTGCACTGAGACTATACCTTTTTTTCCTTCTTCTTCTTCTTTTTTTTTTTTTAAGCAATGTTTTCTGTATTTCTCTATTTGAATCCCAAGCCTATAACATCTGAGTATAGAGATCCCTCTGTCACCTCACTGAAAATCTTAAGTGCTAAGACTGACAGTCCTTGCTAAAAATAACTATTGCAGGACTAAAACATTAATAACCAGTCATCTGTTTTTTAGGACTTCAGTATTTCTGTTTTTATTTAATCGGAGCTTACTTTTTAACTGTGTATGTCTTTAAAACTAGTTAGCTATACTTTTCTTCATATATCATGCTGCTGTTCAGTCTCTTGCAGGCTGTTTCACCCATTAGCACTGTTAAAATCTTCCCATCTCTCTTCCAGTACACTACACCATGTGTTATAAACCCTGCTACATAACATGTATCTAACGGAGAGGGCATATTGCTATAGGGGCTGTTTAGTCTGAACAAATGATAAGAATCTTTTCAAGGATAGATGGTTTCAATCACTTATTTACTTTCTTTTCCAGGTTCTACACATATCTTCCAGGAGCTGCATATATGCTTGGCTACTCCCAAAAGCAGCAGCGTGGTCCTTCTCACCAGGCAGCCGTGGTGATGGCTCTGACGTCTCCAAGAACCTGTGATGTGGTCCTGAAGCTACCTGAGGTAACTACTTCCACCATCTTTTGTCCAGGAGCGCTAAGCACTTATGAAATTGAGGATTAATAGCTTTTTAAACTCACCATCTAAAAAAAAAATTTCATTTATTGATCCATAAAGAAGCTTCCCCATCAAGAGGGCATTGTGTTCACCTAGATGATTCCATTATGAAAATATCTTAGAAAACTTCTCTCTCTCTCAAGTCGCGTGTAAACACATGAAATAAGAAAGAGGCTATGGTACCATAGTCATATTGATAACACATTAGCAATTACTGATTAAGGAGACTACTCCTCCAAACTCTTCAGGAAGACGACAGGTTTTGCTGTGCCTTGGGAGAGATAATGAAAGCAGGCTGTAGAGAATCATGATAGCCAAACAGTAGCACTCAACATATAGGCAAATAAAAGGTGTTCATCTCAGGTAAGCAAACCATTTGGACTGTGAGCATGATGAACAACTCATGAAAAACTCGTGAATTGATAAATACCAAACTTAATTTATAACACTGCTATTGTATTGATAGCAGATGTGTCAAGCTATAAAAATATTTTGTGCTGTAGAGAGAGGACTTGATTTATTTTAAGCTCTGACCTAAATCTAGGTTCTAGTTTAGATTTCCGTAAGTACAGGTTTGAACGCTATAGGAAAATTCTATTTCATCTCCACATTGTATATGGCATTTGCATTCATTCATATTTGTTTTCTGACTGATTTTCAGCTCACAGTTTACAACAGAGCCATCAGGCTTCCCCTGCCACTCCCTTCAAGTTCAGATACACCAACCTCAACACTACCATCCTCTGGCTGGAACGCCTTCTACCAAGCAGCCTTTTCAATCATTGAAAACCTTAAAGGTCAGCAATTAGCTATCTGCACAAGTATGTAGAGTTTCAAAAATCAGCTGGGCTTACCGTGGAAGTAATTCTGTCTGAAATGAAAATCTATGAGGCTGCAAAGTTATGAAGAAAAATAAACTTGTGTTGGCAAGATTAAATATTCAGTTCTATGCCAAACAGCAACAGTAAACCTCTCAGTACATCTATTTAAACTTCATTGCAGAGATTGTTCCAGGAGGAAAACCATTTGAAAATTTATGAGAAAGACGTTTAAGTGGACTCAGTTTTGGGGTGCTCTACTCGAATAGTACTGCTACGTAGCAGCTAAACCAGCTTCAAAAATGCACCCATTACTTTCACCTCTTGAAGGTGAAATTTGAAAAGATTATTTTTTCATTAATGTCTCTAAGAGATACATAGGTTAAATTTTAAATTGAAAGGCCTTACACCAAAACTGGTCTGTTAATTAAAATTGATGTAAAATAGTTTTTAATCGGAGCAAGTAGAATTTCCAACAAAATACAATTACAGTAAAAAAGGGAAAAATCTACTACAGTGTTTTCTTTGTTGTTTTTTTTTCTCCCCATTTTCTTACTATTTCTAATCCCGATTATGTCTCAATATACATAACAGCAACACTTGTCATTGAATTTACTCTTGTGCTAGTGATATGTGAATTGTTAACAACAGTCAAGAAATTCTTTTGACCACAACAAAGTTACAAAAGCCAAAAGGCCACATACAGAGAGTTGCACCCATTCTGAGCAGAATTTATCTCTCGGTGACTGAATTGTGAATGGGTCGCTGTGCTGCTTGTGGACTGACTAAGTTTTGATTTGCAAATTCAAAAATTAATCTGGAGGAATAATTTTTCTTTTACACAGGAATAGGAAAAACCAGAAAATGTTCAACAGTAAAAAAATAAAAACAATACACAAATCTAAAATAGAGTAACTGTCTTAAAAATACAAAAGGTTTACTTCTGTGGTTTTTTTCAGCTCGTTGTTCAGTTTCCCAGAATACGATAACAACCTTCAATGGAGTTGAGTTTAACTATTCAATGCCTGCAAATTGCTACCACATCTTGGCACAGGATTGCAGTCCGGAACTGAAATTCCTGGTGATGATGAAAAGACTCGAAGAATCTGCTGACCTTACAGCAATAAGTGTCAGACTTGCCAGCCAGTAAGTAATTGCAAATGTAATGACAGATAGATGTCAAGCTGATGATGCTATAAATGTGAAGACCAGGTTGTTCGGGCAGATCAGTACTAGCATAAGACTCATGGAAAAGTTACTGACATCAATAGAAAGATTTCTAGGAATGTCACTGAGGTTTGGGATTGTGCTTTTCCTTTGAGAATTACTTCGTTTCTGAAATACATCTGAGGTTCACAGTAACTTACAGTCTTCACTGTCTGAAACTCTTCATTAATTTGTTAGTACTTAACCGTCTTATTTCATTTCTCAGTAATTAGGTAGAAACATAAACTATAAATCCAAAAGAGACTACTGTAATAATTTAGCCTGAACTACTGTGCTAAACTAATAACTAGGACTAGTTAATACCTGCAATCATCTCATCAGTGATGTTGAGAAGTGGGTGTTAAATAGTGCCAGTCCCAATACCAACCCCTGAGGAACATGGCTCATCACTGGTCTCCACGTGGACACTGAGCTATTGCCTGCAACTGCTTGAGTGCAAACACCTAGACAGCTCCTTATCCAGCGAGTGCTACAGCCATCACATCCACGTCCCTTCAACTCAGAGACAAGGATGTCATGTGAAACACTGCCAAAGGCTTTGCACAATTCCAGGTAGATCATGTCAGTTGTTCCTCCCTTATCCACCAATACTGTAACCCTGTCATAGAAGGCCACCAAATTTGTCAGGTGTGATTTGCTCTTAATGAAGCCACGATAGCTGTCCCCAATTGCTTCTCTGTTTTCTATGTGCCTTATCATAGTTTCCAGGAGGATCTGCTCTGCATCTTGCCAGGCACAGAGATGAGACTGACTGGCCTGTAGTTCCCCTAGTGTTTCCTTTTTCCCTTAATTGATGCATAACTTTCCAAATCTATTTGAAACTAATTTAAGACATGCGTTGTTTCATCTTGAAACAGCCGTGGGCTCTTCTCCAAAAATAAAATCTGATACTCTAACTAGTATGGGATTATGCAGGGAATAATCTTCAAAGTGCATATATAAACTTTGATCTGTATGGTTTAAAGTTATCTGAAAGTTGTCTGCCTAGCTGTGCCATAATGTTAGAGAAACAGAGAGAAACTAGTGTTCCCTGCACTGTTTTGCCAAAAAACAGAAGGATGCTTGTTTTATGAACCATATTTTTTTTGTGATAAAGGCATTCCTTGTCACTGCATCATTCCTGACTGTTTTTTTTACAAGTGTACTGATGTCTTTTTGATGTGTTTGTGCATCAGACTTCATTAGAACAAACCCTGCTCTCAAGAATATACTACAATACACAGGCTATTCAAGCTGTAAGAGATTGTAATTGATGTAAGGAGGCCATTTTTCCTCTGCAATGTAAAGCACCTTCAATTTATGTGAACGTAAGAGGAACTATACTGTTTTGCAGCAAGGATCCATGTAGTCTGGTGTCTGACTGCCTGAACTATGGCCACAAGCAGACACTCAGAACTCGAGACCAGGGAAAGAGCTTTTGTGAACAGTCCCCCTGGCATGCTTTCCTGGGTTCTCTTAACTTTCCTTACAAAGGGTAGCAGGTAATTCATCTCAGAATGATTCAAGCATCCTGCAGTGTTGGTTCTACCAGGATTAGAAACTGTGAACTGAATAATGAGAAGCACAAGCATTTATTTACACTCATTTCCTTTACTTAAAGTAAGGTTGACATGTATGTTTCCAATGGACTAATCCAGCTGAAGATTAATGCTGTTCAAACCCCAACAGATGTTCCATACAGATCTAAGTCTGGTAGGAGACTCGCCTTTATATTTTGTTTAATCTATCTTTTCTGTTCTTTTGAAAAATTACATGATCTTGCAAACCCCTCTCAAGATAGAGATCATCCTATTACGAGAAACAATTAGATGATTTTATTATAACTTCATCCTGACTTTCATGGCAGTGATAGGAAAGATGGGCAAAGAAAGAGATGCCAATCCTGTGTATCTGTAAACCACATAGTGCAAGGCTACGGTACCTTGTGCTGTCCACAGAGACTCACAGAACAGGCAACCAGATCTCCCCGAGCCCTACCCACTGACTGCATTAAGGCCGCAAGAATTGGACTGGTGGTTAAGGTTGGATCCTAAAATGATAACCTCCTTTTCAAAGATATCTACTTTTGCTCATTTGTTGCAGGTCTGAGGATAAGCAGTGAAAAGGAAGGCTTGTTATTAAAAGCCCCTGAGTATGGTGTAGAAAAACTGTATTATGATGGACATAAACTTGAGGTATTTTTATTATTATTATTTTCAGAGGATTTATTTTTAGAAGAAAAACATCTGAGAGTGTCTTTTCTTTATTTCCACAAAGATTCAAGTTGCATTCTGGATGGCTGGAAAAACATGTGGTATTTGTGGAAAATATGATGCCGAGAAGAAAAGGGAGTATCAAATGCCCAGTGGATATTTAGCTAAAGATGCAGTGAGTTTTGCTCAGTCCTGGGTCATCTCAGAAGACACATGTACTGGAGGTATTTAGATTCCATCATTACTGTTTACTGATTACATAGTCACATGAGTAACCATAAGATTTGCATAGCTAATTTAAATTATCATATTATTTTTGTGATCACTCTTCTTGTGATTAATGGCCATAGACTTAAAAATATTTTCTTCGTGAGTCTGGTATTTCACTGCAAAGTCTGGATTTGTTGCATTCTTGTGTAACTTCGTCCACATTACCAAACTAGTTGAAGTTTGTGTGTTCTAGATAAAATTATAAATCTAAATCTTCCTAGGCTGATAAATTAATACAAAAGCTAGGTAGTTTGACTGTTGACAAAAGACATTGTATCTTGTCCTTAACAGTTGTGGGGTTTTTGTTTCCTTCTTTCTTTTTCTTTCCTTTTTTTTTTTTTTTCAATTTCCATTGTGTTATTTCGAGCTT
>JACDJE010000494.1:182435-219089 GCA_016647715.1 Pavo muticus
TATGTAGCCCTGGCTAAAACATAGAGGGAACCTGAGGTGGGAAATAATTATTTTAATTTACTCAGGCTAAAGATGGAATTAATCTGAAACCTTCAGCCTGTGAATGACTGTTCTTCCCATTCAGCTCCTGTACAAAAAACAACAGCATGAATGTAACTGGACACAGTAGGGTACACTGCATTTTTTTGGGAACCAACTCTGTGGGCAAACTGTGGCATTTTTGGAACATACTCTTCCGTCAGTCTCCCTTGAGGACACTGGTCTAGGCATGCTCAGCCATGGCAAGGCTGTGATGACAGGCACAGTGCAGAAGTGGATGTATGGATGTGTAAGAGCCACTACAAAAGTTAAGTGCTGTCGCAGTTTGGGTAAAGCTGAGTGTCAGCTGAGCAAGGTTATCACAAGTATCTATCTTTTTGGATTTCTTCCCCTGTGCCTGTCCTGGGGATTGTACCCCAAATGCTCCATTCTCTCACAGTGTTTAACAGAAAACAGCCTTCCCTTCAATGAGACTAGTTTTATATATCTTGTGTCCCTCAATATGTTCACTGGTCTTAATTGTTGTTAATACTACATATTGAATTCAAAAAAGTTATTCATAGAAATTCTCTAGTTTCTTTAAAAGAATTCATGTTTTATAGCTTGCAAGCTGCAGAGGAAATTTGTCAAAATTGAGAAGCCAGTTGCATTTGACAAAAAGGCCTCAAAATGCTTTTCCATTGAGCCAATTTTACACTGTGCAGAAGGCTGTTCAGCAACCAGGACTGTTCCTGTCTCTGTGGGTTTCCACTGTGTCCCATCTGGTGAGTATGCAAACACTGTACTTGTGCAACACGTGCACAGAGCAATGCATATTTTAGAGTGCAATTCCTCAGGCTTAGAGGAGACCTTGCTGTTCTCTACAACTTCCTCAAAGGAGGTTGTGGCGAAGTGGGGGTCAGCCTCTTCTCCCAGGTAACTAGTGATGACGAGAGGTAAGGGCCTTAAGCTGCACCAGCAGAGATTCAGAATGGATATTAGGAAAAAATTTATTCTCTGAAAGAGTAGTGATGCATTGGCACAAGCTGCCCAGGGAGATGGCGGAATCATTGTCTCTGGAGGTGTTCAGGAACTGTGTAGATGTGGCACTGAGGCACATGGGTTAGTGGGTGCGGAGGGGATGGTTTGATGGTTGGACTTCATGATATTAGAGGTCTTTTCCAATCTTAATGTTTCTATGATTCTATGATTCCTATTCTTATACTGCCCCCTACTCCTCCTCCTCCTCTCCATAGTGAGACACAAAGCCATAGCCCACCTTAAGGCTCCATGGGATCTAGATACTTAAGCTGCTCAGCTTGCGTGTATGGAAAAAAAAGCTAGTCTCAGACAGAAGCATCCCATTTCACCCTCTCCAGATAAAAAATGAGGATGAAATATCTCAAAATATTTGCACACCAGCAAATAAGCCTTATTAGCAAGCATCTTAGCTAAACTTTGTGCTACCTAAATATATATGATCAAAGAAGTGAACTTTTTTAACAACTATAGCAATTCAAGAGTGATATACACTAAACACTCAAGCACGAGTCTACTCTTGCTTTCAGGACTTTTCGTGGAGAGCTATACCTACAAACTCATTTTGGGATGAACTTTCATGCCATTTATGTAACACCATGTCACACACGTGCTGATGTGAAAAGCTGTGAACCTTTCAGATTTATCATAGTTAGCACTGAGTACCTCAACATATTTAAAAAAACCTTCACGTGGCTCCTTTCTCCTCTCGTTTACAGACTCTACACTCGAGCTGGAGGAGCAGCAGGTGAGGTTAGACCAGAAGTCTGAGGACTTGGTGAGCAGGGTCGATGCCCACACGGCGTGCTCCTGTGCCCAGCAGCTGTGCTCAGCGTGACGCTCCGTATCACGCGATGCATCACACTTGCTATCAGCGTTAGCGCTCACTGCGGAATTGTGGACACAACCGTGTTGGCCGGCAAAGCCGAGGCCGAGCCTGCTTCACTACGCAGTTTTCCTCCGCAGTTATTTTGAGCTGCCTCACAGTAACTGTGGGTTCCCTTAATCCGGTTTCATCTTTTAATAAAACACTGCTCTTTAAAAGCACCTCAGTGGAGATTATTTCCTTCTGCACGCGTACTGCCCTAATCACATACCTCCAGCCCGAACGCGGCCGGGCAGGCCGGACCCGGCGCGGCCCTGCGGGGAGGAGCTGCAAGCCCGGGCCCGCCCCGCCCGCCGGCACCGCCCGCGGAAGCGGAGGTCTCAGCGGGATCTGACATGGGGTGCGCGGGGTTGTTGTTGCTGCTGGGCCTCCTGCAGCTGCTGGGCCGTGCCGCTGCGTGCCCCTGCCAGGACCCGCGGCTCTGCCAGCCCATCGTGGGCACCGTCGGCTTCGAGGTGCGCGTCTCGGCGGCTGCTGGAGCTGTTCCTGCGGGCCGGCTGGCGGGGGGGAGCGGTCGCAGTGCGGGGCGACCCTGGCTGTCTGGGGCGAGCCTGGTGTTTGGGGCTCTTGTGGTGGCCGTGGGCAGCCCTGGGCACCTCAGTCCTTGGCTCCCTGCTCTGGTCCAGCAGAAAGTCGTGCTTTGTAACGGAGAAGGGTTTAGAATTGATGAGATGGCCTCTTACCACCTCTAGGTCTTTGTGTTCGATGTGGGGAAGGAAGCCTGGAAATCCTA
This sequence comes from Pavo muticus, assembly GCA_016647715.1. Taxonomy (NCBI): domain Eukaryota; kingdom Metazoa; phylum Chordata; class Aves; order Galliformes; family Phasianidae; genus Pavo; species Pavo muticus. The sequence goes on from JACDJE010000494.1 coordinate 185,111, forward strand.
TGACTGGTCAAAAATTACAACCGTGGCAGCTTTCGGGAAGTACGATCCAGAGCTCCTGTGCTTTGCTCATTCCAAAGGTGCCAGGGTAGTACTGAAAGGTGGGCTGCTTCATCAAAATGTGGGTATTTGTAAGTTATTAGGAGCATAATGTACGTAGCACTGTAATACATTTCACGTTTGCTGCTATGCAAGGTATTAAAAATCAGTGAGGAGATTAATTACTAAGAGGATAATGCACACAGGGTTATCATACCTTGACATTTTGCATGTGCTGGTACGCAAGAAAACCAACCATGTCTTGTGCCACAGTAATAACAAAACCATTCCAGTGACGTCTAAATAAAAGATCTCTAACAGAGAGCATCACAGCAGTAGGAGAGCAGGAAAGAAGAGAGAGAAGGAAAAGCCTGTAGAAGACAAGTATTTGGGTCTGTCTTCTACATATCATGCACAATACCCAGAAGACAGGGTAAAGACAGCAGTTGCAAGCTATTTTTAGCATTCTTCACTCCATCCTTGTACGCTACAAGTGTGAGTTTGAAAACATGAATACTCAGGAAGTCCGTGTACAAAAGCTCATTAGAAAGGCAAAGTCCGTCATGTCAGTCTGCACATGTGTGCCGTAATCAAGTCTTGGATCTGTCAAGGCAAAAAAAGGATCAAAGACCACAGTGTGGAAAACAACAGAGGTTGAATGTAAAAGCACGTGCATCAAAGCAGAATAAGGCAGTTTCTTTAGCTCTATGGAAATACAGGAAGTCAACTGACTTCAAGAAAGGAAGTTTACATTGGCTGAGAGTAGTAGGCAGAAGGAAGGAGACGATTAAAACTGTAGAAAAAAAATCCAAAAGGAACTTTGTTTTAAGCACAGCTGTCTTCAAGAAATTTGGTAATCTCTCCTGGTGTGGGTTCTCAAAATTATACTTAAAAAAATAAATGAAGCCCTTTCTATTATCCAGGTATGGCACAAGGATGAAATAGATGCCAGTATACATGTGGGGATTTTTATTTTCTGGCTGTGTCAGTTAGCTTAGTAAAGACAAATCTTTTCTCCTTACTGTGACGCAAATACGTGTTGACTCTTGGAGCCCTCCTGCCTAGGTGATGTACCTCTGAAGGAAATTGTTGACCCGGCTAAAAGAGCAGCGTGGATATCCCAGCAGGTGGACCTTGCCAAAAAACAATATATGGACGGAATTAATATAGATATAGAGCAAGAAGTTAATGAAACCTCTCCTGAGTATTATGCATTAACAGAGCTTGTTAAAGAAACTACAGATGCTTTTCACAAAGAAATTCCAGGATCACAGGTAATGAAAATGTACCTTATACAAACATTAAGCTTAACTTAATGGAATACGAGGAGTTTTAAGAACACTGCTTAGCATGTGAATATGAAAAAAACATGCAGTGCTGATGCGTGATATTATCATCAGTGGTTAATTATGGATGTTAGATATGATATTCTGTCCTAAGAATCACCTCTTTGACCTATCTGAATTTAAATGGAAGAAGGGTTTCTCTGAGATTTGTAGGCACAATGTTATTGTCATGCTGTGTGAGAAGCCAGTTAGAATGGCCTAATGAATCCTTGGAAGTAGGGCCTTCTAGTGAAAAAACAGTAAACTGGTTTCTAAATTGTGTATGACGTTGACATTATATTTTAATTTCTTTGGTGTTTGAAAATTAAGTGGTAAATAGTGAAAAAAAACTGAGAAAAACAGCATCTCTAGTCTTGAATTCACAAATAATGGCAGTCACTATTCATTATCTAAGGTTTGTCTAGTCAGCTGAGCAGCTTCTCCTACATCATTTTATTGGTATCGCTGTGTGCTAAACACTGTGCAACATGAGGGAAATACTGTCTTTAAAAGTTACAGCTCTTTGTAAGCAGAAACAAGAGTGCCAAAGTGCCATACATGATACTAACATGTGTTCTTCCTTGAGGTAACATTTGATGTGGCCTGGTCCCCTGCGTGCATCGATAAGAGGTGCTACAACTACACTGGGATTGCAGCTGCCTGTGATTTCTTATTTGTGATGTCTTATGATGAGCAGAGCCAGATCTGGACCGACTGTATTGCAAAAGCCAATGCTCCTTACCTTCAGACTTTAGTTGGTAAGGACAGGACCTGTCCAGAAATTTAAATATTTGTTTGTTCACATGAATGGTTAGAAAAGATTGCCTTTTCTTAGAAATATTTTTTGATTGTACAAAGGATTTCTAGTAGCCTCAAATACACGCTGTCCTGCTGGGAAAATAGCATCTCAGGTCCCTCTAACACTGAGGATAGACCTTTAGCAGTTGCGTTCTCGCTTGTAAAATCATTATCTTGCACTTGTGGCTGTGGAAGAACACTTCTAGCATGACAAAAGGAAGCTAAAGCAATGGTGTCTGCCTGGGCTTGCAAAGAACCTGCAGCATTTGTCTCATCCTTGTGATCAGTGCGGGTTCCTTTGAAGATGAAGTTTAAGAAATGATTCCTTTGGCAAAAGTTTGGATTTATTTTCTGCTGATGCAGCTGTTCATGCACATACACAGCGAGCTGGATTAGGGAACAGATAGATTTGTTTAAAAATAAGGATAAAAGAGAAAGCGATGATTTTAAATTGGAATCAGTTCTCTGATTTGGCTCCCCACACAGACCCATAAGGAACTGTCAGCACAGGTGAGCTGAGAGACAAATGGGAATAATCAATCTGATCAATCTGGAGCTGTGTGGTTTGGGTTTTTGTTTGTTTGTTTGGTTTTTTTTGTGGTTTTTTTTTTGTTGTTGTTGTTGTTTGTTTTTGCTAAGAAATACCTCGTGAGGATAGTTTGAATTACTGTAAATATGTTAATGCTTATCAGCATTGCTGAGAAAGCTGCTACTGGCAACTGGAAGAGTTTGAACAGAGCCAATTTGGGACTGTTCTGGTAGGAGCTTACACCTTAGTTTCTATCCAGAGATCACGCAAGTCCTGTGCTGACTATGGCTATAAGTCAGTGGGGAAAATGCAGAAATGCATTTTAATTTTTACTTCCTTCAAAACTAGGGTATGAAGAGTACATTACAATGGGCATTGATCCAAAGAAGCTTGTGATGGGCGTCCCCTGGTATGGCTATGATTATGTGTGCCTAAACTTATCTGAGGTAAGATTCACTGTATGATTGAAATGAATAATCCTTTTTTTTTTTTTTTTTACTTCTAAGGGAGAAACCAGCTAGATATTAGTAATCTTGGTTTTGGATTAGGAAATACTGTGGTCTGATGGCTAATAGCATAAATCTGGGACTTGAGACTTTTCCTTGCCCTGTTTGCTTATCAGTTACCTTCCTCATTGGTAACCTGAGCCCTGTAATAACCAAGCATCATGTTTGACTGACTAAAGAGCTATAGATGCTATCTGTATGAGAAGAGATGATGTCAAAAGGCTCTGCAACACTTGTATCTGCCTTCTCAACACAGTGATTAAGCACACTGCTTAAACACTAGGTGCAACAAACAACAGTAAACCTCTGGCTGTTGCAGTACAGCGCTTATGGATAAATCACGGGATCTCAAACTTCATTGTACTTAAGAAAAAAATACAAGAATGAATTAGAAGTGGAAGGGAAATAGATAAGACAGTTGTGTAAGTTGAATGAGAACCAGCCAATCCTGTGATACTACAGTTTAAACAAAATGTAACTGTTTTAATTTACTTCTGTCTAGAAACAACATGACTAGTACAGATACTTGAAGATCTAGGAGTTTTGTACTCCCAGTGCCTTTTGTGACTTTGTTCTTGTCTGTACTGCTATTTTGGAGTTCAATAACTGTGTAATGTGAAACTCCAGCCTTCTGCTCTTTTTTTCTTTTCCTTCAGGATCATGTTTGTTCCCTTCCTAAAGTACCATTCCGTGGTGCCCCTTGCAGTGATGCTGCAGGGCATCAGGTGCCGTATGGAGCAATAATGAAGCAGGTGAACAGTTCTATTTCAGGGGCACTATGGGATGAGGTACAAAACTCTCCATTTTATGAATACAAGGTATGTGTCTCTTCACAAAACACCACACGTTGTGAACTACTTGTTTGTGAACCATAGTTCTTTGACTATAACATTTTCATGGTTAGACTTCTTCATTTGTGTTTTCTAGTCTCTTCTTTTTCTCCATGTAGTAAAGGATGACTGGATTTCCATCTCTTCTGTTTCTAGTCCAAAAAGGGGATGTGGTGACTGAGATTATAGGAGTAATGAAGGTTTTCATTGCTCCAGAGCTATTCTTGAGAGGAAAAGTATCATGTCAAAATGGGTATTTTGTTCAAAGAAGTCCTTTAGCTTGATTCTTCATTGTTACAGATTTGTGATGTTGAGGACTGATTTAAACCAAAAGAGATTCTAGGATGCTCTTCAGTTTTTCTAAACTAATGGCTTGGGTGTTTGTTTCTGCATTTGATTTCTACACAGAAATACTAAAAGGGTCCACCAAGATTGTACTTAACATGAACACCACAGTTTGTTTCTTTGGGCAGAATTTTCAGTGTAAGGTGTATATGGTCAGAAGGTGTTGTAAGCAGTGACCAGGTAAAGGCCACATAACTTTCCTAAGAGTTTTACAACTACCTCGAAAACCATTTATTGCTGGAAAAAAGGGACACACTTTCTAACTGAATTTACATGCCAGTTTAGATAGCATGTCTGAGATCATAGCTATAGTTAACAAAAAGCATTAGAGATTAGTTAGGTCTTTTCCTCTAACTTCAGTTAAAATGCATCACTTTTTTTATAACTTGAATTCTCTAAGTAAAATTATAGTCAAGTATTTGACTTAATTTTTTTTTTTCAATTGTCCTGTGTGAGAAACAACCATAAATCAGGAAAGCACTGTAATATAAATATACATAGCTTGTATATCTGAGCTTATAATTGTACTTTTCACTGTACTGAATAGAAAGTATAACAAAACTCAATGAACTTTAATATATCATATTTATATAGGTAAGTATATACTGACATTATCCGTTGGCATGTTTTTCTAGGATTCTCTTGGTTACTTCCACCAAGTATGGTATGACGACCCTCGCAGCATCTCTCTAAAAGCAGCATATGCGAGGAATCGAGGCCTAAGAGGCATTGGCATGTGGAATGGAAACTGTCTTGACTATTCCAGGGAAGCTGTAGCAGAAAAACAAGCTGAAGCAATGTGGCAAGCCCTGACACCATGAGTATACGGCATCGTGAAATACTTGATTTAGAATTATGAAAATTGGTCATTTCTGATTATAGGACATAGCATGACAGATTTTGACCTTTTATAAATATCCCATGATTACAATCAAAACTTTGAGAACTACTGAAATTCATCTTGCTATTTTGTATGTAAAACTGTATTTTCATTCTTTGTAAAGTTCCAATGTTGCTTTACCCGTGCACTTTAAGAGACTTCTCATCTTTTTCATTTTTCACAACAACAGTAAGTTACTTAAAGCTCAATCCTAGTGTGTATCATCTGGTAACAAGACCAAGTGAATTTACAGGGCCCATATAATAATGGTCGTCTGCAAAGGCTGGTGCAGCAGATAATCAGGCTGTGGTCACAAAGTTGCAGACTCAGCTTTCTGACTTCCCAGCCCAACCTGTATTTCAGCAAAGTCATTCCTGAGCACGGTTCAACACAGATTACTGATAGGCAGATTGCTGCTTAGATGCAACTTGGTGAAACTTGTGCTTAGAGAGAAAATCCTTTATACATCAAAGGAATTATGTAACACGAAGTAGTTGCCCTTAAAGTTTTTATCATTCTTCTTAGAAAAGAACGTTCAGTAAACACAAGTTTCACCATATTTGTGTATCATGTAAACCCTTTAGTTTCAAAAGCCAAAAATCTTGGACTTTATCTTGAAGAGATAGCATTAATATTGAAAGGACTGGGATGGTGTTTTCTACCATTTCAACCTTTTCTACTTCCTCAGCTTATTTAATGAACTGCATACATATTTTTCCACACACTTCAAGATCCACTCAGTTGTCTTTACTTTGTTTTTATGTATGTGGTGTTTCCTCCGAGATGATAGTAGGGGATTATATTTTCATTCTAGTTATGAAAAATATTAACTAAAATGATTTGCCTAGGGAAATTGTGCAACTTGTTCAAGTAACAGTAGTCATGGAGAGAATGACTGCTGTCCACGGGATTTTTTTATTAAATAAAACACTGTCTTCTAAGGTTGATAAACACTGGTGTCTGTTTATGTATGACTTGTTTCACAGCTTACAGCCCACACTGCTTCTCCGCTTCTCAGAAGTGTCTCCTAACCAAAGTACAACCATGCTCTGCTTGAGTGACTCCACTAATTAAACTTGAATTAGAGACACGTACCTGGTTTTGCTATTTTAATATTAATACTTCAGCACTAAAATCTTTATTAAAACCTTTCTTGAAAAAGAACTCAAAGGAAAGCAGACTGTACAGTACTGTAAGTAGCACCAAGATCATAATTATAACTTACTGAAGACAAAGCTTGCATCTTCCATTAATTACAGAATAAGGCTAATGTTTATGCAGCTTTCCTTTGAGAGAGGAAATAAAACCACCCAGATATGAAAGAACCAAAAGATTTTGTTCATACTTAATAATATAGCAGTAATACACTGATATTTTATAGACAAACATACACATAATGACAAAAATACACTTCAGTAAATAGCTAAACAAAGATTACTTCTGCTCTACTTCTACATAAGCTGTATGTTAATCATGTATGAAAAAATTAAAAGTGTGCCCCAAAATGTGAACAGGAGACTTTAGATTATAGGTTTATTTGCTTAGCAGGCATGAAGGAACACCAGCATACCGATGTGATGTCACATGATTCACTGATTTACACTTTCAGAATAGTTTCGTTTTAGACACATGACTAGGTTAAACTGTAGGTTCACGGAGCTGATAAACCTTTCAGTAATGAGACTGAAAAAGAAGTGAGCTGCAGTATGTTAGTAGGCTAGTGGACAAATTCCACAGCACTTGCATAGCAGATGTCTTTTTACAAGAGAAATTTAAGAGCGTACAAACAAACAATATAGAAGTTCTGAGCTTCTGTATACATTACTGTTGAGTCATGCTCTTAAATTCCAGATTTCCCAGACTGGAGAATTAAAGCTGAATGAATCTTCTTCTGTGTTAGTTCTGCTCTCAGTGCTCGTAAATCTGCTATTGCCTGCTTTCTCATCTGCAGAAGAACCAGACATTTAAGGAATTGTAATTTAAAGTAGTTTTTGGAGTTGATGTGCATATGTGTTTATATAACTAAGACTGACTGACTTTTATGCGGGATGGCTGAATACAGGATACATCTTTTATCTTTAAAATCTTACATGTCTAATTAGACAGCTTTGTTCTAGCACTTGGCCGTGGTGTCTTTCTTTAACCATGGAATTCATTGCTTTTTCTACTCCTTGTAACACAATGAAGGAAGCATATCCACTCTAGATTACTCAGTAAACAGTGCCACAGACAACCTCTGTGATGCAGAGCACTGAGATTTCAAGCATTCAAAGCTGGACTGCCATCCAATATGAAGGCCTCTACCATCATCTTCCTTTCTAAGGGAGCCATAGGCAGCGCTGATATGGAATAAAGCACTTGACAAGAACTTCCATTTGCCAGGAAAATCATTCTGCCTTTTTTTTTTCTTTATACCTCACCCAGTATGTTCCTTCAATTACTTCTTATGAAAGCAATTGCAACATAGTACCTTGAAAATTAAAGTAAGCACTTCAATGACTAACTTCCAAAAATTCATCTACTAACCTGATGCTCTGAAGTAATTTGGCTCAAGTGCTAAATTATGACAACTAATACCATAAAACTTGAAAATACGAACTGTTTAGCAAATATTTAGATCTTCTAATGTTTGAGAAGATTTTAATAGATTGTAACATTTTGACTGCTTTAATTAAAGGGTTCTAAGATAAATGCAGAGTACCTTAATTTCTATTACGAGTTTCATTTTTGTATCATCCAGCTTCCTTCTCAGTTGATCGAGTTCATGCTGCACTGTAGTAATCTGGATTATTCTGTTATTCTACATGAAGAAAAACCACCAAAAAAACTTTAATGTAGTTCAACATTAAGGCATCTCTTCATTCCCTGGGTGCTACTTCACCACTCAGAAACAATCCTCTGGACTCTTTCCAATTCTGCTCTCTTCCATCCTTCAATGCATGCTTGCTTGTCCTGGTCTGTAAGCAGTCTGCTCCTCAATAGAGGGCGGCTCTCCTCAGCAGCCAACAGCCTTCCTCCCTTCTTCCTCTCACTTCACAGATCAGAACTCCTCAGTAACAGCACACTGTTTTGCAGTTTAAGGTGTGCATATCCTATATATAAAGGCTCCTTGTGCACAGCCTAGGAGCCTAAGAAGTCTGACTCCCCAGAAAGGACACTAGCATACTTAGACATAGCTTGTAATAAAAACATAGTATAAAAACTATTCATATTTTTATGTTTTAGATATTTATGTTAATACGCATTTATATACATTGTACAATCACAGATCATCTCCCACTTTTCAGACAAGCATAAGATACTCCATGTACTTCCTACAGGTCATATATTTTCCTAGTCTAGCTTCAGATTTGCAAAAAGACTTGCTTCTATGATGCATTTATGAAATCAGCATCAGCAAATCTTTGACTATTGGGAAGGGGTCTTTACTGTTGTTTTTTTTTGGTAATTCCTCTATGAACTTCCCCTAGTTTGACACCAGCAGCATAACACAACACTCACAGCTGCTCAACAGTCCAAGTGTAACCGTTCCAAAAACTTCAGAGATATCTCTTCTTCAAGCATAATTACAATTCATTACCACTTCATGTGAAATTTTGGATTATAAGAACATTGTAGAACTGAACAACTCAAAAATCACACTGAACAAAAGGAGATTTTGTAATGAGACAGTATTGTACAAACACAAAGCAGAAAGATTCAAAAGCTCAGACTCAAGCCTTCAGTCTTTTCAACAAGAATGGGATGGAGTAACTTTATAGTGGCCACACCTCAGGTTACTGAGGAATATTTGACTGTTACAGCTAGTTTAGAAGTCACTGGTTGATGATGAATTGTTACTTTCATTTATATTTTATATAAGAAAGAGGTTGTGCAAAAAGATTAAACAATTTAAGCACATACCTTCGAGTCTGTTGTATCGTTTGGTTGTTGTCGGCTGTCTCTGGCTTCTAATTGCAAGAGTAATTTCTGGTGGCACAGCTCTAAATCTTGTCGCAGTTTGCTTAAAACATCCTCCAGTGAAACCGTAGCTTTCTTAGTCTCAAAGTATTTCTTCTTCCATTCTTCACGAACTACGCAGGAATACATAACACTGTTTGGTTTTGTTAACCTTATTCTAAGGTCTACTGAAGACTGTAATGACAAACTGATCTCACAAGATTCAGCTGGCCAACGCAGATATTAAAAACTAGCAGTAAGTTTATTTTAAAAAGAAAGCAATTTGTGAAAATCTGAGTTAAAATTACATTCACTATAAATGCATTCGAATTTTCACACAGTCACTTGCAACATGAAGCTCTCTGTGTCTCCGAAGATACATCAAACGGTCAAAAACCCACATTCTGTTCAGCCTGGCAATTCTGCAGATTTCAGCTGTGCAAGCCCTCCAGACCTGTTAAGACTGGGATGCCTGCCACAGTCTGAAGTCCACAGCATCACTGTAGCAGCATTAAAGGCTTTATGCAGAATTTGAGCTCTGCAGGGCCAGAGATTTTGAACAAATTCCCAAGGTTATGGCAAACAGTTATTTACCTTCACATTTAAATATGACTCCTTAAGCTGTGTTATTATGTGTTAGCAGCAGCTGGCTTATAGCAGTGTGACAATCTGATGACCACATACATCTGCTATTGTGCAGTGTGTGAAAGTATTCCTTCTTTTAAGGCATGTTTTAGGAAAGCAGGACAACTGCTTCATCTGAAAAAGAGTCCCACTATTGGAACACTATACAGTATGTAACCAAGAATGACTGTCAGCATGGCAATCTTAGGATGAAACTAAATGATTGCATTGCTGCTCCTAAAGAACATACTCTTCCCTTCGTACCTTGTGAAAGAAAACATGAATGCACTCACTTCTGAAACTGTATAGGTCTGATAACAATAATTTGGAGGTACAAATGCTTCTTAAAGAACCTGAGAAGCTGTTGAAATCCTTGTGAAATAATGTTTAATTTACCTAACTGGATTGTGTTTTTTAAGAGAACGCAGGAGCCATTTAGGACTCAATCTCAGCAGTGTAAATTGAGCTTGCCTTGCAGATTCATGCTACTGCAGATCTGCTCCTTCAAGCGACCAAGTTTCCTTTTTCAAACTACAGCTTCACCATGCTGCAGAATGCAGCACAGCCATGCTCTCAAAGGACAACTGGAAGAAATGGGATGTCTTCTCCTTTCGACAAAGCTACATATCAGTTAGATAACAGTTGAGATTCCCAGTGATTTAGCTGCATTTAAGTACAAAGAGTACTCTCAAAATGTCACAGTAATTAAACCTAATCTCTGCTTAACTGGAATGTGATTCAGGAAAACAGCTTAAGTATAAGCTTCAAAATAATTTTACAAAGAAAATTTGGATGAGATTTCAATGAAATAACTACCCATGTTAAAAAAACAAGGTGCGTCAATCTTGCCATGATAGGCTTATAAATTCAGCATGCCATATGCTGAATACATTAGATAGCAGGGAAAAAAAAAAAGCATTATGCTGGCAATTAGAACAGAAGGGCTATCAACATGGCAAAACATTGGTAAGCATCAGCTAAAGGGAGTTTTAGAGTATGTCAGGCCTCAAACAGCACAACAGCCAGCAGTAGCTCTTTGGGAGCTGTATGTACACAGGACACAGCTTGGATGGCTTATGAAAGCCACAGTATTTTCAGATTTATAGGACTGCCACAGAAGTGCAGGACAAGACATTTCTGCCTTTCTACCACACTATTTCTTCTACGAGCCTTCTCATTCTCAGAGCTCTTGCTTAGCCAGTTGCACTTTCTGTAATTAAACTCACTGACAAAGAAGTTGACTAACATTTCCACATTGGTTTCAGCATTTCTCTATCATTCCAAATTCCAAAATAAATTAAAAGTGTACCATGATATCTTTTCAGTTTATTTTGTTCCAGCAGTGTTTTCACTTTTTTGACCAGTTCTTCTCTGTTTTTTTCCATGTGCCTTCTGTCTTTCTTCATTTGTTCCAATTGTTCTACCATCTTCTTTTCTAAAGATATTATAATTGTATTTAGCAATCATCTGGATAGTGTAAGGAGGAAAGATCAATTAAGATTTTTATAATCCACCCATTACATATCATGCCAAAAACTCTGCTAGAATAGGCAGTAGAAATTCTTTTATTTTAATAAACCATCTATATTTTGGAAATGGCCAGTGCATTAGAAGAAAATGAGCAATCCAGTCATGCACTCAGGCATTTATATACATGTAAACCAGTACACACCCTGTTAAATGCCTGTGCAACATATTGGAAAAATTACTTTTAGAAACTATTTAGATGTAAATACATTGAAAATTCCTGTCAGATAAGGATAAAAAAGCCTCTCGAGGACTAATTCCTGCTCAAAATATTTCTGATACAAACTGTAGCAAAATCTTGCCTTAAACGATAGATGGCAAATAGGGAAGATAATATCTCAGACTTTAACTAGTGTGCAACAACAGGTCAATCACGAAAATTTTTGATATTTTTCTCCTATAATCTAGCTGAGGATCATCAGCAAGTGACCACCTTCGTCTTTGCTACATTCTAATGTAAACCAACAGTATTTCACCCAGTCTCCCTCCTTATCACCCCCATTTTTCAAACACAAAATTTGTAACGATCTGGTGAGTAAATATATGCACAAATTCCTTCAAAATGAAAGTACTTCTGTCTTCATTAACCGATCTTGATTACATGTTAACTCCCCAGAAATTTCTTGGAAGCACATACTTTCTGCCTGAACTGCTGGAACTTGAGCTGGGCTTACAGGAATTGCCAGAAGAGGTAGACTAGGAGGAGAAGCGTATTCTTTTGGACAAGTAGGATCATTTTGCTTATTCTTATTTGCCTAGTGGGTCAAAAGACAAGTACATGATTTACAATCCAGAACATTCCAGAACATTAAACATACATTCTGAGAGCGGTCGAGTGATTGTGAGGGATTAATGGATCCTGAATACAATCTTTTTTATTCTGTGTTACCTGTAGGAATGATTACTAAATTCCAAACAGATGGACATCTGCCAACAGAATCAGAACAGTCAACACTGAAACTGCAGAGGAAAACACAAGGTCCAAGTTGTACACTATTGCTAAATATTCTTGTCCATGTCCACAACTTCACAAGATGCTGACATACCCATATAAGACCAGGAATAACTGGCTTTAAAACTATGCTCACGGGATAGCAAAAGCTGGCCTGCCCATTTCTAAACCAGAACTTACAATAGCTCACAGGTGACAAGTAATAGTGAAGCTATTATGCTGTATGACTGCAGGCTGTGTCTTCCTAAATATGTCCTTACTCTGATGCTATGACAATACCATATTGTCCACATATGCTTTAAATAATTTTATACATAATTTTTATATTTTATATTTTTAATGAATGTTTTGCTGGAGATGAAACTAATATTTATTCCATTGGAAATAATTAAATTATAGAAAATGTCACTGATAAAGTCAATACAATGTCACTATCAAGAAACTGTAAGCAGTAATAATAATAAATAAATTGGCTAATATTAATAAGATTGAGATGGTTACTATATAAATAGATTATAACCAAAGGTATCACTTCCCATGATTTCATTATTTAGAAATACAGTTGATTTTTCATTAGCAAATCTCTAAAGTAGCACTGCAGGAATTCACTTTTCTCAATTACTCTAAAATCTACATCAAACATTTCATATTTCTAATGAGTTACTTGTCTTATAAAATTACCCTTTTTCTAGGTGGAGGATTATGCTTACTGCTCCACGTTACAAAGAATATTCTAACTTGAAAAACAAACCTGATCATCCAGGTTTTCACCAAGAACAGTTACAGACCTGCGAGTTCTGTACGGCAGCAACCTATAGATAAAATCAAAGAAGCACGTGATAATTCATGGAATGATATGGGGTTTCTTTTCCATTTTCTTTCGCTTATTTGAAGTTTGTAAAATAAGCTTCTAATCGTGAATTAATGGTATTCACTGTTCTGTCAGAATCATTATTTACTAACCCTTGGTTTTTATGTATGTATTCTGTGGTCTGGTCTCCCAGTGTTTTAAGAATTCCAGAATGCTGTGTTCTGTCTCCTCTTAGTTTGGCATCTTTTTGGTGGTCATTATTTTCCACATTTGTAATTAGTCTGGTGTTTAGTTCTGTGACAGGATAATGATAACCAAAATATATAGATTACAATCATAAAATTCAAGCACTTTTGACTGTAAATCAGTTCAATACATAAGATTATCTCAGGGGTAAAGAGTGTTTTTGTGATTAACACAGGAAATAAACAAATGAAAAAAACCACTTGTTTTAACAGTTTGCATCTATCTCATTCTGGTAACTAGTAGAGGAAACATTACAGCAGATAAGGAAATCATTTAAATTACTTTACCTTTCCTAAAATAGTTCTCTACCACTTTCTGCCTTTCAGACTCCAAAGTTCTCTGACAAACTGGAGCTGGTAAAGAAAGTCAGCAAACCATTTTGCATTTGAATGTTATGAGCTTTAAATTGTATACAATACATCTTTCAGAAGAAAACTGCTGCCAGACTTCGCCTACACTTTATGCAACAAAATCCTACATCCTTCATCATTCAAAACAAAGTTATGGAAAACTTTCCAATCATGTATATATGCACGTACATATGAAAATACACATATATGTGCATTTCTATATTAACTGGCTTCAAGCTTCCATTGACATGACAGCGGAGGGACAACGCTATTTTTTATGGATTATGAATGGAAACTGAAAAGTCTTTTCTAAGACACTCTTCAGACACGTCTCAAAGATCACAATATCAAAATTCTTGTTTCCTTACTCGAAGTACTATATATCAACAATAATTTGAAATGAGATCAGTAAAGTGCCCATAACTATGACAGAATTGAATATCAGCTCATTTAATAATTCCTCGTTAGAAATTTGCAACACAAGAAGGCTCACCTTTTTATATTAACTGTAAAATTATACAAATATTAAGATTTGTCTTTCAAAATTATTTCCTAAAAAACAATTTATTTCTTCAATTTGATGCTAATTTAGTAGTGGCCACTCAAATCCAATTTGAATGCTTTGGTCGCTTCTTCATTTGTAATTACTAGAAATTTAGGACCAATTAGAACATTAGATAACTGTTCAGAGACTTAATTGCCCTCAGTATCCTAAGACACACCATTTTATAGAAAACAGTTAATAGATGTCTTTCTAACAAAATTTCCTATTTGGGCACAGAACTGCTACCCAGTTTATGTGAGCTTTAAATCCCTCCATACTCTTGTACTATCTTCACATAGTCCGTTCAAAGAGTTCTCCTGCCTCTCAGTTTTAGGAATGCCACTGTTCACTCGTATTAAATAACAGTAAGTCCACATTACATAGGAGGGAGGGTAGAAAGCAATTTCCCTTCAGTAGTAATGTATATATGGATAAGATAACAATGAAAGATGAAGTCAATAAATTGCTTTCCGTGGCTTCCTGATAACAATTTTTTTTTCATTTAAAATTGCTTTTGAATTACAGGATCATTACCTTCCGATCTTTACAGTAGCTGCTTAGCAATTTGTTTCCATATTAAATAAGATCAGGCAAACGCATTGACTATATTGAAGCGTTTTCCTGTAGCAGTATATAATGATAACGAATTACTCACCCAACACAAAAAGTATGCTTCTTTGAAAGATAATACTATTTTAAAAATTAGAGTAGTGTTCTGACAGCAATATTTCAACTTATGCTGTACCAACAGATTTTTTTTAAATTTAGCTTTACTCTGCCAATTTTCTAGAAAGCTTGGTTTAGCAACAAGATGGCAGCGAACTGTACCCTTTGGATATGTCATGAGATTTTGATGTATTTGGTTATTTTGGTCTTGTTCATCACTGTGGTTTACATGAAGAGTAAGAGCAGTTCCTTTGGCTTTGTCATTCCACTTAGGAGCATGAGGCTCATTTGGATCCTGGCTGAGATGGCTTTGCTGGGAGTTCTTTTGTACTATACAGCTTTTTCCAGTCCCTTGATCTGCAGGATTTAAAAGACTTGGTGTGAAGAGAGATCCCTTGGATCCAATTTGATCTACAAAATAATCGATACAGAAAAGAGAAATATTATTTCATGGTAAATGTTAACTATAATAGTTATTCTTCTTCACTGCACTGGTTAAACATACCTTTCACTCTGAACTGTGTCTGTGTTTCTGTAATCCTGTTGTGGTCCTGCTCACAACTCATGCGCAATACTGGAAGAAATTCCTTCTCAGACCATTCTGCAGGACTGTGCACTTTCTGATTTTCTTGCTGATGACTGCTCTGTATGCTGTCTAAAAATTGTTTGCTTCCAGTTTTCTGTTGGGGAAGATCAGGTAGTCTTGATCCATGACCATACCTATTAGTTTCTGCATTAAAGTGATGTCTTTGTTGCGTTGATGATGATAATGGATAAACATCTTCAAAATATTCCACCCGAGGTAATAAATATAATTCAGGATATAGTGCCTAAAATATGCAGTATATTAATCAGACATAAAAGAAGAAATGTCCAATGTACAAAGCTTTTGGAAAAGATATCTTAAATGCCATAAAATACATACATTAGGAGGAGCAAATGACTTCAGTTCCAGCTCTGCTTCTTGCTTTGCTTTCACCTGGAAGATAAAAGCAGAAGATAACTGATAAAATACTTCTTACCAATAATGTTGTGCATTTAATAATTATAATGTTGTTAATTTTTGTATTCTATTTTCTGTCTTTACATACTACATTATTCTTCTGCAACAGCCTGATGGAGAGAAGAAACATAGAACACTACTCTGTTTTCTGACACGGCACTGAAACTATTCTGTCTATCGTTCAAAATTTAAATCAGACACACAAGAATGTATGTATGTGTTTCTACTGTGGTTCAAAGGACTCAACACACAATGACAGCAGTAGAAAGTCCGCCTTTACTAGAAGTTGCTTCAAGTCAAATCTGAATAAAAATGCCAAGTCTAACATAATTTTCTCTATTCACCTCATACAACAATGCAGAATATTTAGTGTCTATAGGAAAAAAAATTGATGGCTCTCATATGTCTCGTAGTACTTATTGTCTTGCTATTCTTTGTGTGATGTACATTTTCAGATTTCAACAGCTGTTCTAAAAAGAAAAAAAATCAAAGAGAATCAATATAAACTGGAAAGACCATTAGAAAACACCATTAGAAAAAAAAAAATTCTGAGCTTGCAATTAAGCAATGAAATAACAAAACTGAACTTGACATGGGGCCAAATTCTGTTCTCAACAATGGCCACACAATGAGACACAGACTATACAAAAGAAAAGGAAGAACAAATTAAAATGGTTTTGACTGATGTTCATTTTTCATTTAAAGACCTGCACTTGCAAGCAGACTACAACTCTCAGTACTGTTTACATTGTAAACGTTGCGAAACGGAACACTGAGAAAATAAACAAACTCAATAAATATTTGATCATGGAGAGGTAATTCAATTAGGTTACCATGACCCTAAGCAATAAATAAACTAGTTATTTGGTTCATTGTTTTACCCTTTGTTACAAAGCAAATATAAAGCAATGCTAAATTATATCTTTAATTCATTGCTAAAAACCTTTACTTGTATCTACTAATGTATTTAATTGTCTATTAAAAGCAAAATATTTTATTAAATCCCTTGTCATTCTCAAGGGAGCTGGAAAATTTCTCCATTTACCTCAGATCTAGCAGTGAGGAAGAAAATAATACCATCTCAGTTGATATCCAGTTAAAAACATCTGAAATTTTTGAAGATTTATGCATATTTTCAGATTTAGGTTGCCTCACAGTCCTGAAGCTCCTGTTCAAGCCTTTCCACCTGCTTTTTACACATTACTTGGTATTTATTCTAGATTTCTGTGTGGGTAATTTTAGTGATACTGACTACAAATGAAATCAAGAACAGCACCAACTTTCTGCCTTGTAATTAATTTCCAAATCCATTTCCAAGCAGGTGAAAAAAGTCTTTAATATCTATATACATGTATCTATCTATCTATCTATATACATATATCTATATACAGGTTTTTTGTGTGTTACTCAAATGCATTTTCAGTTGATCTGATTTCAAAGTTTATTTACTTTAGCTATAGTTTATAAGATAGCTAAACACACAGGGAATCAGAATGAGGAACAATTATGATTCAGAGACACAGTTTTTTGATTGCATAAACCTCCTCAGGCTGTATTAGGGGACTGATTCAAGGACATAAAATGTACCTTCAGAGAAGCTTTCACTCAGAGACTGATCTTTAAAGGCCATTGGGCAGGTTGCAGGTTCCTCCCTTTTAAGGAATTCTGACTTACTCAACTCCCATTGCAAATTCTTCAAATGCCATACTCCTAACCATGTACTGGCAATAATGACCTTGGGGGAATATTTTTTATTCAGCTAGAATAGTTACATTTAGTCTATTGTCTTAGCATCTTCCATTGGATTGCAACTAATTACATCTGATGATTTAAAGGATAACATATCTGTCCAGCTGTGTGTTTGTATTTGGGGAAGTAGATGCTCTGACAAGAGCTCATTCTCGAACGCATCTAAAAATGAATGCTGACAGAGCTCCTGAAGTTATTTGGTGGGTGGCATCCCTGCCCAAGGCAGTGGGGTTGGAACTGGATGATCATTAAAATCTCTTCCAACCCGAGCCATTCTACAAGGGCTGCTCCAAAAGTAATGCCTCCTGTTTTACTTCACAGGCCTACTATGTTGGCCCACAATGTCAGAGGTGGATGTTGGCGGGATGGCTGTAGAGGTTGAACATTCTCACCAATATCCCATTAAATTTTGTTGCCATATGACAGATAGCAGCAGAGGGGCAGTCTGTCAGAATGCCGTCTGACACGGAAGTGCAGATAAAGCAAAGGTGTGTCAGTGAATTCCTCCATGAGGAAACAATGGCACCCACTAACATTCATTGATGCTTGCTGAATGTTTATGAAGACCACACAGTGAATGTGAGCACAGAGAAGTGGTGGGTGGTGCATTTCAGCAACATGAAAGACAAGCCACGTTCTGGACACCTCATACACAGCTGTCACATCATGAAATGAAAAGTGTCTCAATCAGCTCATCTACACAAGTTGGCTAATGGTGGTGACTACACTGAAAAATAGTGTTGTGTAGCTGAGAATTTGTTCTATCAAATAGTGCTATTATTCTCTTTGTATCTGTTGTAGTTTCCATGGAAATAAATAGTAGGCATTACTTTTGAAGCAACCTACATATGATTCTATGATATTTCCTAACCTGCGGGGACTAAATCCATAGTTTACATTATAAAGCAGAAGTGCATTAAAGAAAAAAAAAATATATATGTAAATGAACTTACCACTGCAAGCTTTTTCCCAATGCATTTTAAAAATTGGAATTTGTCTGCAACTGCAACTCCACCCAGGTACTCTCCAAGCTTCTCCCGTAGCATTCGTAGCGTAATGTGAGGAGACACCCTAGAATGTTGTTATTCATTAATACATCTGTAAGATCAAACAACGACGGCTAGTTAGTAAGAGGGGGGAGATAATGATATTTAAATGTTGGCTTGCATGGAAAGAATGAACAAAAAAGGGAACTGTTTTCTGAAACAGTACCTAAAATAACATATAGGTCAGAGATGTTTGGTGTGGTAGAAATCAGTACATTGTATCACGTTATGGTAGACTGCATTACAAAGGCTGCCATAACATCAGCTAGCAATATTCATACTTAAGGAATCCCATATAAAGCGAGTATATGGGAGTGCCTGAAATTTGAAAAAGATTCCTTTGAGAATCCTTTAGGAATGAATAACAAAAGAATTGGAAACTACAGTCATACATTTCCATTTGGGTGGACTGTCTACATTTAAGCACTAAGGACAAGAGGATAATTCATCACCTTAAGTGCCAAGCACATTCCTTTGGTTTTCTCTTCTCCAACACTAATTTATAGTAGGGTGTGTGTAAATGTACATGCAAATGTATTTTAAATCAAAACCAAACACTGTAATGTGAACATTTCTATCATAGTTTCAGGATGAGAGAGCTGATGCAAATACAAATTAGATAATTTAATCTACTACAGGAAATCATGCAAATATCAAAGTAATGAACTCAGTACCAAAATCATCATATCATAGAATCATATTTTCAGCCTGGGTTGAAAAGGACCACAATGATCATCTAGTTTCAACCCCCCTGACATGGGGTCACCAGCCGCTAGACCAGGCTGCCCAGAGCCACATCCAGCCCTGCCTTGAATGCCTCCACGGATGGGGCATCCACATCCTCCTTGGGCAACCTGTTCCAGTGCTTTACCACCCTCTGAGTGAAAAACTTCCTCCTAATATATAACCTAAACCTCCTCTGTCTTAGTTTTAAATTATTCCCCCTTGTCCTATCACTATCACTATCACTGTCGTTCCCCCTCCTGTTTATATGCCTTTCAAGTACTGAAAGGCCACAATGAGGTCTCCCCAGAGCCTTCTCATCTCCAAGCTAACAAGCCCAGCTCCCTCAACTTTTCTTCATAGGAGAGGTGCTCCAGCACTCAGATCATCTTGTCTGGACTTGTTCCAAGAGCTCTGCATCTTTCTTGTGCTGGGGGCCCCAGGCCTGGACGCAGTACTCCAGATGAGGCCTCACAAGAGCTGAGTAGAGGGGGACAATCACCTCCCTCTCCCTGCTGGCCATCTCTTTTTTTAATGCAGCCCGGAATATAGTTGGCCTTCCGGGCTGCAAGCGCACACTGCTGGCTCATGTCCAGCTTCTTGTCCACCAGGACCCCCAAGTCCTTCTCTGCAGGGCTGCACTCAAGAAGTTCTTCACCCAGTTTATATAAACACCTGAGATTGTCCCAGTCCAAGTGAAGCACGCTGCACTTGGCCTTATTGAACCTCACTAGGTTCTCATGGGCCCACTTCTCCAGCCTGTCCAGGTCCCTCTGGATGGCTTCCCTTCCTTCCAGAGTATCAACTGCACTGCTCAGCTTGGTGTTGTCTGCAAACTTGCTGAGGGCGCACTCAATTCCAATAACAAACATTCGGATTCCAATAATAAAAAGCACCTCTGCAGATTGAAACCAAATGTGCAAGAGTCACATGAAAGCTCTGCATCACAACATAAGCAGTTCTAATTGCTCCTATGTTGCCATATAAAACAAACCAGGAACAAGATCAAGCCTGAGACTGTTAATCATCCACGCTGCTGAAGTGTTAGTACATTACCTAGCTGCGTTTTACACCTAGCAGGGTTTTGGTCCAGGCCAGCGGTCACTCTTCAAGCAATGCACAGATATAGCTTGGGGCATGGGACATACTGTTCTCAGTAAATAGTATGGACAAGGACATACCAACCCTTCAGCCTGGGCAGATCTTCAGCACTGACCCAGCAGAGTTACACTCTATGCCTTCATTTCATATCCATTATATGTAAAACACCCCCAATTCATATGATAAAAACTGTGTTTCAGTGAGCTACAATGTTTCCTCAGTATTATTTCATACATGGGACTCAAAGGACCCTTCTCAGGATTATAATTCTGCCTTGGAGCACAGGAGCTGAGGAGATCCAGGGCCAAGCAGTCTGCAGAGTGGACATACCTAGGCCATCCTACTTGGTCTCCGAACATTTAGCTTCTGCTTATTTCTTTGCTATCCACTTTTTGCCCACACCTGATGCAGATTTCGGTCCTAATGTCATTTATTTCAAGTGTATAAAGAAATACATGAAAGATGGAAACATAATTCAACACACATCCTGCCAGGGTCGTATGTGAGAAGAGAGAGAATCTGTAATTCAAATATGTCTCCTCTATCCTTTTCTCAGACTGATTTCTCAAAGAAGATATGTCCTTTGAACTATCTTCTGAAATCCAAAATGCAAAATCTTTCAGAGGCAATTCTAAAACTGTGCATCCTTCACTGATAATGCCCTTTCAAACTAGCAGAGAAATCTAAATCTAAGGTATGTATGAGCAGCAAGGAAAATATTCAAGTAACTATAATAATGTATCACAGAAGAAAATCATTTAGGTGTATAGAACCTAGGATACACAACAGAAATCGATTGAAAAATGTTTGCTAGTGCAGCTGCTATGAACATATAATGATGTATTTCTTACTTGCTGCCACTGGCTAACAGAAGCCTAGTCATACTGAGTCATTTCCTTCAGGGTGTTCCCTTAAAAATAATGCAAACTAGAGTTTACTGCAGCAATCTCACCTAGAAACCAAAAGTGTTGGTTCTGTGGTGAGGAATGAGGAATAAATAAAAGATCACGTAGGCTGGGAAATCAAGTTCAGGGAACAAGAATCCTGGGCTGTAGATGATAATATACTTAATATTTTCCTCTAATTTCATGATTAATGGAAGTGGCCTGTACTTACATCTGGCAGTCCTTTGTTGAGCTGACACAAGCAGTACTAGGATCACCAAACTGGATGGGCAGAGCTATCAGCATGGTTTGCACCGGCAGGGCTGCTGTTCCCTCTCTCAGGTTAAAGTAAGAGAAGATTCTTAACATATTTTATGTTTTTAAGGACAGTGATAAGCTGGTCCAGTGTTAGTTACCACTAGAGTTAATGTACTGTAGCACTGTATTGCACCCACAGAATAATTAATAAGTAATTACTTAACACTCCTTAGCACGCAACAAATCCCTAGACAAATCACGAAATTGCAGAATGGCTTGGGTTGGAAAGGACCTCAAAGACCATTTGGTTCCAACCCCTGCCACAGCAGGGTCACCCCCACTAGATGAAGCTGTCCAGGGCCCCATCCAGCCTGGCCTTGAACACCTCCAGGGATGGGGCATCCACAGCTTCTCTGGGCAGCCTGCTCAGTGCCTCATCACCTTCACTGTGAAGAAGTGCTTCCTAATAACTAATTTAAATCTGCCCTTTTTTAGTTAAAATCATCATCCCTTGTCCAGTCACTACAGGTCCTTGTAAAAAGTTTCTCCCCGTCCCTCTTACAAGCCCCATTAATTACTGAAAGGCTGTAATAATGACTCCCTGCAGTCTTCTCCTCTCCAGGCTCAACAAGCCCAGATCACTCAGCTTGTCATATGAAAGGAGCTCCAGCCAGGAGAGGATATCCAGATCATCTTCATCTCTCCTCTGGACCTGCTCTAATAGATCCATGTCTCTCTTGTGTTACAATTTCATTGAAATCAATAAGAATCCTAATTTAAGTTGTTGCTTCAGAACTGAGCCTTAATGAATTAAACTTACTCCAGAGAATGCAGGGCAGACACGTGAAATGATTTACCACTTCTGTTATGTATTTTGCACCTCTACTGGAGATTTGTACAGCAGAGTGGATACATGCACTTACTTTATTTGGTTTTGAGCAGCCTTTCAACAAAAGAAGCTGCAAGAATGAATACATTCTGCTCTAAATGCTCATACCTGGCTGCTGCCAATTTTTTCAGTTAAATAATATATTGTCTTAACTTAAATTTAAATGAGTTGAAACCTGCAAATCCAGCTAAGTTGACAGGTTTTGCACAGGAACAGAGAAGATGCATGTAAAAGATTCATTCCAACACAAACCTTTACATTATTTTACATTATTTGACTTTGTCTGCAACTTCTTTCTATGGCAAACACACACAGATTTTGTGAGCAAAGTGTTTAGGAGCACAGACCAAACTGTCAAAGTATTCTTCCACAAAGCCCTCTGAGATCTATCTGAGAGCACACACTGTGGGCAGCCTTTTAGAAATATTACAGAAGAAAGAAGATATGCAGATGGTTTCACAGGCTCTAATGCATCCCTTTTAGGTATGTGGCTTAATCTTTTTCTTTAGATGAGGAGGGCTCAGTGACAGGCTTTCCCACCTCCACTGAGCCACTCCATCTCAAAGCTGGTACACCATGGAAAAGAATTCAAGATTTTAATAGTCAAACTCCAGAAGTATAAGACAGTGATTTTACAACAAAAATTATTGTGCAGCAATAATAGCACTGCTCTGGAAGTACATTTCAATGGTTTAAATCAAGGGCTGCATTGGCCTAGTACAGTCCGAACAGAACCAGAACGAGAGGTAATGGCTCTAAGTTGTGCTGGGGAGTTTCAGGTTGGATATTAGGAAAAATTTCTTCTCTGAAAGAGAGGTGAGGCATTAGACCAGGATACCCAGGGAGGTAGTAGAGTCACTGTCTTTAGAAGTTCAAGAAAGTGTAGATGTTGCACTGAGGGACGTGGTTAGTGGGCATGGTGGGGATGGGCTGGTGGTTGGATTTGGTAATCTTAGTGGTCTTTTCCAACCTTAATGATTCTATGAAATAGACATGGGCACCACTTACTCTCCAGAGATGAGTAGAGAACAAGTCTCTTCTAACAGATGTAATTATGCTTGGCGCTTAATTCTAACCCTTATAGAGCAACAGCTAGACCAGATGACTGGAAGACAACATAGAGGACCAACCGAGTAAATATTTTATAGGTGTTTTCACATTTGGGACTAAGAGTGTACTCACCTTATAAACCCAGCTGAGATGAATTTGCTGGCAAGAGCCACAGGAACTGTATTCAGCTTGAAGTTCCACACTTCCTCTGGGACAAAAAAAACATGCAGCTCCACCAGCTAAACAAATCGAGAACAGATGGTCTTAGCAATAAATATATAACATAATTCTCTTCTTATTAACTCTGTTTTGCTTAACTGGACTTTCAGTTTTGGAGGCAGGAATGGTTTCTTTAATGCTGGTACAGACCCAAGCAAGGCTCTATCTGCAGTGATGACCCAATAGACTAGGACAGCAATCAGCTGAACAATCTGTGACTGCCAGCTGATGGCACAGAAATAAGTCACATCAGAACAAGTGGAAATGAGAGAAAAGAGAGCCTGTGCTCCTGCTGTATGTCCCTGCGACAGCGATGGATACAGCCTAACAAAAAGCATATGGCATGAAAACAAGAATACAGTGGCTAAATTCATACCTTTGTTCATCTCATAAAAAGTGGAAAGCCATAAAAGCTCAATCCAAACTCAACAGAAAGCATCAGCAAGAAAAAAGAAACTTTTTTTTTCCTGCTAGTTATTAATAACACTAATGACTCTGGAGCACAGAAGGGCTCTTGGTAATGCTTGCAACAATAGTACCTGTGCAATGCCCTGAGAAATGCTCACCCACAGTGCCTTCAGGCCTGCGGTCCTGGTGGGACCTCCTGGTCTGGGTCCTGGTACTTCCAGTGAACATCAAATGGCGCTGGCAAGGATGGGACACACTTCTGAAAATCATTCCCAATTTCCACTCCAGGCACCATGCAAATAAGCTCAATTAAATAATTATTCAATTCTTGAGTTACTAAATAAAAACTTGGGAAGGCCTCTCAGGTCTCCTAGAGACAGTGTAGTCTCACTTATTTTAATATATACCTACATTTACTCTTATTTATGAAATCTAAAAAAGCTCTATGGAAAAAAGTCCAAAACGACTCACCTGGGATGTCTGAGGCCTCATTTGACCAAATGACATGCTGCTTGCTGTGCTTGACCAAAGTGGGTCCCAGATGGGCTTCCTAATTTTCCTTCTGATTGAAACATTCTTTAAGATTGAGTTTCATGACAATCTGTCACCAGAGAGGTTACTTTATTTTCCTTTCCCATTTATGAGAAGCACGTATCTGTGCCATAGCATGGCCCCCGCTCACTGCACGCACACTGCCCACACCTCCAACACAGCCCGTAACCTGAGTGACGGCACCCACTGGGCCCAGCCGCCCTCACACTGCCTGCAGCACTTCCTCCTGGCATCTCCCTAGGTGACTTCCCGCACAATTGTTCTGTGTGCCCAAAGACACAAATGGGACTCCTGCAGGGCCCGGACTGATCAATGACAAAGGGCCAACACTGCGAGCCGAAGCCCAGCCACCTGTATGCAGCACATTCCACGTCATACTGTCCAAACACAACACACCATGGAAACCTGGCTGTCACAAAACGCCCGGTTTGTCCCTAATGTTGATATGAGAGCCCCCACCAATGACGTGATCAGACCATCCCACCACTTCTCCGCAGCTCCTGCCGCCCTAGGATACGGCACAGCTCTCTCAGCACTCCCTGCACACACACACTTGCTACTGCTTCATGCCCAGGCGTGGTGGTCGCCGCTGGATGCTTTCCGCAGTGACACACTGATCTCCTTCTAATCTGTGGACAAGAGCCAAATGCACCGGCAAACGCAAAGCTCTCTTGATACTGTCACCGCGGTTTGCCACCTTGAAGTTAAAACTGCCTTCTCCGCCCTTCCCGCACACGCACTGCCGGCAGGCGACGGCCACGAACCATTACAGCTGGAACGCAGCCCCACCGCTCGGTCGGGGGCTCAGCTCTTCCCCGCAGGGCCCTCGGCCGCAGGGTCCGGCGCAGCACAGTCCAACCCGCCACTCCCCGACCCTCCGACCCGCGACTCTCGGCGGCTCCGCAGCGCCCCCCGAGGCGGTCCTGGGCCCGGCGGCGGTTGCGCAGGCGCCCCCGGGCCGAGAGTTTGGGACGCGCCGGAAAGTTGGGTCTGGGTGTGCCGCCTGCTGTCGTTGCCACCATGTCGGGCTCCTCCAACGTGGCGGCCATGAAGAAGGTGGTGCAGCAGCTGCGCCTGGAGGCCAGCGTGACTCGCGTCAAGGTAAGCAGCGGGGCCTGGGCGGCCGTGCCGCCATTACCGCTGGGGGCCGCGCCCCACGGCGCCCCTCGGAGGTGGCCGAGCCGCGGGGCAAGGCGAGCAAGGCAGGATGAGCAGAGCAGGGCAGGGCCGGGCCGACGGCTGCCAGCGCCGCGACGACCCTTCCTGGCGGCGGCGCGTCGTCCCGTGCCCAGGCTGTGGCACCGGAGGCCGACCCGCGCCCCAGAGCCACACCGGCCGAGCCTGGCCCCAGGGGCGGCCGCGTCCCTTCCCTTCGCCCGCCCCACCCTCCCGCGTCCCCCGGGCCGGCGGTGCTGCGTTCCGGCCCAAGTGCTGCCCCGAGTGGGATGGCCGCGCCCTGCTCTCCCCTTTCATTTCCGTGGTCTGGGAGTGTCCGCTCCCATCTGCCCAACCTGCCCGAGGCGGGTTAGCAACAGGTTGCTTGGCTGGCCTCCCCGCTCAGCGCTGGAAAATGGAGGCCCCGCTGCCAGGCGTGCCGAGGACGTGGTCACGGCGCTCCCCGGCTGCGACTGGGCCTGGTCTCATTAGAGGCACTCCGAGAAAACAATAAGACTCTTTGTGCGTCTAACAAAGCGCTCCTCAAGACACAGCTCTTCTTTCACATTTCATACCTAGAGGCTTTTTAACATTAATTTTTCAAATAGTTTCTATAACTTATTGACTGACAAACCAGAAAACGATTGTATGACATCTGCTTAGGGTGTACTGCTGAATCACTTAACAGCGTTAAATGTTGTATTTCTTGATGCAGTTACATCCTCTGCACAGTCTGATCAGTGAGTGCTAACACCAGCTCCTCCTACACCCAGGTTTCTCAGGCTGCTGTGGACCTGAAGCAGTTCTGCCTGCAGAACGCACAGCATGATCCCCTGCTGACAGGAGTATCATCGAGTACAAATCCATTCCGTCCCCAGAAAGTTTGTTCATTTTTGTAATTACATGGACTACTTAGGTATCTTCCAGTGGTAAGTTCTTAAAGACTCAGACTTTCTTTTTAGCCCGCTTTAAGTGGGACTGTCTGTGTTCAAAGCATTCCAAAGAGACATCTGACTTGTACAACTGGTGTTGGTCTGGATCCCTGTTTTGGTCCTTTCCTCCCAAACTGGGAGGGTAACTCTATACCCGGCGCAGTTCATAAGTGAGTAGTAGTTGGATGTTACAGGGCTTCAACCCGTTTCTGCTATTGCAGCTGTGGTAGCTGGGGTCCAGCTGTTATTGAGCTGCTGTCTAGATTAACCTGGCCGTAATGTAGTTCTGCTTCAGTTTCCTTCTTTTTTAAAAGCGTCATTTCCTTCTTCTCACATAGGATTACTTGCCTGAAGGGTTATGTAGTGAATGCCAACTGTAGCAGATGAAGCAGATTTTAGTTCTTAGGACTTAGTTTCTAAACTCTTAAGGAGCATTTCCCAAAGAGGTTAGGTTAGTGATGCTCTCAAAGGAGAGCCCTGTCTGCTACAGAAAATACCCTCTAAGTCAAAAAGAAAATTACATAGGCCAAGAATTGTATCAACACCCAAATTCCCCTAAAATAGGCTACTACACGGATTGCAGTTTAATAACTAGAAACTGTTAAGTACTCATTTGTACTTTCATTCTGAAACTTTCTTAGGTTCATTAACACTGCTGCTGTCACTATGAAGACAACTGATCTGGCATTACCTGAAAATTCTAGTGATAAGACAGAGATCAGGTTTAGATTCACAGAAGTCTTACCAAGACTGTGAGTCACACAGCTCTTCTAGAGTAGTTCTTTTGAAGTTTCTTTATTATGGATTTTATGAACTATTCATTTTTAAAAGATAACATTTCTGAACTGACTTGTTCCTACTATTGTTGCTTCAGCTCTAAGCAGTAATTCACAGGGCAGAAGAGGGTTAATATTTTTCTTAATTATTGCCCTTATGTACCTTTTCTGATTCTGGAGTAGAGCACTTCTTTTTGCTTATGGCTACAGGCAAAAGGCATTAGAATAGCAATTTTACTTAAACTACTTACATGGAACAGATTTTTTTTCTCCCTTTCACCTCTTGCAAGCACTTCCTCAAAACAGTGAATTTCTTAGTTGTAATCCTTGTGTTTATGAGATGAACCAATAGAGTTCATGCTTGCACAGTCTGCACCAACTCTGTAGAGTGAAGAGGAAATGTGATTTAAGTTACCCAGACTCCCCCTGCTTTTCAAAGATGAAGTGGATGCTCAGTGTTTCTGTAGTCATCAAGTGACCAGAAACAACTTACTCTGCCCTTGTACTTAGATTTGGCTTCCAGAAGATGCAACACATTGGTTGTTTTGTAACAGCTTTGATTATCTTCTTGCACCCCCTGGGGGACAGCTTCATGGTTTTGAAAGCTTATTTTATAACTTAAGTTCTATTAAACAACTGTAGAAAAAAAGGATTTTTTTTTAAGTAGCTGTCTATGCATATTCTTAGATGTAGGATTGCTTGTTATCTCTCTAACCACCTCCTTTTGTTTGTCTTTCAGATCTTTTAGCATCTTTTCCCAGCTGCTGATGTCTGTAGGGGCAGAGTGCCTTGAGGAGTGGCCTGGTTTGAAGTCTGTACAAAAGCTTAGCTTTAATGTGCCAAATCTAACTGTAAAATTGCTACTGTTGTCAAACCTCTTACCATCTACCTCTCCAAAAGAACTGTATGCTAGTTACAATAATTCTGTTCATGAGGGAATCAGTTTTATATACCAAGCAAAAAATAAAAATGTTTTGACTTAGTTTTGTGTTGAAGTTAATCTAAGAAGTTGATTCACTTTGGGATATGTTGATACCTCATCAGCTACTGCATCATTCTTCAGCAGCTGAAGATAATCACAAGAGCTTATCTTTAAGTGTTCTGTGGTGCTACAAGCGTGCCTTGGGCTGATAAAAGAATGAGGCTTCATCACTAGTATGCTTAGAAGCATAGCAGAACAGGAAAAAGTAGGTTTTGGCTCTTCTTTTATCATTCAACTACACGACTACAGCTAACTTTCCTTAAAGGGCAATCTGAGTCATTGGTGTACTTTTAGCCCCTTACTTTGATACTAAAAAGCACTACATAGGTACATAATGGAAAGAAAGTAATTCAAAAGAAAATTGAGCTTTGTAGCTGCCAACAAATGTGCAAATTTAAGCCAACACAAGTTCATTCCACAGGTAGTACCAACTCAGAGTTATCACAACTGAAAAAAGCATGAAGATTCTAATGGAGAAAATCCTGTTCAGAGATCTCACCTGTTCTACATTTACTTCTTGGAAGCTGGCCTTATGATTTAACTGTTCTGAGTAAACATTTCTTCTAAATATATATCAGTCAGTATACAGCTTTCTCAACATTCTCTATGCAGGAGACTGGTGGCTTTTTCTTGAAAACTAACACTGTTAGAGGTTTAAGATGTTTATCAACTGATGAAAATGCAGAATGACTCTGTTTAGGTGCTTAACAGGGAAGAAAATAAGCTGTTTTTGTGAAAATACTTTATTTTGAAAATATTTTTAACGCTGTCTTCAGTAAACTATAAGTTATTTACAGTACAGCAGCAGTCAGCAAAGCTTCACTGATAACTGAATTACAGCCTTCTCTAATGTTACCGTAGATCTTTCTACTAAACTGGTAAGAGTCGCACTCTTTGTTACACTGGATTTAGCTACAACCATATAAGAAGTAAAAAAAAAGATGCAGTCCTACTTAAACATTAAAAGTTTCTATAGGAACAGTTCATACTTTGTCTTTCTGCAGCCAGATATGGTTCAGTGTTATTATTACTAGCTGAATTTGAGATGATCCATAGTTCAAAGATACTGTCATATTTCTGGTCGTGAGCAGTTGGCAAGTAACTGTCCATTACAAGTGAAATTTTCTTCTACTTGTGTCCATTTCTCGACGCTGAAATTTAAGACAAGTTATTAACAGCAAATTCATACAATGGTATACAAAGATGACAACTCAAGCTTATGCTAATGCAGTGAAATGCACCACAGAGCAATTGAGTTATTGTAGACAGCTTTTCAAGACAAACAAGGGAGAAATGCTGGAGATCAGTTGTTTAGAAGAGTATTTACAGACAGCAGGCACAGTGTCAAACGAACAATATTATACACATTGTGGCCTATGTCATAAATACTAGATTTTTTCTTCTGATATAGCTCGAATACCATGGAATTGCAGTTGATAGGCAAAGTGACTACTAAAGTCATTAATTGTTATGCAGAGTAACGTGTACTTCACCTGAAGGCATGGTGAAGTCAGTGTTAATACTGAATGGGAAGTAAGAATTAACATTTGAGGAAATAGCTTAATTGTTTTTACATTACAGTTCTTACCCTGACCTTGCAAAAAATGTTTTTAGTCAAGCTTACTAAGCTTCCAATAATAGATCGTACCAAGAGAGCATTTATCAGTTTTGCTTATACCAGTATATGTTCAAAATCTTACACACTATAAGTAGTCATGATATACTGACACTCATCATCCTTGCTATATAGCAGAATGCTTCTACTTTACTTATTTGACAAAAAAATAGCTCTCAGTGTTTCACTTAGGTATTTTTGTTTTGAGAACTGCACTTAAAGTGCTTTTCTAGGTTGAGATGTGTGGTTACGTTTCATGTCATTCGTATTCTCTGTTCCCAAGCAGACTTAGTATAACTCAGACATACCTTATGAATCCATTCGTATTCTCCAAATTTGGAATCGAAGGTTCCCTTCTGAAGAGACCTCAACTTTAATGTAAAACGTGGCCCAAGTTCTTGAATTCCCACTTTCTTTTCACTCTTGAATATATACCTTGAGGAGAAAAAAATGATTAGTTGTTAAGTTACGTGAACAATATCTCTCATCATGAGTTCTGGGCAAGAAGTTACCTGTGGAATCTGAAGAAGATGTAGTCTCGCTGGTTGTGAAACGTAGCTACTTGTCTGCCAATGAACTGAGGATCATGTGGGAAGAGAGAAGCAAACATGCGACCAATAGAATGGCCCAGTCGTGTCGTAAAATTATTCAGGATTACTTCAGGTACGTGTTCTGTGGGTTGTTTCCCCTTTCTCTGGAGTGAAAGAATGCAAATATTAGATGGCATGCAAAATTATTTTAATGTGCTATCAAAGATAAGATTGAAATAAAATAGGGTGTAGACAACCAGGGTCTGATAATATGCCTAATTGTTTTTTGAAAAAAATTATATGTAAGTTTGTAGGTAGGTAAAGCAGAAGGTGATAACAAAAGGATCTTTGGTTTTATGATACAAATGTAATGAAAAAGCACAGATAAAGTTTTGTATTTCCTCTCTGCTGCACTAATTTTCATTCCCAGCAGCACCCGCTACAGGAAAGAATCAGGAGGCTGAAAATCTCTCCAGACATAGCAAGGAGGAATATATGGAACAGCCTTTAGTAAGAACAGATGACATTTTAAAATTACTTATTTCAAAAAAGGGGGAAAAAAAATTATACTGCAAGTTATTTCGGGCTAAGTAAGCAATACCTACTGTAGAACAGGTGACAAGGCTGTAAGATAAGAACTAGGTTTTATTCACGACTGGGAACTGCATTTACTGAAATCTTGTATACCACTTATTTTATATAACCTGTTGCATATGTATAATGTGCTGGGTATATGTATCCTGTATTCATGTTAGATGATATGGCTATAAAAATACCTGGCAGGCAGTCAAATTCAGTGGGTAACTATGAAACTTGAAATACACCACTTATGGAAGTAGACTATTATGGTCAACCTGCCAGGTGTGAAAAAGCATCCGTACACGATCAGATGAACCTTACAGAAGCACAACCAGTTTGGGCAGCTCAAGTAAACTGAAAGTAGTTATTGATAAACCAGAGTACACTGTTTGTTTGTTTAAGTTTTTGTTGGAGCCTCACCTTTATTTCTTTCCGCAGACGGACGCTGCTCATTCTAAAATGAGCAGTTGGACCATCAGGAAGGTGACTTAAAACAAGCCCATCTGTTCACAGAGTTAAAAAAAGTGTTTGTAAAATTTGAAATGTGATTTATGGAGAAGCACGTTCTGTTAAATGCAGTGTGGCATCAGAATATTCTATCCATTAGCTATGCCTAATTTACAAGGTTTAATTATGTTTTCCAAAATACATTCATAAACTAGGTAGCTAGTGTTCTGACAGGTCCATTAAGGTTTGTTTCAATAGCTAACCTGTTACATTCTGTCACCTTTTCAGTACTTATCAGGTCAGCAAAACTAAATGAAACTTTCTGTTTGGGAAGGGAAGCTAAGCTTACTGAAACAAAAAAAATAAACAAAAAACCCACCATCATTCTTTAATAATTTCAAGTGCCATTAACCATCAGGCACTTCAGCTGGCACAGTGATTTTTAACTCCACAATTATCCTATAAGCTGCACAGTGGAGAAGAAGTCCAGAATAAAGGTGATCTTAAGACACACACCGAAGGAAAAAAAACATTTCTCCATAGCCTAGAGCTAACACTGCATTTATTTTAGCAAACAGACAAAGGATACTTGGGATTTTGCGATCTTCATTAATGACGATTAGATCTGTGAAGTCCCTTGCAATACACTGTGGAATAATTCTTTTCAAAGCCAATCCTCTGCGGTAGTAGACATGCGAGTTAGGTATAACAGTAGACAACTGTTCACAGAATCTCACTGTTCTCTGTAAAGCAGATGAGTTAAATCGCAATGCAGTAAACACAGTGACAAATTGAAATACAAGGTGAGACTCACTCTGACTGCTCTCCTTGATGCAAACAGAGATACTGGAAATAATAAGCCATCAACAGGCTACCAAATTGTTTCATTCAGTTGCTGGAAAACTAATTTATTGGCAATAACTGCAGCACACTAGGGACGGCTTTTTTGGAACAGATTGTTTTCTTTTCATAGTAAAGTGGGAAAATTACAAAAGCATAACCCCTAGACTCATTATTTTTTAAGGACCTTGTTTTACAAGGAGTTGTTAGTATTTCGATAGAAATATCGCCTCATATAATATACATACATCTGAGTTCCCAGAGAACCTGTTAGACATATACGGTGTCTTATTTTTAAAATCGCTTTCTAATGGTTTTCACAAAGTATCAGAAATCTTCCGAATTAGGTAATGCACACCATCACAGACAAGAACATACACTTGAGCTTTTTAATGAAGCAAACAAGTGCCAAAGTAGCTAACGGGCTGTATACACATAAAGTTTCCCAACAGTCACTAAATTAAAAAGAGCAGGAAAAAAAAAACCACAAGGAAATATTATTTTCAGTTTTGTAGTTTTTCCTACATAAGACGGTATGTAGTCATCATGGACTTGTACCTCATGTTAAACTTGGAGATCAGAAATGTTACGTCCCCGGTTAGTTAGATTAAGGCCATCTTGAACGGTGCTAGAACCCAAAGGACACTATTCCTGACCAGAAAGAATCTAACAATTCAGCACAAAGTATCTCCTGCTCATCAAGTTTCCTTTGTCTCTACTGAGCGCATACAAAGAAGTTGTGTTTTTTGAAGTCATTTCTATACTAAACGTGTAATTAATCAATCACATGAAAACCTCGGTACCGTGCAACTGATTGCTCAGAACAACCCGAGCAAGGCATACTCACCCCACGAGGTCTGTCTGATGTTGTAATAAGAATCTTTGGAACTGTTTGTCTGTTGAAATATGGTGCAAATTCATCAGTCGCTATATCGAAAGCAACCTAGAAGAAAAGTAGGCTTGTCAATCTACCATGTATTGAACAACTGTTCTTCAGTTATTTAAGCTGATCTAATTTGATGAAATGAAATTTAACAGGAAAAATCCCAGTTCACAAGCTCTGTCCTACAACTGTTTATTGTAAGACGTGCGGTTTTTGCATTTTGAAGAGTCTAGAGTAAAGAAAACTGACAGGTTTTGCTATCAATAGCTGTAACTTAGAAGGCAATTATCTAAGGTAAATAATGAAAAAAAAGGACATCGTGTCTTGATGAATCCAGCACATGAAAAGTAAACCATTAACATCTTAACAGAGGAGTCATGAATAATGAATTTTATCTATACATTTTAAGGCTTTTCTTTGGAATAAAAAAAAAAAAAAAAAAAAAAAAAA
>JACDJE010000494.1:230104-485570 GCA_016647715.1 Pavo muticus
AGAAAAAAGATAAAAAAAAAAAAAGAGAAAAAAAAAAAAAAAAAAAAAAAAAACAACCTCTTTAAAAAACTATTATTATTTTAGAATATCTGTAATAATATTCAAACAGTACTTGATAGGAGACTACAGTGAATGGGTTTTTAATGAAATCAGGCAAAAGACATTTCTAGCTAGACTACAGTGTCATTTCTTCTTTTCCCCTCTTTTATTGCTCAATTTTGGTGACTATTCACTAGAAATGTAGCGTCGCTTTCGTTTAAGGCTGCCCAGCCCCTCCCCTGTGGTAAGATTCTGCTTCCTTTCTTTATCAGTTTCTGAAATCTTTTAAGATTTATATTTCCTTGCCGGGTTTTCACCTCAGGATAACTTTCTGGGAAGCATATTTCTGTATTTGGCAGGAATTACAATGAAAAGCAAAATGACTGAGTCTAGTTACAACAATTAGTAGAGCAAGGATAATTAGTTCTAAAACATTAAGAAGACTGATGGAATATATATCAGGAGATATCCCTCTGTTTTAAACTCTCAACAACAGAACATTTTTTCTTATGTGTTGGTAAAATATGAACATGGTTTTGGGCATTTATAAGTGCTAATCACAAAATAACAAAGGTAATGAACATTGTTAACTAGCAACATGTAATAATCTCAGTGTCAGATAAACTCTTTTTTTTCCAGTATGCATATGTAGCTCTTATTAATGTAACTCAAGCTGCACATAATTACTGGTAACAGAAAATCACTGGCGTTAACCTCCCACTTACAGAACCACACCTTGCCCTCCAGGAAATGCAGAGAGCTTCCCAAGAATGCCCCTAGCCCTGGCCTAGATTTCTGCCTGGATTTTACAGCAGAAGCTTGTCAGATCTAATCCTGATTGATGCACAAGTTTTGATTGAACAAAGAAACGAAAGCCATACTGAAATCTGGTTTTAAGTTACACTTCTCATTACAGTTGTTCCTTTGCTTGGTGTACGTGGTTCAGCAAGTTTGTTGCTCTATCCAGCACGTACAGACTGATGCTGAGGTCTGCGGCTATTCTGGTCAGAGATGGAGGACACAATAAAAAAACACCATTTCAGTCAAAGCTACTGTACAAGATGACAAGGATGCATTAGCTAAGATAATATTTTCTTTTGTCTGTAATTCCAATTTGATTGTATATTCCTCCTGCTTGGTACAACTGAATGGCTT
The DNA here is from genome assembly GCA_016647715.1 of Pavo muticus. NCBI lineage: Eukaryota > Metazoa > Chordata > Aves > Galliformes > Phasianidae > Pavo > Pavo muticus. The sequence goes on from JACDJE010000494.1 coordinate 231,299, forward strand.
TACTTTTATCTTCTAGGGTTGTGTGCAATTATTAATGAAGAAAAAATACAACATGGTTCCCTTTGATAGGAGAAGGCTTAATGGTTGAGTCCTATTAATTTATTTCACCAGCAGAATAACATTAGTTTTAAATGCACCTGAAATGCAATTACAACATTCAGTCTGATACCAGGATTGTATCCATCAGTTGGTAAAGCATCTAGGCATGGCCTCTGCAATTCAATTTCAAATGTATTGCTAGTGCCAGTCAGAAGTCCCATTCTACCCTCAGTTTTCTTTTTCACACATATTTCATGAATAACCTCTGGGAAGCCCCTTTCTGCCTTATTCTTCTAGAAAAAAAAATGTGAAAGCTTTTTTTTTTTTCTTATAGAGACAAATTAGACTAAGTCTAGAATGAAGAACAAGGGCACAGCAAATCTTACATGGAGTGCTCTCCTAGGAAGCAGAGAAAAGGAGCTGGAGACTGTAATGGTCCACAACAGCTACTTCTCTGGTACAGTGACTAAAACAGAGAATCTAACTCTTGATTGCCCAAGCAAGAAAATATTGAGAAACAGTAGGGAGGTTTATATATCCTCTGTATATGTCACTGCTGAAAAACATACGTGGGCTCTGTGTTCTCAAGTCAAGAAGAACAATGAAAAATCAGAAGGATTTTATAGAATAAACATGAAACATGATTAAAGGATTAGGATACTCTCCTAATGTGGGGGTCAAGGACTTCTGTCCATTTAGTTTATCACATAGAAAGTTAACGAGGGCTCTTTACATGCCTCTAAAAATGCAAAGCTTCAGTCTAGCAGACAAAGATCCAAGAGCTGCAATCTTAACTTTTAGTTAAGATTTAGTTTAAGATTTTAGTTTACCAAAACTGACCACTGAGAGGGTACCCAGCATTATCTTAGCTTTTATGTTAATTTTTATATCAGGATGTGATGTTTTCTCCTTAAAATAATGCAATCTAGTCCAAAAAGGGGCTAATTCAGGACAGTCTGCTCTCTATTATACAAGAAGTCAGACTAGAAGATCATAGAAATCACTTCAGACTTTTTAATCTAATCTAATTAAATAGTTTAAATCTAGTTTAATTTGTTCTTTTGGTTGTTAATAAATAATATTTTTAATTTTCATGTCTGACTGCCTCACCTAATCTCAATTATTTCTTACTGTATGTGGGTGGTGGGATGTTGTCGTCCTACCAGCACCTCCACCTTCATCCCTAAGGCTTGTATCATTACCTTGTTACACAACCTGCAGGGCTGATATTTTTGATATGATGCCAACCACAATCACTGAAAAATGGAGGAGTGGTGATGGAGGACCCAACACAGCTGTTTGAAGACCAAGTTCTCTTCCACTTTTTAAAAACTTAACTAGAATGTAGTGCTTAGGTGAACGTAATCTCTTCACAGATCTCTGTTGAGGGTTTTTAGCACATCATTCTCCTTGACTATTTTACAACAAAATATATAGCTTTCCAGACCGCATATATAAAAATCCAGGCTGATGCCGATATTTACAGTTTTGTTCTTACCTGTTCATTCAGCTGCGTTTTTGCTTGGTAGTCCTGGGAACAAACTGGCATCCTGACAAGGACGAACATCACTGCACCCCCTGGCCATGCTGTTATTTCTCTCTGTACCTGTCCAGCTTTGAATGGAGAGAAGCTTTTCCTTTACAACACCTCATGAGGAAGCAGTCCATCTTGTCTGGGGAGAAATTATTTGCTGTCCTTTGGGCTCAGGATCTTTCATTCCTTATGCCTGATGGCAGAGATGAAACAAGATAATCCTGTTGTTTCAGGCAAGATGTCAATCCGGTGCTCTCACCCCTAGGCTGTTTCCTAATGTATGATCCTGCCTCAGGAAGAGGCAGGCACTCTACCACTCTGTGCTGTCCTCTTCATGTTTGCGTGCATGAGTTGTTCCCATTTGCCTTGTTTCAAAAGGCAAGCCACAGCAGACAACTCTACCTTTTTAGTTATCCCACATTTTGCTGCCTCATAATCCCCTGCTGGCTTCCTGAACCACCTGGCCTTTAAATACTTCTTACACTTTCAAGAATTGTTAACAGTTGTGACCTAAAATATCAGCGCTACTGAACATCCCAGTGTGTTCTCAAACCAAGCTTCCACCTACTGGGATTTTGAAAAGATACTGTGTTATACTACTATCAGGAAACTGCCTGGCTGAAACCAAACAATGTACTTAGAGTGAAAAGCATTTCAGTGGGTTTTAAGATAAGCATTGCTGCTTGGTAAAACCTTTATATAAAGCCAGGGTAATCCTAGACCAAATGTAAGAACCATAATGCTTCAGGGAGCTAAACATGTCAAACTCCAGGATGGAGTTAGTTTCTGGGAAGGAGCTGGCTAATGAGCAGTAAGTAGGAACAGAAGACTATACATTTAATAAAAGGAATTAAAAACCAGCAAAACGCTCCTACCCATTATCCGAGAATGCTGAAGATCTTGTACACTAAATGAAGGACTGTCCAGTGGGTGATTAAAGACAGTCTTATAAGAAACTACACAATCAAAGCTGCACAGACAATTGTCATTCCTATATTTCTTCACTTTCAAGTGGATTTCTTTACAGTATTAGAGCTCTTCAGCTGTACCTTTCTTTTTATAAGAAGCATGTTCATACATCTATACAAATGACTTTCTGAAGTGCTCTTCAGTATTAAGCCATCCGGGACATGATGCTACATGTTTGAAGTAAAAGAAATCCAAAAGTCTGTTCTGATACAATGTGATACATTTCCTTTCAGTCCCTCAGTGTTTTTTTTGTTTGTTTGTTTGTTTTTTTTTTTTTTGTTTTTTTTTTTTTTTGTAAGCCTGAAGAAGAGAAAACATGGAATTGAAGTTAAGATGGAATAATGGATGCGTAAAGATGGAAAATCTTGGATATCTTAAGATGGAAAAATGGATGTCTAAAACATGCAATAGAAGTAAATGACTGAGCTGGATAGAAAGCCAATCATTTGGCAGAGTCTGGGGCACCTGCAGAGACAACTTTCTCCTGGGAAAATCGGAAATAGAAAATTCAAAACACTGAGTTACAGAACTGTAACAATAATGAAAGAAGTATTGCTTATTCTTTCTTTAAAAAGGAAAATATAAGTTCCAGTTGAGAGTATACGCAAAAAGTTTCTAAGTGTGAAATATATTACAGGCTTACACCTTTATTTTTACCTTGAACACATCAGATCCAGTTTTCAAGGCTGTTGAGCACTTGGCAAATACATCATTTTCAATCATAATTATGAAAGGTCGCTTTTAAAAAAGCTGACTTTCATTTTTGAAGCCCAATCTGGAGAAGGTACTGAAAACCAGGACTCACCTTCTGATAGCCTTTTACCAGTTTTCCTCTGAGGGAGTGATACTGGCAACATAAGAGCTTTGCTAGAGAGCTTTTGAGAACTGGTCCCACAAACTTAGAAAATCTGTGTGAAGAAAGCAATGGTTATCATTCATACTTGATGCCAGACTAATTATTGCTTCAAACAAATAGCATTTACAGGATTTATTTCTTAAAAAATATCTTTGGTACACAGTAGTAGTAGCCACACCTGTATCCTCTTAGAAGAAACATATTTCTTTTCTGCTCAATACCTTGCACAAGTACACATAGATTTTGTGCAGTGCTTTTGTAAATTTGTCAGGAGTGTAACTCTCCCAGTTTTTTACTTGACTGATCTTATTGTCATGCTTCACCCGATGCTACATTGAAATTAAAGTGGACTTGCTCCAAATGCTGTTAGCCCTAACACGTGAAATTTCCCTCGCATAGAGAAGAAACTGAGCTTATATTATACTTGATAAGGGCCACGAAGCTGCTCAGTTCCACTTTGCCTCTACCGCATGGGTTTAACTAATCTAATCATGTTGTTTGTGCTCAGCACTGTTACGTTGGTGAGTGCCACTCAATCCCACAAAGTGCTGTGCTCACATGGTAGGAGAAGCCTGGGACCATGAAATAAAGATTGCTTTCTTATCGGCAGTAGTGAGTTTCACCTTTATTGCACTATCTGTCTAGCTGACAGTTATTTTACCTGGACTATCAAACTAATCCCACAAAACCTAGTAGCACTACTACAAGATTTTAAAAGCAGTTAAACCACATGCTTCACTTCTCATTTCTTACACTGATTTTATACAAGGTGATAGTTAAAAGTTTGGGCACTGGAAACCAATGGAGTTTAGTATTAAAGAAATACTGCATTTTCTTGGGGGNGAATTGAAACCATAAGTTGTCTGTTCCTGAAGAATCTTTGGCAAAGCTCTCAAAAAATCAAATAAAAATTGATATTTTGACATACAATATAGGAATAAAATCTGACTTGCAAAAAACTCACAGCTTTTGAAATTTCTTTTAGTTTTCCAACAGAGGCATGGGCTTCCTTAAGAAATGTAATATCTAGAAAATATGCATGAACTTGCACTGTTTAGTCATGTCTGTGACTCTCTTAAAGGTTGTTCATAGACCTCTTTATCCCTCGGGACTGAAAATCAGTGCCATGTAGAACACAGATATATTAGCACGTGGTAAATATATTTCTTTTAAAGAGGTTCTTGAGAAAATACTTGTAATTTTTTTATGTGAACTGCAATGGACTGGCAGCACAGATCCAATATGAAACATAATTTGATAATTTTTATGAATAAGTCTTCTTCCTTAGAGCGTGTACTCCCATGGAACATCTTTCTGAAATACCTGCTGGTCTGCAAAATTTGGTCATTTGGAAGGGTCTATCTTATCAGACATATTTGGTGACCGATAATCAAGGATAGTGGAGGACTTTTCCTTAAAGAGCTCAAACAGAACCACAGGGGCCATGTGTTTGTAGGGCAGATGAACTCACCCTTCAAGAGTGCAACAAGGTCCTGGTGTGCGCACCATCACACAGTGAGTTGATGTGGTGCAATCCTGGGAGTGGAAGAAGGAGTAGACCAAAGGGATGAGAGGGAGATGAATGCTGCTGCTAGCAGAAGAATGGCAACTGTGTTCTTTTAATGTCTACTTTGCTGTGTAGTGCCAGTACCAAAACAGCAGCTGAAGAGATGCTTGGGATCACGAGACTCCTTCATCTGGGCTTTCCTGCATTGGCTTTTTGCACCATTCAGCAGGCAGTGTGTACCCAGGGTGAATTCTTGGCCCTTGAAGAAGATTCTGAATCTCCCTGGGGAAGATTCCTGTGTCCACGCTGCTCATCTTCCCAAATGTAGGGCATTGAATGTAAACCCATAATCAGCAAGAGGGTCAGTGTTCACCAAGAGGAGATGCATCTCTGCCTGGTTCCTGCCTGGCCTGGCCTCAGGGAGGGCTCTACCACAGACACTGCCTGTGCCTGCAGCCATGATGACGTCCATCCCAGCAGCCAGCATCGCACACAGGACTGTGGTCAAGCCTGGCTGTGAAACTCCTGCTGGGGACATTTCCTCTGTGTCGGGGCCATCTTCTGGTTTGTGTCATAGACCATGGAAGGTTCAGATTTTATCCTTCAGTTTGTATAGGCGATTCCCATGTCTTTGAAAATCTGTTCCCACTGAAGATGAAGGCTAATTCCCACTGCCATTAATGGACTTAGGATGTGTCCTCATCTCTCTTCTTGCTCATTTCCTTTGTTGCAGTAGAACTATTCCTTTATTAAAGCTTTTGCCTAGGGGAAAAAAAAAGCCACATTACTAAATAAATTATGAAATATTTGCATTTATGAAGCCAACCCCTTACACCTAGCTCCTCCTCTGATATTACGAGGACACTTTTTATAGAGCTTCAGCTTCTGCACTACCATTATTCCTCTGTGGAATCCAAGACTGGGAGGCTACCAAGCAGTGGGCCACAATGAGCCAAGTGACAGTAAGTAATGCCTGCTGGCTTTGACTCAGTGCAGGGCCAAGTGCTGATGGCTTGGTTAGTGCTAGAGAATGAAGTGGCACCAAGATGTAGGAAGAGATAAAACCAAAGAATGTACAAAACTGGGGAATTTTCTAAACTTAGCTTTATTTTTTTCTGTGAGAATAAAAGGCCAAAATCTGTAGACAAATCTATAATAATAATACCAAGAGCGAAGTGCTAAAGGCATCAGTTTGCTTATCACATTTTCTTTTGTATTTGTATTAACTTTTTTTGCCTGCAGTGCTCTGAATGCCATAAGAATGAATGAAGTTAGTTTTACTGTCACACTCCATAACGAAATGGTCTGCAGTTAATCTTGTTAATGTTCTGCACCTCTGTCTTCACTGCTTTTTTATTGGTTTTAAATCTTAATTGTAGCTTCCTTTAAAAAAAAAAAAAGAAAGAAAGAAAAAAGTAGCAAGTTATTCAAATACATCATTCAAACTGTTTAGGTTGGCTTGTAAATTTCTCCCTCCTACTTTTATATATGTAATGCTTTTGATTTTGCCTCACCCCACCTCTTGGAAGTTTGGTAACAAACAGGGAGCTGCTTTCTCTCCAGGTGATTGGATTTGTTTGGTGTTTAATACTTGGCTGAGTCACCTCAGTTTGTGCTTCTCATTTTTTTCTCTCTGCGGCACGGCCTGTGGAGGTTATACCTGTAAAACAGATACATACTCAGTAGTTATCACAGTAAGTGAAACAGATAGTTGACAAGATTTCTGCATGATTAACTCTTAATGGTTTGCTGTGATTGAAATCGAGGTCTCTGGCATCCACTGATATCTCCCACCCTAATGTTCCTTCTGCCCCTCTCTTGGCTCACCTTCTGTTGTCCTGTTCACTCTTCTGAGTTTTCCTCTGAGTTCTCTTCATTCTGATTTCTCTGGTTCTCCATGTTTTCTGCCAGAAAAGAGGAGGGCAGGTTGCTGGGCAGTAGGGAACAAAACCACAGCAATTGTCTGTCTTTGCTGAGCAACATTTCCTCTATTCTTTTTCCTCACAAAATGTCTCATGCAAAATTGTTAGTTCTCTCATTCTCCCCTTGAAAATCTTACTTTCATGCAACAAATTATTTAGAGTAGTTAGAAAGCAAGAGAAAAAAAGATGCAGATTTCATCTGTACAATGCCCAGGATTTACAAGATCAATATGAGCAACGGAGCAGCTGCCAGGGCAAGGAAGCAAACACTTTCTGAAACATGCACTGGGCTTGGTGTTCTCAATCCTCTGTGTGAATGGGTGGGCAGTGGTGTCCAGCATAAACACACTGGTACAAGAATACATTTTTAAAATTGCACTACAGAAATCCTGATTTTTGGCTGACAGAACCTTAGCCCAAAAAGTCTGTAAAAATCCGGACACGGAAAAAGCCCTGGAGCTAAATACTGTCACGCTTTGGAGAGTCAGAAGTATAGGAACAATGGCAAAAACCCAGCACGCTTGATGACATGGCTTTTAACAAACATTTGACAGGTTTCAGAAGGCGACAGAGAAAAGGTGCACTGCTATAATGCGGCATTCTTATCTGAGGGCTTTAATGCACGTAAAAACAAATATACTGGTTAGTATATGATGATGCACAACTGTGTGGCTGATTTGCATGCACAATTTCTATGATTAATAAATTATGCAATGCTAAGACAAGTGTACTACAGTGAACTGCTTGCAGCAATCACGAGCACTCCAGCAGGTCACACTGAACGCTCTGCCCTGCTCTGGTAAAACTTTGAATATTTAATTATTAGCTTGCAGCTCCTAGGCTGCAAAATGGTGAAAGGAGGGGAAAGATGTTCCTCGCTTTTATCTGATTTGCAGGAGATGCAGAATGGCCACCGATTACCTCATGTAAAAATGAAAGATGAGCTCAACTGAAAAAAAATCGAGGCGATTTATTTGAATAAAAATGTAACACAGTTGCTTAAGAACCAATGTATATATTTCAAATCCTAATGTTTTGTACTTAACAATTTGAGTAAAATTAAATTATCAAATACGCATATAATACTGGAATAAATCATTTAAAAAAAAATAGGTAAGCATTAAAAAATTGTATTACAAACTACCTCCTGAGGCCAAGGTCTGAAAGTGCTACACTGGTTTAAGATGCCATTTGCAGCAGCTTTTACTGCTGAAGAATTCTGAGAATATTCACCAGAGTAGGCTTTTAATCTGGTATCTCTGATCGAATAGGAAAGTGTCAGATACAGTTATTGTGCTCAGGGTATCAGGCTATCTATCAAAGACTGATATTGATACCCTAGCTTGAAATCTCAGATCTGGCTCCCTGCCTCACAATATGGAGAATGTATTCCCCACTACAAGATGTTTCTCCATGCTTTGCCTAACACAAATTCCTATTCCTTTACATTCTCATTTTTAAATTTCTGTATTTTTAAAAAGTCTCTTGTGTAATATGAGAAGTGCATCATATTCTTGCATCATGTTCTGAGCACAGTTAGGCTTTGGCTTGCACTGAGGTTCTAGCAGACCCTGCCAGCATGTCTCTGCCTCCTAAACATTTTACCCAAGGCATAGGCAGCTTACATGTTTGGAAGCAATTACTGTGCTAAGTATCCAGTGATGTATCTTTCCCAGAAGCTGAAAATGAAGGTATAAAAGACATCTACACAATAATTTATGGGTGTTAATGTATGGGTGTACGTTTCTCTGGGGATAATTATGTGACTACGCTAATAATGCAGAAGATGCTTTGATACGCTAAAGAAAATCTCACAATATTCTTCATTAGCATTTCAGTACTGTCAGGAGGCATATTTGAACAGAAGAGAGGGACGAGCGACCCGTATGTCTTCTCAAAAATAGCCCATTCTCTTAATACCACAGGCACGCCAAGAAGACACTGTTTGATATAAGAACTGATGTTTAAAGGCATTTGCTGGAAACTTCCTGTTTTGAGAGCAGAAAGATGCAAACAGCGCACTGCTGGCGAAGCACTGACATGAGCCACTGCAGAAGTGGGAGAGGCATGGTTTACAGCTAGAAGAAGGGGCATTGCTGGCAGCTGGATGGGCAAAACATCCACAGCTTTGCAGACTTTGGTACTTTTAAAAACTAGTCTAGCCCACTTTGAAGCTGACTTTGCTGCGTTTCAGAAATAGAATTGCAGGCCTTTATGACAAGTCCAGAGCCAGGCTTCATTAGCATGCCTTGAAGAAGGGAAGGTTCCCAGCTAAGTCAGAGCAATTTCTCCCAAATGTTCCCTTCGCCGGCTGGCAGGCAGCTGCCATGGAACGTCAGGTCCTTGAGAAGATCTCCAGCACACTGGTGGAAGGGATGGCTCCCATTGCTAGGCTTCAAGGTGTTTTCAGTCCTTGTGGAAACACCTGGAGCAATCCCACCAAAAAGCTGCCCTGTGAAATGGCCTCTGGCTGGATGCCTCTGCCTACTTTCCAGTGGAGTAATTGCTCAGCTGGAATGAAACTTCACACAGTTTAGGTTTTAACACCTTCCCAGTATTTTAGCTATTGTCTTAGTAAGCCTGTCATCTAATCCTCTAGGTGGCCTCTTCCTTTTATATCTGTGTAAAACTGCTCAGCGAGTCACTACCTGAGGGATCTCCAGCCACTGGTGTTGCAGGAGAATCCTGAGGGACTGACAGGAAAACCACCGGACTTGGTTTCCCGGGGTGATGGAGGCATGTGAGAGTGGAGGGTGGGTTGGGGAGGCTGAGGCAGGCATTGCAAGAGGCCACATTTGCATTTCCTGTTGCTGGAGCGCTCGTGGGCCTGCTGGGACAGTGCCCCATCTTGTCTAAGTAATTACAAGGCCATTCCTACCCAACAATGACACCCGCTGTTGTGTTTGTTGGAAACTCCCCTGTGTTACAGTAAGGTTTAGTGGATTAATAACGTGAGTTTTTGGCCTCTCCTACTCCCTCGGCCAACAACTTTCATGCATAATAAATATTCTCATTTAGTCTAACCAGAACGGAGCCCAAGGGTCAGAATATCCATACCTGTGCATCAGGGGGATGAGACATGGGGATTCCAGAAGGAGAAGAGCTTTCTGCCCTCTCCATGCTGGATCCAACTCTTCTGCCCTTCCGCAGCCGCAGTGTGGCTCACCAGGTCCCTTCACAGGGGCTGTGCTGCGTGCTCCCCTCCATGGGCACAGAGGGGTCAGCAAAAGGGAGCACTGGGCAGGTAGAACTGTGGAGTGTTTGACATTTTGATAAGGAACAGCACATTTTAAATTACGCTCTTGTAAAAATATGCAAAAATACCTCACTCCAGCAACAGCGTGTGCTATGAGGGCATGTGAGGTTGAGCAAGGGGATGTGGTCCTGATGTCACACAGCTGGCCTGACAGATACAGGCCATTTGAAAGTCCAGAAGTTCAGATTGCTGATCACAGGTCTGTTTTGGGAAAAAAAGCATCTGCCCATGTTTCATAATGTGTGTAGTGGAAATACTGGGAGATATGTAAATATGGACATTATGCAATGAAAGGAAAACTACATTAAAATTGTTTACTCTCATAAAAAGCAAGAACCAGAACTGCAGCCTTTTTATTGCTACACCACTGAAATGAGTGTGTGCCCAACCTGACTATTTAGCAAGTGTAGGGTACAGGGTTTATTTCAATCTTCCCACTGCTGTTTATGCTGCTTTAGTAGCAGCTGACATGGAGGCTATCAGTCTGGAGCACACTGGGAGAGGAATGCTGTGAACAGTCTTGCTCTATGATAGCTATCAATTGAACAAATAATTAAGAATACCAATTAGCACTTACAATCAAGGGATAGGTCTGGGGAGCAGGACTGTGACACACCACTGTGTCAGCCTGGGAACGGAGACTCCATGCCATTGAGCTCTGTGAGCCAAACACTGCGGCTGAGCATCTCCCATAGGAAATACAGGTGGTGGAGCAGATGCCAGTGCCCTCTGGTGCACCATGGAGCACCTCATCAGAGTTGACTCCAGCGAAGGGCTCCTTGTTGTTCCTGTACAGCGAGGTCATGCACATGTGGTGTTGTGGGCAAGATGCAAGAGGTCAGGCCAGTTAGGTCAGTGTCTGCCATGAAAAAGTGGACAAGACAAACAAATTTTATCTTGGCTTATCCAAGCAAAGCCCTACTGCCCCAGCTCAATGCTGTCTAATGGGCAATTTTCACAGCCACAAATAGTTATTACTTGACCACAGCTAGTAAAGCAATTGAAAGCATGCACGTAAAATAATTTGACAAGCTTCAGAGGAAAAACATTATTTAATATATTATTTTTAAAATTTTTGCTCATATGTAGAGATAAAGAAAAAAGTTTATTTCATGTAAAATATCTAAACTATTTACGTTATTTTCATTGAGCTATGAGAGTCAGGTTTATCTTCAATCCAGGTCGACTAAACATACAATCTAGTTCTGCACAATTCTCCCCATTAACCAGGCCAGATACAGTAATTTTATTTCTTCAAGAAGTACACTCAAACATGATACAACATTAATTTATTTGGTTCTTTGAAGACTTTGTTGTTTGGTTGATTTTTCAGGATGGAAAGGGAAGGAAGTCTTCAGTAAATTCTTGTGGTTGTAGGGTATTTCTTTATAGCTATTTGACACTTGTATACAGTCAGGGGTATGGACCACAAACACAGCAGAACAGAAATATTAGCAGGGCAGGCAAACCTTCAAAAAGGAGTTTATAGCAATTCAGGAAAAAAAAAAAAAAAAGGAACAAGTGAGATATAATCCTACAAATGTACTTAGGAACATATTAAAATTGATTCAAAAAACGCTATCGCGAGTTCGCAAGTTAGCTTTGTCTTTATAGCAAATCTATGCAAACTTCAAGCGCTAGGCCTGAGAATGGAGGTATCAAAAATTAACAGCCACATTATCTGTAGTGTGAAAATGTAGATGAAATAACATCTTCCTTCAAATATTTTCTTCCCTCTCTCTTTTTTTCCCCCTAATCTTCTCGATTTTTCCTTTGGCAGCTATAAAACCTTATAACCAATCACAAATAGCTATAGATGGAAGAGAGAAACCATAAAAAGAACATCTTCTCTCTTAATTTATTTTATTCATTCATTTTTTGGACGTGTTTATTGGTTTATATGATTGCTGCATATGAATAAAAGCACCAGAAACATTCCCAAGCTATTGGTAACAAATGATTCAAAGCTCATTTCTTCTCTAAAAATTAATCATAAAAATGAAGCCTTCTTGTCCCCAGATTACTTGTCTTCCTGTCTGCATCCAATTATGCCTGGCTTTTAAGAAATTCAGCCCAGCCTCAGCAGACATGATCTGATTTCAACAGACCCTGAAACGGGAGGTGATTTTGAAGCATTTTGGGGTACTTTTCTCCTGTCAGCAACCCATCCCAGACAGCCTACGTAGCAAGGCAAGTTTCCATTCTTCCTCACATCCCCTGTCCAGCATTTCTCACTGACGTCCCCTGTGACCCACTGCTGGCAGCAGCGTGCTTTGCCTCACCGTCACAGTGCAGGGAAAAAAACAGCCATGTTTTACCCATAAAATGTCTGCTTTTATAGCTAATGAAGTTGAAAGTCTAGCACATCTGGCAACTCACAGGCCCATATTTTTTCAGAGAGAAAATATAATTTAAGGGATATATTTCCTACACATTTTATGTAATGAGGGGCTATGCTGTTTGGGAGGAACAGTCCATTTATATCCACGTGGAAGCATCATTGCAACTTTCGTAGTGGATCACCAAACGTCTAAAAGCGTTGTAGATGTGTTTGTTCTGTGTACAGATGAACCCACCACTCCTCCAAGCTTGCTCAACAGCGCGGTTTAGGTCTCCAATGCAGGTCCACTGAACTTCATCCTTCATTGAAACAGACCATTTGGAATGATCCTGGATCGAATCGAAGGTGGAATTCAGTGGCGTCCCTATGAGATTTATGTTGTAGACATAGTACTGGAGAGAGCAGTTTGAGGGAAGCTTTTGACCAGAGTGCTGCCAGGATTCAGCCAACAAATCAGTCTTCAGTTCCTGAGCCACCCAGGCCACGTAGATATCTGTGGGATAGCAGAGGATGGGAGAAGTCAGCCCTTCATTTTCCTTCATTTAAGAAGGAACCAAGAAGGATCACCTAAACTGGGCTAACTTCGCTCCAATGCCTGAAGTGAACCAGAAGAGATTTTGCCCCCAACCTCCCCTTATTTTGACTTTTATTTCCTAAATTCATTCTTGTTTTCCCTTCTTTTCCTGGAAAACTTGTTAGAAATAATCGATAGGAAATAAAGGAAAAAAAAAAAAAAAAAACCGTCAGTTCTTCATAACAAAAAAAAAAAGCAGATGATTCAAGCCTCATTTTTGTTCTTTGTTGCTACAGTTGAAAAACAGGATAGAAAAATTCTGACAACCCCATTAATGTGCATTGTAAGACATTTGAAAGACCAGATAGCTTTTCACTTTGTGGGGCTGAAAGAATGACAGAAGACCATTCCCCGCTCTGCTACATTTATTTCTGAAGCTGAAATTCTTTTCTTCCCCTCAAAGAAAATATTGTCAAAGGATATACTGACTGCCCACTTCTTGCTTGAGCACGTGGTAGATAACAGCACTTTCTCTTACCATCCACGAAAGAATGAGACTTTGCAAAGTGGAGAAAGGCTTCCCCATGTGCTGACTGCAGCTTGGAGAGGCGGCGCAGAGGGCCCGAGGGCAGCCTGGAGCCTGCGCAGAGCTTTTGCAGGTTTGGGAGATCAGCTTGGAAGGTATCAGGGAGGGAGCAGCTGTAGATTTCTGGATTAGAGCTCAGCATCTGTTGGTCTGGAAAAAAGCAAACAAACAAACAAAAAACAACAGAAACAAAAGCCCCCAAACAACACAAAAAATCCACAAAGAAATGAAAACATGCAAAATGAAAATAGGTTAAAGCGAAGCAATCAAGACGGTAAAGTTCTGCCTGGGAAGAGAAACACAAATCCTTTCTGATCTTCCCTCTCAGAGGAGTTCAGTGTTGAAGTAGCTTGTTTTAGTAACCAAAAATGTGTTTAATTGCTGTGAGTTCTGACTGGCCCTGCAGCACATAGCCTGGCTGGGAGAGTATGCTCCATTGTTACCATGTACACCTCTCTGCTCTCAGCAGAGAGATGCTATGCCACATCCCTCCATGATCATCTTCAAGCCTCTGAGTGGTCACACAGTGGTCAAGTGGCACATGTGAATTCAAGTCTGTATCTACAAGAGTAGTTTCCACTCAGTTACACTTGCCAAGCCAAAGTCAAAGAGAAAAACTGACCAAGCACCTAGCTTGATTTTAGGGAGAATAGAGTTTGACTTTCAGAATCTGGACTGAATCTGCAGAGGAAAGGTCTCTGTACAGTACTCTGTCCTTGCTGTGGATTTCATAAAGAGGAAGGGTACAAATAGCTCCATGAGTGATGAGTTCATGAAGATGACTCCATCCGGAACTTTCCAGTCTTTCCAGCTCAGTAAATCCCTAAACCACAGATTACCAGAAGCTGGGAGGATAGAGCAGAAAAACATTACTATGATCCTCGTTTTCTTCTCCCCTTTCCCTAAGCACAAGCAAAGATGCACCTCAAGGAGCAGGATCTTGGTTTTGACAGCTCCGTAGTGTCCCCAGCTTCTTTGTTTACAATCTTACACATTTCTTTGATAAAATTTGGGGCTTGTAACTGAGCAAAGAGTGAAAAATAATGTAAAAGATGTTAAGGAACATATAAGTGCGTCATCTTACCATGCCTTCTGATAGTCCCTATTCAGGACCTCCAGCGTCAGGTACTTCTAAATCTTACAGATATAAATTTTATTTTTCTTATTTTTAGGGTTCACTTTTTATGTGACAAAAAGTACCTGTAGAAATTCTGGGGAATATTTTTTCCATAGTTTGTGTTTCTGATGTCAAGGCCACCATTCCTCCTCAAGCAGTGATTGCTTTGCATTTGTAGAACTGCAGACTAAGGCAGTTGAATAAGCTATTACTCCTGTTAAAAACGATAACCCATCCTCCTTTTTATTTCTAAAGCATTTGGTATGTATGGGCTGACTTTGCCCTCAATATGCGCTTGTGACTATTATTATCTCAATAGTTCCCATGGGAGATGGAGGAAGAGTAGAAGAGTGAATTTCCCACATCCCCACAGGAAGAACTGGATAAATAGAACCAAAAGCCAAGCACGCAGTTTCCAGGCCCCACTTGGTTACCAAATTTGATAATGGAGGACAAAAGCAAGCAATTTTGGAGGCACAGCCTAAAGGAAAGGAGTCAGAGAGTTGCAGTGCAGTGGTGCAAAGGCATTCTTAGGGAGGTTTCCTTACCTATTTCTATGAACTGCTCATACGCAAAGGTTATGCAGATGGCTGTCTGTCCGTAGGACTCCCCACTGGCTGGGTAACCATAGCCTTCCTCAGGGAAGGGGGGGAACAAGGGCACGCTGTGGATCACCCAGAAGCCTTGTGATTTGTCCAGGAACAGAAATCCTACCAAAGGAAAGTTACGTCAAATGAATGACAACAAAGCCCTGAGACATCACAGTGGTGCCCTGCTTTAGATTTGCTGCTGCAGACATCATGCTTTAGTGTGTTGATGTCTACAGTGAAACTGGCTCTAGAGTATATTAATGGGCTATAGAAAACACTGATACTGTGCCAAAATTGCATTAATTCTCAGCTGCACAGCCTAACTTGAACTGTCACCTCTGGGCTTTCAAAGAAAACCTTTGCAAAACTTTTTTGTTCTCTGCTCAAATACTGTCCCTGAAAAATCTGATGGTTTAATGTCTGACTCTCCCCTCACTGCCCCCTCCCCTTTCCTTCATTTCATCACTGTGCTCTGTGCAGGCTGCCCTTACTGCAGGTAGGGGGCCCAGGGAGCAGCCCCCAACTCTGCAGCCGGATACAGCCCTGCCAAGGCTCTCCATCTCAGCACCAGGCTGGGCAAGCCCCATTTGCTTCCTTGAGGGACCACCAGGACTGCACAGCAGCTCTGTTGCTATACTGTCACTGCTTACTTCAGTACTTCTATAACCCTGCCATAGAGATGGAAACCTGGGAGAGTACAGAGGCTAACTGTCTCACAGGGTGCCTTTCCCCTTGCACTGGGCGCTGCTGTCACACAGTCAGCTCAGGACGATGTGTCTGTACTTGCTGAAGGAGATACATGAATTCCCACTCTTGAAAACAAAAGGTCCCTAATCCCTAAATGTTCTTCAACACAGCGCAGGCACAGCAGAACCAGAATAGAAGCAACTGTGTCTACCACTGCACTGCAAACCACTCATCATGCAAATTGCTCTCCAGTTTTGCTTTAGGCAGGATTTTTAGATATGCAGATTGACAAACAAATAGATGTTATCCACAACTTTAAAAAGGAGGAAACAGCAGCTGGGGACTCTCCCTGTACCTTTGGTGTGTCCTCTTTTCCAGTTGATGGAGCCTGAATGAGGGACCTCATCGTTATAGATCGCATACACAGTGTTGTTCCTCTGCAGTGAAACACACATTTCTGAAACACGACATTCAGTAAGAGGAAGGCCTTTAAGCAAACAACTTTTGCTGAAAGAACTCAGCAGATCTCTGCATACATCACGAGACTCTTCCCTCCCCCATGTCAGCTGCCACCATCTCCACAGAGTTTACACTAAAATAAACTTGGAGACTCAGCATTAGGATCCTGGTTAATATCAAGCAGAAGTTCTCTCAATCATTGCAACAGTCCTTGAGGCTCAATATGCTCACTAAGACAATTTCCATGGGTTCTGTTGGGCAACCATTTCCCAGGACTTCCCACCCTCTGCTTTTCTGTGTATCTCTTTCTCACTTAGCAACAAGGTCCTGTGAAAATGTCTGCTCAGGAAAAGAAGCCATGACAAGTGTTCTTATAAAGGACAAACAATGAATATTTTTTGCAAAAAGTTTACACACAGCCGCACCTTATTTCCCCCAAATAGAGAATTTCAAAGGTGCTGGGAGACGTTTCCCCACCTGATGTGCAGTTTGCAAATGCTAGCAGGGCAGGAAGACAGCATCAGCGTGGCTCAGCGTTGTGAGCTTGTAAAGATTGTTTGTATTACAGCTACAGTGTGATATAGAATAGGAGAGTCAAGTGGTTTGGCAATATTTAACCAATTTTTTTTTTTTACATATAAATGTAATGACACCCTACCACTAACCCACAGCAGAAATGCAGACACACCCAGACTCCTAAGAATGGGAACAATGTGTAGATGCTAAAAAATAACCATGGGCAGATCTTGTGGTATTTTATAATCACAGGAGTATAAAGGAAGTTTCTGACTAGAAAAAGAAATCGTTACTGGTGAAACAGTCAGAAGGCAACAGCAATACCCAAATGTGATCTAAGGCGGAGCTTGAAATGCATGCAGCTGGGAGGGCTAAGGAGGGTGGTCTTTGGTAGTCAGCACCAAGCTGGGCTGAGCTGACAGCCGGCTCTGTGCTTCAGCCACCACTCACCAGAAATCGCAGAAACAAAGCCATGGGGACTGTGCACCAATGTTTGTTTATTTGATGGACAATACTTCAAGTGTGTGAAAGGCTCAACTTGAAATTTTTAGGGTAACTTCTAATTTTGGATATAAGAAAATATTTAAAAGCCCTTTACAATAAGGGTGGAGGCATTGGAGCAGGTTGCCCAGAGAGGCAGTGGATGCCTCATTCCTGGAGACCTTCAGTGTCAGGCTGGACAGGGCTCTGAGCGCTTGACTGAGCTGTAGGTGTCCCTGTTCCCTGCAGGGGAGTTGGGCTAGCTGACGTTTAGGTCCCTTCCAACTCAAACAATTCTATGATTCTAATTGTAGCCAGAATTGCAGATGATCTGCCAGTCCACCAGTATGCTCACCTTGATGCATATTAGCAGATCTAGTTAGTCAGGTCTGGCTATAGCCCTACATGTTTATTTTGGCTGGTTTCTTTTAATTTGCATGTACTGTCAAGTAGACATGCTAGCAACACAGCAATTAAACCTCACTTACCTTTGACTCGTACGCTTTGTAGAGATGCTCCAGTGTCTGTCCCAGTGCACCCTGCGTCATATTGACAAGGTA
The DNA here is from genome assembly GCA_016647715.1 of Pavo muticus. Taxonomy (NCBI): domain Eukaryota; kingdom Metazoa; phylum Chordata; class Aves; order Galliformes; family Phasianidae; genus Pavo; species Pavo muticus. The sequence goes on from JACDJE010000494.1 coordinate 249,232, forward strand.
CATGCCGGGCTGCCACTGCTGTGCCAGGCTGTCCATGTACAGGTACTCCAGGCCCAGCCCTGTGCCATCTCCTTTGGTATGCTTTGGCAGCTTGTACAGAACAAACCTGCAGCAGTGAAAAGCAAATTTTGTTTTTCTCACAAACCATTCTATCTGAATGCACAGGTCCATCTCTCCTCCCCCATGAGCATGTAAGGACCAAGGTGACCACAGGGACACCTGCACAGGGGCACAAGTGCTAACACTCTGGAGCCAGCAGCACCATGTCCCTGTGGGCACCTTCAGTCTGCTTCTCTGAAGAGGATGAGCCAGCACCAAACTACTCTTGCTATGGCCACACTGCTGTCAGTACCCCAGAGTAACTAGCCTTAGTTTTCCCCCACTGCACCCACACCCCTCCTGTGGCTAAAATGTGAATGTGAGCTTCTTTGAGCAGAACTCTATCTTGCATGTTTAAGGGGTTTTCACCCTCGGAACAAAGGCTGCTGAGAGAATGAGGCTGGATGTGCTCTGCCTGGCATTTCAGTGACTGAACTGTGAGCTCAGCATCAAGGAGATGCAGCAGGGAAACCTATGCAGGGATGCACATTGTGGGGACATTCTCTGGCTCCCCATGCAGCCACCAAATCCATGCTGCTTGTTCCTGGCCCTGGTAAACAGCAAAAGGCTGAGCCTGAACTTCAGCTCCCAAACTCAGTCTGTCATTCTCTTGGTCAACATGGATAACTCTTACCAACAATTTCTTATTCTATACAAATAGAGTTTTGTATTTATATGAGTCATAATTAAACTGTGTATTAAATCATAAAATTATATAATTCCACGTGTTCATGTATACATATAAATAAGCATGAAACCATGTTTAATTACAATCCTTCAATAGCAGACTCACATTCTGCTGAGCTGTTGCAAGTGGAATATTTACAATTAGTAAGAAACACAAATCTCTTCAAAATTGCAGAGTACTCGACATTGTTGGTAAATGGGTCCGTTCCTACTAGTGTCTCTGATGAAGTAAACAGGTTTTCCTAGTGCAAAAGTCCATGGGATTAATTGCAGTCCAATTAATTGAGCCACTTGCTTTGAGTGCTCTGCTTAAGTAATTTGGTATTTATGTCAATAGTAAGAACTGAGTGGCATTATTTTCAGTCCTATGTATGGTACTTACCAATAATGCAGTCTGACTGCACTTAACACTTTGAGTATGTCAGGAGGAGTAGGTCCTGCCCAGATAAATTACAGTTGGTTAAAAAAAAAAAAAGGCAGCTCAGAAAGCAGTAAAAGCACCAGAAGAGCATTTTGCTAGAGGGACATTTAGTCCATGGGAAGGGCACACATACAGGCTGAGGAGAAGCACACACCATGCTGGTGATCCTTGTAATCCATCTGCATCCCCACTGTCTGAGGGATGTTCCAGGAGAAGGCGAAGAAGGGATTTGCAGGGGAGGTCTGGTGAGAGCATTTCCTACTTGAGAAGCTGCAGCCATCCCTTCACTTGCAGTGAGGGTTTGGAAAGAAGACAAACAGTAGTAGTTATACAGGAGCTGAGCCAATAACTGCTGCCTGACGCCTTTCCAAACTCCTCCAAAATGTTCTGGAAGGTCGGTGCTCTCCCCATGTTTACAGCCCTGCAGCTGACGTGCTTACAGGAATGCCCACTCCCAGGTGAGCTGAGCACTCGACCTGACAGCTGAGTGCCTCAGCAGTTGAAGCTGGATAAAAGTCCTCACTGCCAACCGTGCACAGGAAGTTTCTCAAGAGTTTAAAGTATTAAAGTGTTGTGGGAGTGGACTGAAATTACTTTCCTGACAACCAGGAAAAAAGCGAAGTTGTTAGCAGCAAAGAATCTGATTAACACAGCCACTGTGTTTGCTTCTGAGTGAACACTGAGTTACTAGAAGCAATCACATCTTTAATCTCTTTTTTTTCCCCCATCCTATAAAAACCAATGCACAGCCCTGGCTTGAATCCCTGGCTCTGTGTGCACAAAATGATTCCCACAGAGTGCAGTGAACTGGGGTCAATAAAGCAGAGACCTTTGCCCTCCTAAGGGCAGTGGGTCTGGGGCCATGTGCTGCGTGCAGGGGGTGGTGAGGTGAGCTCCCAGGTGGAACAGCACCTGTGGCCATTGCCAGCCCTACCACTCATGGAAGGAACCGCAGGCAAGCTGGGGACACAGGTGGGAGCACAGATTCATGGCACAATTTGCTTTGGAAGGGATCTTAAGATCTAGTTGTCTCCCAGCAGGACACCTCCTAGGGTTGCCCAAAGCCCCCTCCCACCCAGCCTTGGGCATTTCCATGGAGGGATCAGAGTGGATAAGGGAAGTGATTCCTTCAGTCTAGCAGCAAAGGAAAGGTGTGTAAGTACTGGTAATAAGCAATTATGGAGCATTGCAGCAGGAAGCTACTGAACAGAGGAGACTCACATACAGCTCTTGCTAAGTGAAAAAAAAAAAAGGAAAAGCTGTTTGTTTGAAAGGATGTCAACATCCTCTGGTTAAGAGGAAGCTTTTCTCAGAAGTTTCATTTCTGCTTCATAGCAACTGACTCCAGAATCAGGAATAAGCAGATGATGTTTGTCAATAAACAAGCATGACCATGCTGACAGGCAAGTTTCTCTTTTATCAGGTCATGGTACGTTTGGAAGATCCCCCTCTTCTCCCTACTACTCCTGTCAGAAGGGACCAGGGCTCGCAGCAGGCCCCAACTCACTCTGAAAGGAATCACTGTTTTGCAGAGAAATGAAATCTTTCTTATCACCAATTTCTTGGCTGGTTGCACCAACTCAGATTCTGATTCCCAAAAAATGACTTTATCTGGAAGTGCGTTGGTAAGCAGGATGGGGCTGGGCCAGTCCCTCAGGAGCTCAGTGTGAGCAGCACGCAGCCTGTGCTTGAGAGCCCCTGGTGAGCCATGTGTGAGGGTGGTGGTATGGAGCAGGACCACCTCCTCTATTGCTCATATCTGAACTAACTGCTGTTCGTCACTCTTATTTTAAAGCGGTTGATATTTGTCTTTCAGAAGCTTTGGTGCTTTTTTTCTTTTCTTTCCTTTTTTAAGAGTCCTTACTTCACTTTCTAAACCTCGGTTGGCTGTTACGTGATTACACTTTGTGTCTTTCATCTTCAAGGTGCATTAATCCAATTAATCACTTGGCACCTAAGTGCTGGCTGAGTGCTGCCAGACACCGCTTTCCCACACAGCCATGGCTGCCTGTGCTCCTCATGCCTCTCCCAGCCCATTCGGAAGGTGACTGGGCCTCAGCTCCCCTGCATGGCCAGGGGCCATCAGTGAGATCTGAGCAGGGTGCAGGCATTTCCCCAGCAGTGCTGCCGCAGGCAGCTGTGGTGCTGGCACTGGAACACAGGTGAGGCCGGCTTTGATCATCAGACACGAACACTGCGTAAACCTGTCATTATTTTGGAGTTAGTCATAACAGAGCAGCGTGGTTGGTTCCATGGAATGAAATCACCTTTCAGTAACTTAGCCCAGGTTTTCCAAATGCAAAATTCAGCTACTCAGAGGCAAGCAGGATTAAACCAGTGATTGCTATGCATTACTTCCCAGTGACCCACCTACTTTGCACAGTGTAATTTTAGGCATTATTTACTCATACAGTTTCCCTCCCATGTGCAGTGCTTACTTACCAGTCCACTGCCTCCCCGCCTTCATTCCTGCAGGAAATCTCTGCTGCCCACAGGGCTGGGGAGGAGAGCAGCAGCAGCAAAGTAGGGCTGCACCATGCAGAACTCGCAGTCATCTCGGCGCGTGGCACAGTGAGCGCAGGGCAGGCTCTGAAAACAGAAGTCACCCGTGTTTCCTCAGGCTGCTAGTGAACGCCCCCAGGACTGGCTGGAAGCTTGCCTGCGTCAATCCGGGCAGAAGAACAGCAACGTGACACTTGTCAATCTTGTACAACTACCTGAAAAACCTCAGTTTTCAGACAAGCAAACCAAACCCACTTTCTCCTCTCTGCTTTTTCACGCAGCTCAGCCTTTGCACCATTCCTGGCTCGGTGTGGTGCCAAGCCCCCAGTTCAGCTCTGTTCTTCCATTTGCCCATGGGCACTGAGCCTGCAGAGACTGACAGCAACAAAAGCCTCTGAGCCACAGCAATTTACTTCCAGTTGGTTAATAAGGTTTTTAAAGTCCCTTTTAAATGCATTAGCATTTCTCTTAGGAACAAAGTCTGAATTGAACTGAGTCTTGAAAATATTCTCTTCTCCTTCCCCATTACACTTGCACTGGAAGAAGTTAATATCGGGTACGGGACGAGTAGCCTCGGGGAAAGTCTATTGCAGCCAGGGCTGGATGTTTTAGCAGAAAAGAAAACCCCATAACCCCCACAGTATTTTGCCCTCCCTCCCATTGCAGTGCCTCCAGCACGGCAGCAGCTGTGCAAGTTGGGCTGCGTTTGACCAAAGCAGGATAAAAGCAATTAGGGCTTAACACAAACAAAAATAACAATCCCAGAAAGCCAGGATTTTAGAAGTGTGAATTGAGAGCTGAATTTTGCTGCTCAGACTTGCTTCTGATCCCTCTCACGAGCAATCAGGGCTGGAATCCAGTTGCAACAAAATGCTTTCAACCAGCCCAGCCCGGCCCTTCTTCCCTTCTTTCTCTGGGGAACCACAGCGTGCACAGATGGGGCAACAGAAAACAAAAGTCATCAAGAACATGACAGTTGCTTTCATTCTTTGTTCGAGAGTTGTGCCTGCCCACAAAGCCACCTGCCTGCCCTGAACTGAAGCCTTGCCTCAATGCCCCTGTAGCTCCATGTGCGATCTGCAAAACGATCTGCCCCCCAGAAACGTTTTAAATTCTGTCATAGCTGCTACTCATAAAGACATCTTCCCAAAGCATTTTTCCTTCTATCAGGACTTGGAAATATTTTCATTATCAAAGGTAATCACGGAAATAAAACAATAAATGTTGCTTATGTTTCACTGCCTAAGTGTAACTAATACGTGTGCTGAGTTCTATTACAACTATAGCATGTGTGTTTTCCCTTCAGATTAAGGATATAGAAATCCTCAACTGTGAATATGGCAAGAACACAATCAAGTTTCTTCGCCTCCATAGAGAAGGGAAGAAGAACTTCATTAAAGAAGTGGAAGTGTGCACGCATCTCCGCCTGACTTCTGCTCATGAGTATCTGAATGGAAACAACTCTTTTGTGATACCTACAGACACCATTAAGAATATTGTCCTGTTGTTGGCCAAAAAAAATGGGGTATCTTTTACTTTTTAGCTATCCTTGCTTTTCTTGTCTCTTCGCTGGGAAGTGTTTGTTAAGCAGCATTTTAAACAGAAGGACTCTAAGTAGCTTAGATTCCTCTTAATTCTGTTAACTGTGCTCTTACCTACCTCAGTTCCTCCTACTGTAAAGAAAATCTGCAGCTCAAGTCCTCTCTCTTTTAATGAAATCCCACGTTTAGCCTGTGAAGCTGAACCAGAATATTGCTGTGATTGTTTCAGCATTACATCCTCAGTGTGTAAGGCTTCTGCAGTAGCTGCTCTCAGCCCAGGGACTTCAGCTCCCAAACTGCAGAATGGGAGATTTTTGAGCTGGATCTGGAGGGTTATTTGCAGCATTTGCTGCAAGCTGAACAAACGAGTAGGCTCAACATGTGCAGAGCCAGAATAGAAAGAAATCTGTATTTTTAACAACATTGATCCTCCCTAAATATTTACAATTAGAACAATCTGCTCTTGTATATGTGAGGTAATTGCTTCATTCTAATGATATTCTTTGCTGCCTTAGATCTCAACTATAGAACAATTTGCTATAGATATCTGCAAACACTTCATGACAACATTTTGCCAAGTGGCGTACGTCAAAACCTACATTCAGGAAATGCCATGGCAACGTCAATACCAGGTACCTGAAATACTAATGCATTCCCTTGGCTCGTGCTGGAGCCATTTGTCACTCTCTTACCCTCTGTTTTCCTGTTAAGGTGATGCTTTCTGCATTTTAACTCACATGTCTGCTCTGGATTTTAGAACGGCGTTCCCCACATCCACTCATTCATATTCGTTCCTAATGGGATTCGCTTTTGCGAAGCTGAGCAGTGCCGGAACGGTGAGGAAAGACTTTGCAGCTTCCCCTGCTTCTCTGTAAATATTTCTGCTGATGACAGAAGGTGGCTTTAGGGACAGCAAAAGCCGTGGCAGGGCTTACAGCATAACAAAACCTCTCCAGAGGTCTAAAGCAAGGAATAATTTTATGGTCTAATTGTGTAGTCCCTGATCTCTGAGAGGCAGCTAAAGAACAGCTGAGTATTGGCCCCATATTCCTGCTGAAAACAAAAGAGAAAGCCCATGCAGGTTTCCAGTGCCTTTTGGCATATTATTTTGTAATGTTCACAGTAATGTTGACAACTACTGCATTTTTGTCAGCCTTGATATCATTCATTTTATCTTCTGGAAAAAAATTAAGAAAGAAACCTGAATGAAAAAAAAAAAGTTTATGCTTTCTTGAGAAGCTTCTGCTTCTCAAGTATATGAACTGAATCTAAATTTTTCATCATCATGGCAATTCTGCATGCAATTTTGCAATTTCAGCTTTTACAGACAAAAAAAAAAAAAAAAAAAAAAAAAAAAAGCCTTTACAAAGGCTTTCTGAAGAAACTGCCTTTCCTTCTTAGTCTTTCCTTCATGTAGCCCTTCAGCTGTTTCTTCAGGATTCCCTGCTTGGGTGAACAATAATCAGAAGATTTTCAACTCCCTTTTATTCTCCTTATAAGTGAGCCTTCTCTATCTTTAGCATCCTCCTATGCACCTAGCAGCCAGACACAGAAATTTATTTCTCTGTTAACCCTGTGTTTTAGCACTTTACTCGTCATTAAAAGAAAACTTGTGAGGCTTAATAGAATTACAGGCATTTTTTTTTCCCCGCACTATTTCAACTGATTGAAGGCTCAGAATTTTTTAAAACCTGAAAACATCAGAAGTAACTTAATCACAGAATTGCAGGGGTTGGAAGGGACCTCTAGAGAGCATTGATTCCAACTCCCAGTAGAGCTGCCATCAGACAACTGAAAAAACAGCACAAGCACAAAAGCTTCTGAAAGCACAGAGCCATTCAGCTCTTTAAAAACTTTGTCTAGGTGTTATAGTTCTAGGTAGACAGCTAGTCAGCCAGCCAGCCAGCATTTCATTAAAGCACTTGTTGCAAGCAGCTTTTTCAAACAACAGTATGCATTTGAATATGAGATATTTCAAGGTACACTGATAGTATTTGCATTACATTAGTACCCAAGTATCTTATACCTGAGCAATGAAGTCATCAAGATCTGAACAAAATCCAGTATATTCTGTTCAATGATTTCGGGCAGATAAGATAAATCTTTAGATCCTGTAAAGCTTTGGTGAAGAATGAGGGAAAGTAGTCACAGTAATAGATAACACCTCTCTGGACACATTCAAAAAGCAATGATGAATGTAAACAAGAAAAGAAATAGGTGAAATACGGTTTTAATCATATCCAGTAACAATGTATTAAAACAAACAAAAAAACCCCCACCCTAAACAATCATATCATTTGGAAATATCTATCACAGCAAAATTGCTTTCAGTATAACTTTAATAGAATCATAAAATCATAGAATGGCCTGGGTTGAAAAGGACCTCAAAAATCATCTAGTTTCAACCCTCTGCTATGTGCAGGGTCGCCAACCACTAGACCAGGCTGCCCAGAGCCACATCCAGCCTGGCCTTGAATGCCTCCAGGGATGGGGCATCCACAACCTCCTTGGGCAACCTGTTCCAGTGCTTCACCACCCTGTGTGAAAATCTTCCTCCTAATATCTAACCTAAACCTCCCCTGTCTCAGTTTAAAACTATTTCCCCTTGTCCTATCACTATCCATTCTCGTAAACACCTGTTCCCCCTCCAGTTTATATGCTCCTTTCTTCAAAGGCAGTTTAAGGACAAAGTGTGTCAGTCCTCCAAGTCAAAGGCAGGATTACTATATGCCAGGCTTACTCAAGGATTAATTTTGAACTAGCTAGTGTGCACATGAACAGCACAAAGCAGCAGCACGGGCTTCAGCCAGTGACCATCTATACAGGCTCTTAGTAAGTCTGCACGGTGTAAAGTTCCTCTTTTCTGAATTTGCATTTTTGGCAGCTCTGGTCAGTGAAATTTTCAATTATCAGTTTGGTGTAATCTAAATGACTGACCACATGAATTTTTTTAGCTGCCATCCAAAATTATAGAAGAAAATGTTCAGGACACAACTGTTAGGTCTTTAGAAAATTATAATCTGCCCATGCAGCACTGATCTGCATTTTATAAATAGTGGCTACAAGGAAAACACTGTCAGTTTGAACCTGTGGGTGGTATCTGTATCAGTGCCAGTTCCTGCTAATTAGCTGAACTGCAAGCATTTGCATTGGCTCCTTGCCCTCTCATTCTTAGGGATGCAAAACACAACAGGATGGATTTGTAAAGGGAATTTCTGGCCGAGGCTCCCAGCCTTTCTATCATCTACCTTTCAATACTCCTCCATGTTGCTAGAAAAGGCCTCCCTTACCTCTCTTGCGCACCACAGCACCAGTAGCCCATTTCATTTCCCTTTTGAGCAATTAGCGATCCCCAAATTAACATCAGTAAGACCCTACCTGATATGCATCCCAGCTCCAAGGAAGCGAGAGGTGTCCTCCATTGCAGGTCACTCAACAGGATTCTCCTCTTTCTAGACTGAGCTCTGATTTCAGTGGTTTCTATCTTGCTTCTTGCCTTCTTGCTAACATCAGTGCACAGAAAATAATTTTTAGAAGTAGCTAGCCTTGCAGCAGAAACGTGCAAGTCTTGGAGTAGTCACTACCTGATGGCACTAGAACTGCTACTACAAGTGCACAAGCAGAGGTCCTTTCTGTCTGCCTGAAAAGGGCTCATGCTATCTCATATTTTTGGCTCACAGGTCCTCTGGTTGTTTTTGCTGGAATTAAAGATCTGAAACTTATGAAGACAACACAGTCTGGATTTGAAGGCTTCTATAGAAATGAACACACCACGCTTCCTGAAAGGAAGGACAGGATTTTATGTGGAGAGCTCTTCTGCAAGTGGTCATACGGCGAATGCAGAGATTTTGACTTTGACTGCATATGGTATATATAAAGTTGAATAATATTTATCACCCAATCTTTGATCCCAAAGGCCCTCTATGCATCACAGCAGGATAAGGGCCAGACCTGCAGCTGCTGAGCACCAGCTGCTCCCCTAGGTTTCAGCAGAGGCTCTAAGCGTTCAGTACTGGGGCAAAAGTTAATCCCTGGGGCTAAATCAGCTTCTGCCTCCAATGGTCCATCAGCCAGCAGGATTTAAATGGACAGTCTGTAGCTCAATTCAGAACACTTTAAGAGAACAGCTTCACAACTCATTTGTTAAATACTTTTAACAGAACATTTGCTGGCAAGTATAGAGTTGGCAAGGGGGAAACTGGGAGGAGACAGGGCAAATATATTGATCTTCAGTGAAATCTCATGTGCTTTTCCTGACAAACCTGTCAGAAAAGACAGAGAAAAGTAGAAAGAAAATAAGCACAGTAAAATATGATGGATCTAGACAGAAGTTTTGTAAGAACATATTTTACCTCTAGGGCCAAGGTCCGGGAATGTATCCTTGAGGCCTTCTCAGGGCCACCTGACTGTGGGGAATATTCGCCCTCTTACCAGAAGACTGTCAACTGCATCCAGATGTGTGTCCTTTCCCGAGTGCCACAGGTATCATCTTTCTTTCTGTTGATGTTTTACTTAAACAGCAGTGAATATTAATTGGCCCTTTGAGAGGACCAAAATGAACCTATCTCCTCTGGCAGTTCTAAGACTGAACTGTTTGGTGGTACAGCTAGATGGTCTAAAAAGCTATAAATGCTCTCACAAGTTCAGTCCTGAGAATTTCTGCCTATCAGCTATGAACATCATGGGAGAGAATACTGCTGCATGCTTGGCAGGATACGAGTAAGGGTGAAAGGAACACTAGGACAGTGGCCACACATTCAATAGAATGCATTTATCAGCTGTAAATATTTTGGAGAAGGGAGGTGTTGCTCTTTTTTTCTTCACACCAAGGGAAAACATCGCTAGGCTGTTGGCTGAGAAATGTGATGATTCATTGCTCTGTTTTCATATTTTCAGGTACAGGTCATAGAAGTCATCCTGAACAACACTTTTTACAATGTGGTAGATATGAAGGCACTAGGCTGTACCAATGACAAAGAAGTAAGTAAATGCTCCAGTTTGCCAGTATTGCTCTATAAATACACAGCTGTAAAGCACAGCAGCATCTCTGCATAGAACAGAGTTAAAGGGAGCAAATTCTCCTCCCCAGCCCCAGTAAAAGCTCTACCTTACCTCTAAAGGAGCTCTACACTAACTACAGGAAAAGAATGATTGCCTTCTTATGTTGCTAAGCACAGGAAAATGCTTTGGAGATCAGAGAGATCCGTAACAGATGTCTGAAAGAAATCATTCATTTTTATTGCTTTACACTTCTAGCGATAATGTCAACTTGTGCAGTTTTAACCAAGTAGAATTACTCTCATCATCCTTTCACATGACCTGGCAATTTGAAATGCCAGTACAATATGGCTCTTCTTTCTATTCCACTGGCAGCACTGCTGAGGCCAATGAGGTCACAAGCAGGTGAGCCAAAGCCATAGATTTTATCTCTAGATGACAGAAGACCAGCACTCTAAGACAGCAGTGAAGGAATAGTTCTGTAGTCATTAGGAGCCAAAGCAGGCTGGTCCAGAAGTGGACAAGGTATAAACCTAACATCAAGCAGAGTGACAGACAAAGGGGCTGCAATGTATTTTCTCCTTCTTCCACAGCTGCTCTAGCTGTTGGACAGGTCCAGCTGAAAGTTTGTCCTGTTATCCTCACTTGACAGAGAGAAACTTGGTTACTTCATATTGCAGTTGTTGTTTTGACTGATTCAATGGTCCATAGGCTGTTTATACTCTGGCCTTCCTTTCAAATCGTTGTGATTATCCTGCCTTCCTATACTACCTTCGGCCTCTTTTGCAGGGACATAATAAAGCCACTTTCATCTGAGATGACAAAATCTACCATTGAGGTCCAGAAAGGATGTAATGGACCAAGGCATGATTTTGAAAAGAGGAGAATAGATGCAGTTTCTTCTGTGATGGTAATGACACATCCTTGTCGCAGGCATAATATCTGTACTCCTTCTCCACAGGTTCTGGTTCCAGTGGAAACTCCCTACGGCTCATGTGCTTGCACGCTTGGCAGAAAGAAGTACTTAGAAGCACAAAGCCACATGATGAAAAACGAAACGCAAAGTTAGCTTGGACTGGTAGATGCCCAGGGAAACTAAACCTCTTGGCTTCCTGTGTACATTCCTGATAAACTTGCAGTATGGTTTTCCTATCAACATATAATTACTATTGGCCTCTTCCATGCTGACTACTTTCCACTCTGTGAACTTGTAGGTTGGGATTTCTAAATGAGCCTCAGAAATTCAGATATCAAAGTATCTCCCTGGAGCTCAGTGTGATTTGCAGACTGAAATCCCCTAAATTCTTTCAAAAATCTCAGCTGGAAACATTATAGTCAATTTTTAAATCAGCTATTCCCAGACTTAACAAATTTGATAACCTTTAACATGTTTTTGACACACAAAATAAGCAACTCTGTATATTGTCTATTCATATTCCTTCAGTAAAATGAATATACAGGCACAATACCAGATGTTTTACTGATGTAACCTGTGCCAATCCCTTGTTGCCATACTGACCTAGAGAGCTGAAGTTCTGACCCAACAACCAAGTGGGGAATCAGACACCGATTACTTTGAGAAGCAAATAATAAAAAAAAAAATCTAACATATCTTCTGTGCAGCATGACTAGTTACAGCTGTTTACTAATTTCTCTGCATGTGTTTTGATTGCATGGCTGCTGCTGCGATTCATCAGAATATACAGTTACCTTATAGTTACTTTTATATTAATCATTGAGGTGTTTGAGGATTTGGGCTATCTCTGTAATTTTAATTAAACAGTTTTCTTTTGTCTAATAATCTCACCATGACTTCCGAGCAGGCAGGAATCAACCTAAGTAACCCTATTATTCTTAGGAAGAGGCAGAAATACAAGATGCATTGAGATAAAACTGCAGAACCAGCAATTCTCATCTCAGAAACTGCAGCTACCACATTTGCAATAGAAATCCTGCTCAACTTCTAACAGCTTCTAACCACTGCTTTCATTTTCTCCAAGTATCACTGTCACAGAACTCCACGTGACAGAGACAGCAAATCCAATTGGAAGTGCCCAAAGTTATTTCTGAAAACTGCAGATTGGTTGCCTTTGTACCTCCTCAGTTTAGAGACACTACAGCATTCCTCTGAGTACAGAGGCTAAATTCAGAAACACTGAAAATGAAGAACATGTCCTGCATCATATTCCATGACAGGAACTTGCCTTGGTGAACAAGATTAACAGTTGTAAAGGGAAGGCGCTGTTCACAATCCTGAGACAACACCTCAGAAACAACAGAACAAATGATATCACAGAGTGAACCTGCCCCAGATCTGCTGTTCTTCGGTCACTTGTTGATTCTGAAAGCTTCATTAGTGACACCAATAGGTTTTGCTGAGGATGTGCATTCTTACCCTGTTTGACTTGATTTGTATTCTACTTGTGGGCTTGGGCTTATGTCTTGCTACTTCTTCTATGTTTAGGTGCTTATAATTTATTAATTTATCTTTCAAGGGCAAATAAAGAGCAATATCAAAAACCAAACAAGTCAGTACTTGACTCTTCACAAAATAAGAAATAAAACAATTTCCTACTTGTATATACATGTAAGCATTTTATGGAACGATATTTTAGTTCAGACAATTTTACCTCAAAAAGTGACCAGCATTGCTTCAAATGACAGTTCAGTACCAACTGTTAAAAATGGAAGGAAAAAAGAATCGTACTGAACATCTCAATCTTTACCCCTTTCTAAGCAAAGTAGATTGTTTATTCTGCTCTTCACAACCAACTTTCCTTAACCTGGTGAGAAATGAGTTACAGTGAGTGGAAGGTTGTTTGTCATTACTATTAGTGCCTCATCTGTGGGCTTACAAGGCAGTAAAGGATTAACCTTCATGGCAGAACAAGGACACAAAGAAGCAACTAGTTGTTGAATTAAGTTATTCTGTGGCTAAAAGCACACATACACTCTTGTAACGTGGTTTCTATAGACCTCCACACACACAGACACTCAGCAGTCCTTAAAGGCATCTCAGCATAGCCCCATCCAGCACTGCAAACCTAAGTCATGCAAGTGGGCAGATTCCTTCCAATGTAAGTATTTAGACAATAGGCAGCAGCCCAAATCTTCTATATGACAACTAGAATCAGATCACAAAGGGATAAATCATTCCTGAAAATGGGACTTAGCCACATTATTTGGGCCCAATCCCCAACCAAATTCCTTTTTACCTTCTTTAGATTTGGTCTCCATGATGGACAGTGAACAGGAGGATCTTGGCTGCAGTATGTCTCCCTGTTCCTGTGCTGACTGGCAGCAGGGCAGGTGATTTGACTGTTGCTTTGCACCTTCATGCTGCCTCCAGGAGATGGAGGACACTCTCTAAATTGCTCATTCAGTGTGAAAGCAAGGAGACCCGCAGCACTGAGACCACTGTCACTCTCACACCCATTATCAGCTGAGCTGTCAGACACTGGGCACCCAAAGCACGAGGCTGGCCTTTAACCAGGACCCCTGCATAGCTCTGCCACTATTAGAACCGCAGTTCTGACATGGTATCCAGTAATGCCCATCAGTTGCTTCCTCATCTCAACAGCAGCTGTGTTTTCTGGAAGACTAATGGTAGCTAAAAATAATCTGGCTTTTACTTCATCTTTCAGACTCTCCAGTCTCTTTTAAAAAGATTTTTCCTTTCTCTCACAGAAACAGCAAGGAGTATGTAATGGACAAAATCAGGACAGTCACCTGCACAAAGAGAATCAAAGAATTGCAAGGATTGGAAAGGGTCTCTGGAGATCACCTAGTCCAACCCCCTGGTTCCTAGCACAGGTTGCAGAGAAAAGCGTCCAGGTGGGTTCTGAATATCTCCAGAGAAGGAGGCTCCACAACCTCTCTGGGCAGCATTAGAAAGCTCAGAGAGCAGTAGGAAACCATAATAAAGATCAGGAAAAAAAATGGTTACAGTTCAGAATAACATACTCCAAACTTCCTTCCATGCTTGCATTGAGCTTTCTGTAAGGTCTCTACTTGTATGAACCAGTTCACAGTATTCATCAAGAAAAGAATACAATCTGGATGTTTTTTAATCCAATTCACTTGCTCACTAAAACATGTTAAAAGAAAGCACAGTACTCAGTAATCACCATATATTTTTTTATATATGTTTATATATATATATATATACACACACATATATATATACACACACATATGTATGTCATATTTATTATCCCTTTCCTTTTCTCCATCTTAGTAAACAGTTTTTATCTCAATCCACAAGTTCTACTTTGTTGGGTTTTTTTTGTTTTTTGTTTTTTTTCCAATTCTCTCTTCCATCCCATTGGGAAGAGGGGAGTTAGCAAATGACTGTGTGGTGCTTAGCCACCTGCTGGGTTAAACCACAACAGTCATTAAAACACGTTAAAAGAAAGCACAGTACTCAGTAATCACCAAATGAGTCCTCACAGCTGCACAGCAAAGATTTTTACTTCCTGATGGAATGAACATCTTTTAATTTGGTATCATCCATAGATCTAAAAAAAGAAAAAAAAACATTCAAATGGAGGAAAAGAGAATATTCAGTTCATCTTTTGGTAACATAGCACTATGTATTCCACTCCAACAACATTTCTACAAATTCAGGGCAGGTAGGAATCTCCAGACAGCTATAGGCAGCTGCTTCACATAATCCTTCCCATAAGTAGATCTAATTCTGCATTAAAATAATTAGAGGAATTTCACGTGTAATTTTTCAGCTGCAGCCTCTGACTGGCCTGATACAGACTATACCTGAAAATTCCCCAGGGCAGGGATGATTCTCTTTATTTGATTGAAGTCTTCCAGAAGATCTCTACTCCCAGTAGGTATCCCTGGCTGCTACCAAACTATAAACAATAAAATTGTAACAAGAATTCAGACTGTGACTTACAAACCTGCTAACAAACAGATACCTAGAGAGAGCACAGTATGAGGGAAAGGAAGAGAAATGGTTAATACACCCCAGAATCCTATCACACATCTAAATAAATGTTTTACAGTGTAGAGATTAGAAACTATACAAGAAAGCATGCTGCTGTATAGTTTATTTATCATACCACATGCCATGAGGTTTACCTATAGAGAAGATACACGTGGCTTTATCCCCTTTCAAATGGCAATACCAGAAATATAAGCAACTCTCCTACCACTGTAGCATTCACAGCTACCTTGCACTTGGCCAAATCAAAGTGAAGGCAAGACAACTACCTAAGGCAGGACGTTACCAGGAGCTTCTCCTTCCTGTCACAGAATGCTGAAATCACCACATCCCTACCATTTCCCTTCTAAGCTCCATCCCATCACAACTGCTTCCCACACCATACTCACTTTTAGCATGCTCTCTCACTTATTTCCTGCTTCCTAGCTCATCTGCTCAGTCTCACTTATACAACTCCACATCCCATTTTAGAGGTCATCACAAAGCTTTCTGGACCAGAGAAGATGGCAAGCCTGGACAGTGCTAAGCAGTACCTGTGCTTTATCTCCCAGGCACTGAGGGATAATTCACTCTGCTGTAGCAGTGCCAGCACAGCACCTCTGTACCACTGACAGCTCTAGAGAGGGGTAAGAGAAGTACAGATGTTACTGGTGAATATAACCAATGCTTCAAATTCTCTCCTTCAGCAGTATGCAACACTGGATAAGAAAAAGCAAAAATAAAGTCTTTAAATATCTTGGTAGGTGGCGTTAAAAGTAATCACAAGAGCAAAGAATATGCAGAAGGTTTTGGTACTGTTTTAATGGAGAAGTGGAAAAAAAAATAATCAGGAAATCCAATATATCATAATAAAGAAACAGAAAGTAAGAAGATCTATGAAGTAAACTGAGTTCAAACATAAGCAACGCTTTATTGGGTTATAGCAAGCAACCTATCAAATAGGGAACTGGTACAAACAGATTGAACAAGACTCTCTTTTAACAGAGATGTATGGCGACAAGACAACTTCTTTCAGTTTTTAAAACAAGTATTCAAACAGTTAAGTAAAGCATTAAAAAAAATAAACCATTACAACACCAATGACAGACAATATTAAAAATGTGCAGGTTTGTTTAACAAATTTCTGCATAATGTTAGAAAACAAGTTATCATAAATTAAAAAAGAATGATTTATTTCTTTCATTTGCAAAGCAACACAAACTTTTAAAAACCAGCCATACTTTACATAGAGCTACCCCCTAGAAACAGGTGAAAACAAGCTGAAAATTTAAAGGACAGCAAAAAATACACAACCCAGTTTCACCTGTCAGCAACACCTTCTGCTATCGAAGGGGTTATGTTAGTTTTATGTACAGCTTTAAACATTGCGGCATACCACAAATAAACCTTAATAAGGTCAAAATAGGACCCTCTGCAAAAAAGGGTGAGTTGGCAAGTGTCAGTCCCATCCCAGAATTACAAGTAGTAATAGTTTTAGTAGGTCTTTATTGTACACCAGAAGATACTTCCAATGGTTTCTCTCTCCCAAAGATGCACGTAAACCTTATTTTATTCTTCTTTTGTTTGATTGATTTTTTGGTATTTAAATAATGATTAAGAACATGTCTGGCTCAAAAAATGAGAATGACATACCTCCCTTTTGTTCTGGATACAGTGATGTAGCTATCTCAACATGCTCACTGACAAACCCTAAAAGAGAAAATCATTATGCACTATGTGAAAAATACACACCACCTCTCTCAATTCAGACTCAGTATACAGTATATTGCCAACTCTATCCAATAGGATAAATATCTAAATTTGGTTTAAATTCTTAATATATTCTCTCTTTACAAAGTTCCATCACATGAAACCAAATTGCTTATTTACTGTTTGAGGCACAACATGACCCCAATTAGACAATTCGCTATAGAGAGTTGTTCTTTAGATGTTGTGTCTGTAGAGGTTTTACGTGATATTCATAGATTTTCAGCGCAGGCCCCAGTTTTAATGAAAGTCCAGTCAGTACATCATTTCTTGTCATCAACAGTAATGATTTGCCATCAATTTCCTATAAGAAGAATTAAAGAATTGATAAAGAAAACGTACAAATCTAATAGCTGAGAACAATCATGCAACAAACGGAAGACTACTACAGAGGATCAGTGAGAAAAGAAATAGTAGCCTTTTATTTTCCTGAAATAATTGCTTGTAGCTGCTAACATCTGCTGTGTGGTTTTGCAAGTGCTCACCCGTGCTGACTAATGCATAAATGCTATTTAGTCAAGCACAAAAACCAAATCAGCCTCATTTCAAAGTTCCCTCCTTGTACATCTTTTTGAAATAAATAGGTACATGTACAGCTTGCCTAACTAACAGCCATTAAGCAAAGGACACGCTTAGGGAGAAGGCAGTGAAATGCGTTTCAAAGTTACCATTGACAGCAGTGTGCAAGTTTGGACTAGTCAGTACCTGCTAATAAATGGCCAACTTCCCACACATCCTGCGGGAAAATGAGACTCCTGCAATCAGAACTTTCACAAGGACCCAACTGCAGAGCTCAGCACTCCAAAGGAAATTCTTTCAACTACAATGGAAAAGGCAGCAACTTCCCAGGCTGAATCTCCACAACAGCTACTGTTCCACTTTTAAATCATAGGATCTTCATTCTTTTCTCTCTTTTCTTTCTTTATGCTTTTTTGTTTCCTCTCTCAAATCTTGGCTTACTGACCTATTTAGATTAGAATTCCTGCAGGCTTTTTTTTCTCCCCCCATCTGATAACTTTGTCATGTTTGCAAATTAACTGTAAATGATTCTCCATGCATCAAAAAGCAGAAAGAATCCACATCTCACAACTCCCACCGACTTTTCAGACAGACAACCATCCTTTTGTTTATACTGTCACAGTTCGATCACTCTGTACTACCCAAGAAATGAGCTACATCTACAAAGCAATGCATCAACTGGTGCCCACAAAGTCATCACAGCCCAAAGAAGTCTTTAATGTTATGATGTTCTCTTGCACTGGACTTCACTTCACTGCATTCTTTTCTACTTTTTATTAAAAAATAAATTTGAATTTGACATCAATAGCCAACAAGCTCAAATGTGTGCATGTATTGTTGTTGGCCATTACTATGTATTACCACAATTTTGTGTTTTTATAAATATCATAGATAAATACCACACATAAAACAGTCCCACTGCAGTATCTTTCTTACAAATACTAAATATTGTTTTGGAGATGTTATCGATCATATGTTTGGTTACAATTTAACATGAAAAAAAGACAAAGAAGGCACATTAGAGTTCAATAGTATCTTGTCCAGGCTGATCTCTCACATAATTTGATAAAGTTTAAAAATACAAGACAGATGGAAAAAGTGTAATATTACCAAATATCTGCTGAAAAAGTGGCATTTCTTTAAAACCTCACCAAGAGATATAACTGCTAATCCCTCCTGAAGAGCACAGTGTAACAGTATTTCTGAAAAAAAATCACATTTCCAATAAATTTTTACCCAATTATAACAGGTACCTCCTTCCAATTTCTGTTGAGAATGTTAATAGTTAAAAACAGTTGGTATTTTCTTGTTTCCATTTGTCACAATTCTTTTTGTGGAAATTCTGACACCACTGAGTATTTTGCTCATTGATAAGACTGATCGGAAGTTGCCTTTTCCACTGCCGTTCAATGACGTTATGGAGTAAGAACAGCCTCCAGCTTGGAGGGATCCAAATGAAGAAAATCCAGTACCTGGAACAGGAGAAACTCCATGAATAGGTAGAGAGAATTTATTTCCTTTTCCTTCTTCTTCCACAGGGTTCCTGTGGATTTAAGAAATGCTGGGAAGTAGATCATCTAAAGATTTCACTGAATAGAAAACTGATCCTCTAAGCACATCTGGGTAGGAATTAGTAAATATGTATTAAAATTCCAGTGTGTTACATCTCTATGTCTGTTTTATGGTTTACTTTCACCTCTTTTTGTTTTCCTTCCCCTTAAAACTGCTTCCATAGATTTGCCATTGTCATTCCACTTTTTGGCATCAGGTAAGACTTTGTATGCTTTGGAGACTTCTATGAAATTCTTCTCTGCTACTCCACTATTTTCGGGATATTTTTCAGGATGCAACTTCAATGTCAGCTTTTGGTATGCCCTTTTAGTGACATCTAGAGAGGCATCCTAGATGCCTCTGCACATCTAAAGCTAACAGTAGTTCCTCAGCTACAATAGTCAATGTATCGTCTTCAGCAAATCCCCACATGACCAGTCAAGAATCAAGTCTGCTCTTTCTCCAAGTGACCAAAAACTGCAGTGTTTTACATCACAGCTGACAAGAAAGTATAGCAGCCAGCGTGCCCAAATGCTCCTCCATGCCGTGGATCTGCTAGAAGATGGCAGCAGATACCAGCTAATGTCAAACCTGTTTCCATTCTGGTAAGGCACTGCAGCAAGGGCCAGCAAACTATCGTTGGGTTCCTTAGGCTGAGCTGCATAACACAGTACTAATGGTAAGAAGCTGCATGGCAGTAGTGAAGATCAGGCATTGCACTAGCACATCTCAGGACACATCAAAAAGATTCCATCTTCGAGCAAGCCAAAGCCCCCTGTGCTCCCAAGGCTCCTAGAGAAACCTCAGCCATGTACTTGCAGATAACAGTTCTTTGAAGATGTTCACACTCTCACCCACATCTGGTCTGCCTCTCTCTTTAGTTATCCTGTGTGTCCAACTTCCTGGCTTGCCTGGAAAAATCTGCTTGATGTTATTGTTTTGGATATTGGGCAACATCTTCCAGTTGAATCTTTTCAGACGGCTCTTACAGCTTGCTGACATCAGTGAAACTCCAAGAAAGAATAATGTATAACCATCAAACAATCATCATGCCCTACCAGCACTTACAATACAGTTATTAAAAACATTCTGTAGTCCTTAAAATGTTTTTTTCATTTTCCTTTAAAAGTATAAGAAAAAAAATCACATCTTACAGAATCCCTTGAGTCACTTGCTTCACGTGAGTCCAGATGTATTTAGATTTGTTAAAAGTGTGGACTTAGTTACTGTTACATAGAAGCTGAACATTAATATTTCTTGAGATTACATTGTGAACTATGGATTTCTTGCAAGAAAATGGTTGTGCTAACCCTTCTAAAACAGTTCAATGGAAAACAATTTCTCAGTGTTGTAGGTGAATTGGGATACTTCCCTTCACCACTTACAGCCTCATTCCCCTTCCAGTATATATCCATGGCAGTAGCAGATCAAACAAATTTCAGATTCTGAGACCCAGACAAGCTGCAGAACAAATGGCATTTAAAACCAGAGATGGTCACAGTTTCAGCTGCACACCTTGTGACTGCCATACCTGGAGAGCCTGTGAGATCCTGATAACAAATACCATAAGTATACAGAGTTAAAATTAGTGTCTTCTAAATAGTGCAGAGGAAACAAAACAATACTGCTGTTAAGAGGACAGAGATAGGATTGTTCCTGGAGCAGACAGGGAAGGGTCACGTAGAGCTGGTTCTTGCCTGGAGAACCAGGCACTTGCTGCTCTCTATGCTGCTAAGTGAATAGAGGTGGAAGGGAGTGGCAATGATTTCCACTGCAAATGTGAGATGGACATCTCCTAGATATACCTTGGTGGCACCTGTCAGCTTCTCCCCAAAGCTTTAGCACAAAGTGGAGTTAGCAGCAGAACCAAAACCACATTTCTGCCCATGGCAGCTTACTGCCCATCTAACCTAGCAGAGCCCTGGCAATATATTGCTAAAAATAAGGTTACTTCATCTTTCCTCCTGAAGCCACTTGTCCTCACTGCAGAATACTAACAAAACTTGTACATGTCACTTCTACATGCTATTTTCCATCAGGCTGTTGCAAACTGCTTTGCCAGAACTCCTGAGCTAGCCTCACCTTGCTGCTGCAAGATCAGTAGTAATTACTGCAGTTATTATTGACAAGCCAGCTGGTGTGTAGAAAGGTTAAGGCATGTGATGAAAGTCAGAGGTATCTGTCAGAATAAGGAAAAAACCCAGAGGCTGCAATTACTTGCCTTGTGTTTTTCTTATGTCATGTTTCCAGGGTTGTTGAGGAGACATGAATGCTGGTATTAAGGAATTGATAAACTTAGGCTTTTTTGGTTTGTTTACCCATCTTCAAATTCGCAAAAATTATTAGCAGCTGCAGCAAAAACCTCTCTGCCTCCTGCCAGAGAATCAGCCAGCACCAGGCTTTTCACCTCCTAGAACTAAACTTAGATACTTCTTTATATTCATCAGTTCCAATCAGATGGGACTTCATAGCCCATGTGCAGAAGGTCAGCAAGATTATTCTGATCAACAGTAACTCTATTTCAGTTCACATGTACTATTCTCCACCAAAGTTGGCCATATCTTACTCTAGCTCAGGCCTTGGAAAGTCAAGCCATCCATTTTGATAACTAAACACAAAAGTTCATGGAATGAATCACAGAAGAGTTTGGGTTGGAAGAGATCTTACAAGATCACCTAGAGTTCCAGCCCCTCTGCTGTGGGCAGGGTAACCTCCCACTAGACCAAGTTGCCCAAAGCCCCATCCAAACTATCATGACAATTAATTTCCTGGTATTTGCACACAAACCTACAGATTTATTACAGAATGTGCTGAACTGACAAGCTGCAGATTTAAGATCCTTCTCTACGGAACAAGTGAACCACAAGCCAAGCAAGCAAACACCCCTACCCTTCCTCACTAATATACTTAAACAATGTGCTGATAGGTGAGTTACCAAGGAGCCATACGACAGCTATGCTCTTTGCAAAACTGCCAAAAGAAGCCATTCATTAGCATCAGAAAGTGAGTGTATAATGTAGGCACTTGTTACACTGAGACTAACTAATGCCATATAGTCTACTGAAGCTAACTCTGGGGTCAATATTGCAAAGGCTAAAGTTGTAACAATTTCTGAAACTTGATGCATGCTCCCACAATTGTTTTTCTGTGGAAAGCAGTCCATGGCTGTCCCTTTATGTGATTTTTCTCCAGTAGCCTTTCCTTGTCACATAAAGGCAGATGGAAAATTCTCCAGCTCATAGCTTTTGCTCAGTTCAAGGCTCTAAACCCTCCAGGTCTTCCTGATGCTTACAACCTTCCTTCCACAAGCCCCAGAAATGAAGACCCAATCTCTTCATCAGATTGGAAGTCCTACAAACATGCTGCTCCTGTACCTGAAAAGATTCTTCCCCTTAATTGCCAGCTTACTCTTTCCCTGTTCACTTGTACTGTCAAGTTCAATGGAACACAGCAGCCCTTTTCATTCTACAACCTCAAAAGCAATTACTGTGTTAGGAACCCTGGATTTTATAAGTACTCATGAGAGTATTTGCACAGTATACTTAGGAAGAAGGAAATTACCATTCACATTTTAAACCAGTCCAAGCGAGAAAACTTGTTTAGATTCCTCACCTTTCAGATGACATTGCAAACATACTTCATCCCATTATCCACATCCTGTAAGACGATACCCCACAGGTTTTCATCCACTAACATACCATGTGGGATTTTCCCATTTAACAGGGTATCACCAGGTCCATGGCAAAAAAGTGCAATGGGAGAAGGTGGCAGCAATCAAAGTGTTTCCTAGCAGACTTACCTGTTCTTGAAAAGCACTGGCTTGTTCTTCAAATCCAGCTGTCCTGAAATAATTCACAACATCTATAACAGCCCAGTCAGCAGGATCTGGAGGTCTCCCGTTTTCTACTGAACTGCAATATACAAACCCAAACAAATAATCACTACTTGCCTGTAAAGTACCTGCTGCTTCTTTGTAGACAACTCATGTACGCTCCCTTCTCTGTTCCTCCAGGAATAGTACACTTCATCACACCTGCCACCACTCCAATAGAGAAGAAGCACTGCTTTTCTGTTCCATTTCAAAGACCTGATACCAGGGACAAGTGACGTACTCCTCCCTCCAGAAAAGAAGCCTATGAATATTCACATCAGCCAAAGGCAGTCAACCAGGAGCTTTGCCTGTGAGCAAGCTGCCTTTGCAGAACAGAGGCTACCATGTCTGAGGTACACGCTCTTTCAAGACTGTAGTTTGTTTTCAGCTATCAAGCATTTATATAGAATTGCAGTATGCAGATTATTCTTCTCCAAGATAAGACAGTGCTATATTGTAACATGGGTAACTACTGGAAACCACCTTTAGCTTATAAAACAAGAAAATAAAGGCACCAATGATTGCATTAATTGCTCAATATAGAGAGTCCTCCAAAATTTCTTTTTGACTTATCTTTGGAGAAATCCAGGGACTTTCTAAATAACTACGAATGCAAGAAAATATCTGTTCAACACAATCAGAACAGATTCTGTGATTGACCTCAAGCAATTACTTTCCACAGTAGCAAGACCAACCAATCATTCATGTTGCTACCTGCAACTTCTTATCCTCAGCCTGCCATCATGTTATCTCAGATAACCTTTGTGTATCTGCAAACTCTTGGTGAAACACATGATGATCTTGATTGCCTGTCCTACAGCAATGTAGGAGGATGAAGAACAAGATGTCAGTCAGTAGAAAATAAACTTCAACAACATACTTCTCCAGCTAGATGTCCCACGCCTACAGGCCAGATGTTTTCCACTGTCCTGCATGCTTAACCATAATGTTAATGAAGAAATAACAAAACCATACAGATCAGAGTACCAGATGGACAACAAACTTAGATTATATTCCTCTGACAAAGTTTTTGCTCTGAACTTCAAATTTTCCTTTTCCAGTTTTCACCACCTCTGCTCCTTCTAGACTTGTATGTCTTTGAGCAAACTCACTGGGTGAATCAAGGGCCAATCATTTTTTTTAAAGCCAGCCATGAAGAGAAGAAAGTAGAATCACACAAGATGATTCTACAAGATCACCATTTCTACAACATTCCTATTTCTATGATCACACGAACATGGTGAACACTGATTTTTACTTCACCCTTAACTCTTGAAACACACTTGTTAATATGACAACAAAATTCTGGCTCTAGAGACTCTTGTTGCAACCTCAATATCACACTGCATGCTGTAGTCGGACTTTTAAAAGCAGTTTCTCTCACTTATTACATAGAATATACATATTTCAGAGCAAGGAGCAAAGGCCAGAGTTTCTTGCTCATGAAGTAACAACTTTATGAATTGCTTTGCTGATTGGGATTGCAGAGAAAGGCAGCAGACAGCAAAATTTTAGATGAGACTATCCGACTTTATCAGAGCTGCACCTGAAGTTTGGTTTCTTTTTGGTGTTGTGCACAATCTGAGGCTTAAGTAGTAAAACACTGTGAAAAGCACCATACAGAACCTATGTATATTTGTAGAACCAAGACTTGAAGAATTACATTTATATCATTGGATTTTCCCCTAACACACAGACACTTGCAATGGCACATCTTCAACTAAAAGTTAAAAATAAACAAACTAAACCCCAAAAACTCAGTATTAAAAAAAATGCTAGAAGAAAAATTTAATTATTCCTAAACAGTAAATGAAAGACTCAGTCTGTCAAAATACCTAACTGTGTTTTGCTTACTTCCCAAAGCATTTTCATTTTGAGTTGACTATGATCCCCCCACAATATATTTCAGCCCAAGTGTATCGGTTCTTCAAACAGCATTTCTTTTACTGCTAGGGAACATAGCACTTGGTCTAGTCCCATCCTAGGCCCAACTGCAACACCTTCAAGGGCTCCACCTTAGTCATTCCTAACCCCAGGAATAACGGCAAGTTCCTACCTCAAGGAATAGCATCATGTCGGACCTCAAGCAGAGTCACTTTCCACAGCTACAGCTGCAGAAAACTCACAGGCATGTGGCATACTGTCGGGGGCTGGCTGGATTTTAAATCATCTACCCACACAGATGCTCATTTGGCTTCTAGACTGCCTTCTCCTTGCCCTGCTGTTGCACACGGCTCTATTCTTTAGACAAGAAAAGGGAATATATAAGAGCCACAGTTTAGCCATACACCAGTTTATGCCAGACATCCTGGATGCCCTAAAACCTTAAGAGAGCTAGTATGTTAGGCTTTATAATCAGATGCTAGGTGTGCTAACAATGAATAAAGATTTGACTCGTCTTCTGTTTGCCACTGTCCCTGTACCTTTATTGCCATCATGTGGCCGAAGCAGCAAGGCCTGGAAGAATATAACTGTGAACAAACAGATTTTATCCAAGCTATTTATAACCACTTCAAGAAAGTGCCAAATACTTCCTTAATAGATAGGCACACATATATACTATATACTTTTCCTTAGAAACCACAGCTTATGCTCTGTTTAATTATAATCACTACCAGTTTTAAAAAGCCACCATCGCAATTAGTAGTTGAGTCTTTATCACCTAAGCCTTGGGGGAAAAATGATTAAATGTAAGCTGTCCTTGCTCTGACTGCTTCCCTTCTCGCCTCTGCCATGGAGTCTCGGGTACAGAAGAAAAACGGGTAACTGAAGGTGGCTTCTGAGAGGCATAATCTATGCATGGTCACTAAACAGGGAAACGCTTTTTATATTGGTGTGGTATAGCCAGAGTCTTGAGTTAATGGGGAAGATACAAATTTTATTGGCTACCAGCAGATCTTTTGATGCAGTATCATAATCATGCGTTTCAACAGTATCCTGAAGAGAGCATTATTATTATTATTGTTATTTATATTACTTGGTGCCGAGGAACCTAAGTGTTGTCACATTTTCATGGACAACTCCTGGAAAAGAGATCTGAAGGACAAGAATGAGGTGCAGCTTCATAGAAGTGCTGCAGTCTGAGAGGACAGGTGATAAACTCCCTCTAGTTCCTTTCTTTGTGTTACTTATCAGCAGAGCATCTGTAAGCCTAACACAACATAGCTGTTTTTCCACACAAAACTTCACTTTTCAGACAGTAAGTTAGATTAGGACTAGTAATCCCAACTGAAGAACTGATGACCTTCAAGGATAAGGAAATGCCTCTAAAACGTCCCTATTCCTATACCTTAGCCTGCAGCCCACCACACTGAAGAAAACTGCAGAGCAGTGCACATCGTATCTTTCTTTCCCTTATTCCCACCATAGGTCTGAAGAAGGAATCTATCTGTTTAGGGCTTCTTCAGCAAATAGCTTGAAATTACTGCTTCAGTAGGGACACCAGGGACACATGCTGCTCCTCAGCTCAGGATGGCTGGGCA
Organism: Pavo muticus; assembly: GCA_016647715.1. NCBI lineage: Eukaryota > Metazoa > Chordata > Aves > Galliformes > Phasianidae > Pavo > Pavo muticus. The sequence goes on from JACDJE010000494.1 coordinate 275,609, forward strand.
GTCAGCAGGGAGATGCATACATCTCCTCCAAAAAGAATAGGAGGAGACATGTACATGGGACACTTCTCCCCATCAGGCACTGGTTCTAGAAAGCACACGACACCTCAGGCACCATTTGCTGCTTTGACTTTTGCAAGTCCTTCCTCAGGAGTTTCACACTGTCAGTCAAAGTGGATGGTGAGAGAAGTTTTCCCCACAAAAGCAGACAGATGAACACGGGCAGAGCATTGGTTGCTGTGCTCGTTTGCTTTGGTCTCTAGCCGAGATAAGAAAACAATGGAAAAAGGAATACTACCAACTTAGCTTCTGCACTTCTCCATTGCTGTACTACCCTCCTGCATACCACTTTAAATCACTTCAGTGCCCTAAATTCTTTTATTTCAAAGTAGAAATGCAATAAAACTAATCGAGAACATAGATTGGCAGAAATAAACAAAGATGGAGGTCCCCACCCTTGCCAACCATATTAAGTCAATAGAAAAATACAATGAAAATTCATATGCTGTTTACATAAACCAAACTCTAAGGAATCACTTACTTTTTGACATCCAGAGAACCATTTTCCTTGTTTTCCATGTCAACAGTTAGCATGGAGAAGAGAGGTTTCCTCAGCAGCTATCAACAGGAAAAAAGCTGCATTTAGTTACTGGTGGTATGAAAAGAGCAACATAACACAACAGAAACAAGTATTCTATAGAGATGCAACTGTTTCCAACTGAGAGCAAAAGTGCTGTGGAAGACCACATCCCTCAGAATCTGGGCAAAGCCGGCATTAACTAATGAATTAGGAAAAGTTTGCCTGTGCTTTGAACACAAGAAACAGCACCTTCCTTGATTTTCAGACACGAAACATCACATACAATCCTTTTTAAAACTAATACAATTTTGATATAAACTACATAGAGAAAGATCAGTCTGCAATATGTCTATGGCTGGATACCAAGCTTGCTCACGGTGCCTTCGGTCAACCTGCTGTACTGAGGATCCTGAGCAGAAGCACAACCCTACTCCTAGCAAGGCTTGGAAATCTACGTCCCTGTTTTACAAATGGGGATCTGAAACACCGATGAGAAACGCGATTTCTACCCCAGTCACAAACCAGCTGGCAAGCCGAGTCGCTGAACGAGTCCAAAACTCCTGAGGCCTAATTGTGCACCTTCTCCGTCAGCCCATCCTTCCTGTGCTTCGCACTGCTTCCTCTATGCACACTGAGCTCGGAGGGGGAAAGGACCGTACAAAGGACACGGGAGGAAAGCCAGCCCGCTGGCTGCTCCCACCGCCCCAAGGAAGGCACAGAAAGCAGCCCAGCCTCCTCCTTCTGCTCTCAAAGGCGTTTCTATGTCGGGGAGCACCATAACTACCCACGGGCTCGGGATGTTCCCGCTGTAGCGTTAATGGACGCCGGCGGTATGTCTCAGAGCTTGGGGAAGTACAGAACAGGGAAATCGCGCTCTTCAGCTAAAACTTTGCAAAAACAAACGATAGCAATTAATGCTGCTGCTTACAAAAATAAAAAGAAAGAAAGGACCCTTTATTAGGCAGTTACCAGAGCCAGAGAGCAGCACCAAACTGGTGGTGAGGATGCTCCTTCCACGCTGAGCCCGGAGCACTCGGCGCTGCCCGCGGCCGCCCTCGGCGCAGCCCAGGTGAGGGCACGCTGACAGCCGCCGGCTCCGGGCCGGGACAGAGCTGCCGCGACCCCGCCCGCACCTGGGGGCTCCCGGCGGGCGCTGCGTGACACGCGTGCACCATCTTACGAGCATCTCCGGCAGGCAGCGTGGCACCACATTGTCATTATTTTTCGTGCGGGAGGGCGGGGGAAGCAAGACAGACGGACCTACCTACGGGCAACTATACCGAAGCATGGCTACGCGCTGCTCCGGCGCGGCGGAGCCCCGGCCGCCAGCCCCCCGCCGGCAGCGGGGCGCTCGGAGGCGGCTCCGTATGGCAGCGGGCAGCGGCCCCGCCTGGCTCCCGGCCCGCGTGACGCCGCCGCCACACACGGCCCCCACCAACCGCCGCCCGCGTCATGGCGGCCGATTTAAAGGCGCCGCGCCGTCCGCCGCGCCTACTTGCGGGAGGGGGCTGCCTGACTGACTGCCTGCCTGCCTCCGCGAGGCTGCAGGCACGGGGCTCTGGCTCCTCTGCTGCCACTTCTACTCCTCCTACCCACAAGGGTGTGCCGGGGAGTGCCAGTGGAGCGGGTGGCAGGGGCAGCAAATGACTCCGCAGATAGCTTTGGAAAAGAGCCTCGGGAAATAGAAGGGAAATAGGAACAACCAGGCTTTGCAAAATTGGAGAAGTTGCATCGAACTACTTCTGAAATGAGTTTGTCAGTACGTGAGTGGGCAGCGAGCACTGGGCTGCCTCTGAAACCAGAACATGACAGCTGCAGCCCTGGCACCTCCGGAATGTGAGGCCGTGCTCCCACCTGCCCTGTGCACCGCACAGCGTGCTGCGCTGGGACACATGTGAGTCCCTGCAGGGTTTGCAGTACAGTGATGTACAAAGGCCACGTCTGGCCCACTGGGAGTAACATTCCACCCACTGAGATTAACAGAAATTTTGGCAATTTTCTCTTGCAATTACACTTTTGTTTGACTCTATTACACACACTGTTTATTTCTTCTCCCAAGTTTCCCCAGATTCAAGAGGTTTTCTAGCAGTATTCCTGCAGATGATGCACTATCAATGTGCACAGTGCGTAACACCACATCCTACCTTGCCCCACTAAGGTTTGGCAGACCCCCCCCTGCATGATGCCCCAACGACTCTCACCACTCCTAACAGCACCAATTTGGTATCAGTACGGAAATCATTTTGGTGTCACCCCCAGAAGCAGCTGAGTGCACCCTGTGTTTGCAGACAGGGATCCAAGCCCCCAAAACAGCAAACCAGACACAGCACAGTAATCACAGGAAAGGCACAACCAAGCCCATAGGCCTGTAGATGTGGTCCCCCCTGAGCATTTCATTTTGCCTTAATCAAACAAATAACCAAAGCATACAAAAACTATGCAAATAACATTATGAGTATTGATGAGAATGCTGAAAACTAATAGCAGTGCGAGTCCTCGCTGCTTTAGATTTTAAACAAACACAGATAAACTAGTCAAATAAAGTATTAAACGTACTGCACCCTAAAGAAAACCCTCTTTACCTCAAATCCCAGTGCATTCTATAAAACGTGGAATATTTGCATTGGACAAGCCACAGAAGGCAATTCTTTTTCATCTCTTGAGAAATAAGCACTCTAAACGAGGCCATAACGAGTTTTCTGCATCAGCTGGTTTCTGACTTCGGTAATGAACTGACATTTGAAGCTACAAATATAGACCAGCTCTTTACTCATGCTCTCCCGAGCCTTCCATCATGTTCTCATTTAGTCTTTGGAGCATTCGGCACAAGGCATACAGCATAAAAGACCTTGAGCAGCAAAGAGAGGAAGTTTAAGAAAACAGGCTGTGGAAGAATTCAGTGCGGAATATAATCTGCAGCTTGCATTTTCACTCATTAGGGTAAGGTGATTTAATTAAAGCGAGATTATGTCTGGAGGGAGACGATGCAGGAAAGTGAATTAAGGGTTTTGTTTGACAACTGGTGTCCCGCTTCTGGCAAAAACTGTGTCTAGGCCACGTGAGACTGGAGCAGGAGCAGTGCTGGCAGAGCCACACTGGGGGTCAGCCCTGCCTGACTGAATTTCTGCAGCTTCTCAAACGCATCACACAGCTGGCATGAGAAAACTCCAACTCCCCCAGAGCTGAATGAAGGGTCCCTTTAGATCCTCCTTCTTCCTGTGTAAAAACATGACTAAACATATTCACTGGGAAGATTAGGTGAGAAAACAGCAAAGGAGTTTTGTGCTTTCAGCTGGAGGAAAGCCAGGAGTGTTAAAATCAGCCTTACATGGAGCAGAACAGGTTACACACCTATATAAAACATACATTTCTATCAGTAAAAAACATGTCCTTTAGACTTACCCAGCAAAAATTGGGCACCAAGAACTCAATGCTGCAGAGGCCCAGTACCAGAGTGGCCCCCCTGCCTCGGATGAGGGAGCAGGCCAGCCCTGTCATTACTGCCCAAGCATGGAGGGGAGATGTGAGGGATAGTTCCCAGCTCCCTTCTGCACACTGAGTCTAGTTGTGAAGCTCTGCTATTCCTGTGCTGGCCAGGAAGGTCATCTAAAAGCCCTGCTGCCATGTCTTCCTTACTGCCACTTCTGACCTGCCTGAGTTCTCTGCATGGCCAAGCCTTTCCACATTGCCGTGAAGTTCTGCACAAAGCCCAAAAAGGCCAAAACTAGCACTGGTGTCGAGTAGGTGTGGGAAGAAAGGCAGAAAGCCTGTGCCAAGAACTCAGCAGAGCAATGTGTGACAACCCAGCACTTGCTTCTAACCCACATAACTCCTCTGATGCAAGCCTGGAGGGGAGGATGGCAAGACCCTCTGTTTTGCTCTGATGGAGAGACCCTTAAAACTTTTGATTCTATTTTATTGATGATCGACCACGAATTTCAGTGGGAAGAAAGCTGAGCAGGAGTGACTAAGACCCTCCTTTTTATAGCTTCTTAACATCAGAAAAGAAAAATACAATAGGCTCAATTAGAGCATTACTTTCCATCACATAGCCCTCTTTTCCTGTTTTACACTGCATTTGTCACTGTTGTAAGCTGCAGCACTTTCAGAGATGGACAAGGACTACAGCAATTTGTGCTTTCTAGTGCCTCACACATGCACTGGCTGCACCCTGCGGGTTGCACAGCTGACTTCTCCTGAGGGGACTGTGCTCCCACAGCCTGTGCTGCGTGATAAAGCGTGAGTAAAAAGCACACACATTCATCGAGTAATCGCTTTTTAACTCCATCAGTACAGTTTAGGGACACATTCTCCAAATGCCCTGCATTACTATGTCAGGAAATGTTTATACTGTAAACATTATTCAGTCTTTTTTTTTTTTGTAAACATATAAATCTCCAACAAGATGACTGGAACTGCACATTCCTCACACATGGATATGAAAGAAATCTCACCACAATGCAGGGCCAGTAGCACCTTTCTGATTGTGAGTCCTGTGGTGTGTAAAGCTGAACTGCTTAAGCAAATCTCCCTGCACGTGAATTATATCCACTTCACTTAGAATTTCCTGCCCTACTTGTTTTGTTGTGCTCCTTCTAATTCTGGTAACTGCTCTATATTTAACAAAGCTACTATCTAGACATAAGTACTTGCTAATTAAGCATGTACTTTATATCAAGAAATCACTTTATAAAACACAACCCCATGCCACGTAATTGCCTGGCTAGTGATGATCTAGCAAGCAGCTTTTAAAAATTATTCCTTTGAAAGACCAACATTATAAAATCCAGCTTAATAAAGAAATTACCTAGCTCAGGTAACTTGGTGAAATAGCAGTTACATCTACAGGAAATCTGAATGCTCGCAGTTTGGTTGTATGAAATGAGGCAAATGAAGAAGAACAACACACTTCTGAACACAGGAACGGAAAAAAAATCAGTTATAGGCAGAAAAGTGTCAATAAGACACAAGCAGAAATCTAAACAGTATTTTAAATAGTATGTGAAGAAATCAGCAGTAGACTAGGAATCTGATGGCTTGTTTGCTCACCACTTATTGGGAGTTGTTTTTTTTGCCCCCGAAGCAAGAAGCCCATCTATGACTGGGAAACCATCAAAAGCCAAATGCTGGTGCCTTGCAGTCCCAGTGCCCTGCTTGGCAATCGGTGGTGACAGGGCAATTTGCATACCTACAGATCCATTCAGCTCTCCCAGAACACCTGCTCAATGACAGGAGAGACCCACACTCAGCTCAAAGAAACATCCATCACAGACACACAGATAACAAGCTAGAAAATATTTTCGGTAGAGACAACCCCAAACACACCTCCTCCATTTCTAAAAATCCTACCTTATTTTTCCAAATTCTTATTGTTTTTCCAGCAGGTAAGACTAACACCCAACTCCTCCCGTAGCCACCTGACAGCAGCAATCAAGTGTGCCAGTGCCCTCCCGTTTTCAACACAGGGCCATTAACAGCTGCTCCACAGCTGCCCATGTAATGAAGGTTTCTGCTGGATCCTGCACAGGCTTTCTGAGATGTCATTAATTTCCCCTTAAAAGCACCAAAGTAACATTCATATATCACCTTCCCATCAAAAGGTTTTCTTAGAAGCTGAAGTCAGTAGGATTCAGGACCAGGTATATGCTTAATAAAGAAGAGCAGAGGTTTGGTCACAAACTCATCTTGGTATCAGAAGTTCAAGGCTTCATAGGCCCTGAACTATCAGAAAACTAAAAGCAGTCAATGCTATCCTACGCTTTGTGCACAAACACAAAAGTCAAAGGGATGCATGCGTGGTTTGGCAAAGAGCGATTGCAAACAGCATCAGTGACTGCAGGGGTGGAAACCCCTGTTACAGTAGGGCGCTCCCACCACGCATCAGCAGGGGACCCTGCTTTTCCTCTCTACTCTCCTTTGATATAAAACAAAACCCAAACCACTCAGATAGTCACATGTGAACATGAGCAGACATGGCATTCAGAAGTTATTCATTAAGGTTATAACAGTGAGGCTGACCTTTTAAAAATATACATTTACTGATCTCTGAATTGTTGATGGGTTCTGACCTGAGACCCCCTGAAGAACATGGTTGCTGTAACTTCACTTTCTAGCTGCTCTGGTGCTGACCTCATGCAGAAAAACAGGGGAAAATGTGTTGGGATTTTTTTTGCTTTTAAACAGTACAACTATGATTAGTAGTAGAGGTAACATAGAGATGCATCTGAACTTGATCGGTATTCAGCTCCCTAATAGAGAAGATACACATTTTTTTATTAATGCTGTATATTTAGTGAACCAGTTTAGAAATGATGTTACTGTGAAAAATCTTTGTTTTAAAGCACAGGACTTCTGAAATTTCAAGTGCGGGTAATAAATAAATGGGACTGGGTGCTATTAAAAGAGAAAACACTCTGACCCTAGCTTCTAATTAGAATAGTCCTGGATTTTTAGGAGAATTTTCATGCAGCTGTTGCAGATACATAATACAGAAAAACACTTTTGTTCAAGTTAGTGGCAAAAACTTCGTTATTGATATAAAACCCGGTTAAAAACATTGCAAGCATTAATTACTAATTAATCCATAAAGGATTTAAAGGCAAAACATACTAGATAAGCAACAGATACTCATGGTTGGCATTACACATACATTACCTTCTTATTATCTGAATGCTCCTACCCAAATTTCTCATTTGCTACTACTCGTCAATGGGCACTATGCAAGCTGCATGTTCTTCCTACACATCACAGCTGGCACTTCTCACACATCCTGATCCACATTATTTCCACGTGCCATCTACTAGCAAATGAATGCAAATAGAGCATTTTGGAATTGAGAAGTCATGTTAAAGTGGAATCGGGATCCATTTTAATTTACAGATTTTCATTGTAGTCTGGAGTATAAAAAGTTCAAGAAAAGTCAGATTTCCCAGCATAAACTTTCCTGGTAAGGACAGAGGTGAAACAAACCCCTCAGGCAGATACCAGCTCCTTTTAACCCTGAAGCAGACCAAAATCCTCCACCAGGCCCATCTTTGACACATCTGCTCTAGGTAGAGCTCTAGGGCAGCCATCTTGGGCCTGCTGCCCATAGGCACACCAACACGGGCTATTTTCCAGCTCCCCCTTGGTGACGTGGCTCTCTCAGGCAGCTCCGAATGCCTGCTGTAGCCACAGGATGCCAGCAGCTTTGGGAGCCCTGGCACCGAGCAGGACCTGGCCCACAGGTAGGCAGCAGGACCCAAGGCTTCTGGCAGCATATCCTACTGCCTGCCCTCCCATTTTGGCTTAATGCTTGCCAGGGACAAATGGGGAAGCAGGGCTATGGCCACCAGGGCTGTGTTCATTAGCAATCAGTAGAGTCCTGTAGGTCTGGAGTTACAAAGCAGAACAGCACAAACACCCTAATGTCTACACAACACAGATTTTAAGGGCTGTATTTGTATTAGCCTTAGTTTAACCTGACCCATAACTGTCTAGTAGCAGCTGAAGCATCTTAGGCATGCTTCCGAAGCACGTCTTCCAGTTAATCCAAAAGGATTCCAGTGTGTGATCACAGACCACGCCATAGTAACTGGGACCAACTGTGAAGTTTACCTCAGAACCACACTCCTGCTGTGAACCAACATGCTAATGTGAACAATTTTTTAATTTCAATGTTATATAGATACCATATCATGTAGCCTTTAGGCTGATTCTGCTACCAGGATCTTCTGATGACAGAAGAATTTCAGAAAGTAATATTAACCAAACTGAAGAGCAGAAAGGAAGAAAAGAACACATTTTTATTTTCTAAGTAAGTGATACAAAGAAAGTGAAAAACAAGGACCACCTTGTCAGTGTCTTTCTGAAGAAGCATCTAGAGAACTCACAGGCTGGTACGAGCTGGATTACTGAATTGGTTTGTTATGGAAGATTTCTTTCTACAAAGGTTAATAGCTGTATGTAGAGAAATATACCTGTAGGATATAGGCAATTTATAAGCCAGTTAAATATTCTCTATTTACAAGTCATTAACGTAATACAAATGCTTTCATTTCACTCCTTTTCACTATTTATGATCTTATTGCAAAGAAAGCAACAGAATAAGCAAAAATAAAACATGAAGCATCTGTGATGCTTTTCATTTACATGAAAAAAAGAATGCCAAAATCAAGGGCTCAGGATTAAAACCAGGCTACCACAAGCAGCTTTCACACTTGGCTGAGTGTGATTCTGACAAGGTGCATAGAGGTAGAACACACCCTCTGTTTCAATCTGTCACAGTTTTAAAGAATATCATCTAAGGACAAATTTACATACTGATTTTATATTATCAGTGTCTTGATTGCCACCACACCGCTGTAGGAATGATCTGGAAGGGAGTGTGGAAAAATCAGAGCTCTCTCTCTCTCTCTCTCTCTCTCTCCCCCTCTCTCTCCCTCCCCCCAGTTACCAGAAAACTGCTGGGGCAACAATCTCTCTCTGCCTCCTGAATTCAGTACTTTGGTGTTGAGGTGAAGGATCAAGCCTTTCTGCCAGCACTTCAGTTTTCTCAATATCGTCCTACTCACTAGTATTTTTTCCTTGAGTTTTCAAACTGACCAGTTGGACTCAGAATGCACCACACTACACACCAGGCTGCCGAGACCTTGCTCCACTTGGGTAAATATACCCTGGCAGTGTTCTTTCCAGTCTTCCCAGCAATTTGGAAGCAAAGGAAAAAGATGGCTTCTGTCTCCTAGCACAGGATAACTGCTAATATGGTTCTCTGTCATCAAACTCCTTCCTAGGAGAAGAACTTTTCATCCTAAGGTGCTGCAGTCATGTCCATCTATCAGGTGAATTGTTTTATCTGTACTGACATATCATAGATGTATACATAGATATATCAAGGTGTATCATTCTTATACAGGCTACTTTTCAACACGAAGAAGAGAATTTGCAATTAGATAATGGATTGCCATCACGTTGTCTATAAAAACTGAAACATTGCAACCTGAGCACTAATAAGGAATATGCAAGTCCATCGCTGGGTCTTTTTTACATGATTCATTGACCATGAGCTAACGCAATAAATTGCTTTTAAACTTTAAAACAAAGACACAATTTTTGAAAACTTTTTTTTTTTTTTTTTTGCAAAGACATTTGTATTTGACCCTCTGAGGGAGGGAAAAAGATTTCCAGACTGTAAGGCTTCTAAAGGAACTTCTTCTAACTTTGAAGTAGTTTGAAGTAGTGTATTGGGAGCCCATCCAAATGATTTAATGGAAGCCTCAAACGGCTGTTATCCGCCTTAGGTACAGACTTTAAATAGTAGAGAATTATAAAAGTAAACCAGAAAAGTTTAAGTAGTCTAGAAAAAATACACAACACAACACAAAAACAAACAAACAAACCAAGAAAATGCCAAGCAAATACCAAGAGAAGATAAAAATGGGACTAGACCTCAGGTTTAATCAATCATCATCAACTTCAAAAGCTAGGAAAATAAGCCATCTTGAAGTCCTCTCCTGAGATACCTGTCTTGTCTTTCTAAGAAAAACTTTATATAATTCCTACGTAAGAAGACATATATACTATCCCATAGATATTTAACCATCTTTATGGAAACCATTTACTATGGTCATAATATAAATACTTTTTTCTCATTTTTTGCTCAGACATCCAGATCAGCTATACGCACCCCATCTCCAGAACAAAATCATGCTTTTACCAGTTTCCTATTCACTGGATCTTCCCAAATTCTCATCTGGGACACCTCCCCTGTACGTTCAGCAGATCAGAAGAACAGATTTCAATGACACCTGAAGATTACTGCTGGACATGCTGTGTTTGCATGGGAGTTTTAGTAAAAGCAGATCATCTAAGGAACTGCAAAATGATTATCTTTAGAAAAAGTAGACAAGTCTTTAAAACGCAATACTGGCTTAGACTATGAAACAAAGTAAAACAAAAAACCCACAAAACCACAGTAGTAGGTGTACCACAGCATAAGCAAAGAGTCGAAGCTCTGATTAGAAGCGGGAAGAAGAGGAGCTGCATTACAGATGGAGGTATCAGAGCCTCTCAGAACAACACTTGCAGAAAAAGCCTCCAGACAGACAGTGCCAAGACCATTAACAGTCTTTACTTCTATCAGTTGTTTCACAGCACAATGAGACACAGCACAAATTTGTACAGCGGGATCTGCAGACAATTTAAAAACAAGCAATTACCTTTAATAAAAAGCATCAAGCCTGAATGTGAAAATAAGAAGACAAACAATATTGCTGATAATGATCACCTTATTTTCTTTTGATTGTCTAAGAAGTCCAACTCACTGACTTCTTGTAGTGCCTTTGATCCATACCACGCTCTCCAAACACCCTAACTAGTGCAAACCTTAATGGGTCCCAGCTAGTATGTGCAGCATGGGCCCTAACCTTCTCATCTTGTTTCAAACACTAGTTGCAGTGTGTGGTGAGATGCAATGACTCATCATACAACATTCTGATTCACAAAGAAGCAGCGTGAGAGTTGTACATAATTTAATTTGCACTTCTGTATATAAATGTTTACTATATTGCACACTATTGCAGCACTTAAAAACATCTAATTATTTGCAAAAATTAGTAAAATACTTTAAAGGATTTAAAAATAAGGGTTTTAATGCAACTGACAAGATAATAAAAAAGCAATTTACTTAATGAGATACAATCCTTTATGTTGGAAATGAAAGTTACATACAACTAGAGTACAATTAAAATATACCATATAGTTCAACACTTAATTCCTCAAATGTGTAAAATTAACAAGCTTCTACTGTCATAGATATACAATTTTTCCATATTGTGAAAATGATTTTTCAAATTAAATACAGGTAACATAATATTCTGCAGTTATATTTTATGACCGTGTTTAAATGAGAGGGTTGTATAATACTCACATTGTCAAATGTACTCACTAATGCCTTGGAAATTGCACACTTCCCCTCCTTTTCCAAAATAGAATCTCATTTCCATACTGAAGTCTATTATGCCATATTGGAAAAGTATTTTACTTTCTAACGGGATTTTCATAAAGTTAAAAAATAGCATAATGTCATGGCATTAAGATGACTTTCCCACTTATGCCCACGTAGATTTAATCGGGATATCAGACAGACACGTCAGAACCAATTTCCTAGACTTTTGTCTTATTGTACACGCAAGATGATTGATTACAGTATTTTACAAAACAGAAAATCTCTGAATCTCGTTAGAATTATGCAATGACTAAAAATTAAAATCATAACAGAATCAAATTGTGATCTCCAACATTTATTAAAATCTTTTTAAGTTCATAAACGACAACAAAGTTACTGTAGAATTTATCGCATACAGCTAGCATACAGCAGCATGTCCTTGGTCTAAATGAAATACAAAAGATTTTAACATTTTCATACAAAGGATTTCTTTAAATTTATTAATGTGACGATATATCTTTGTTACATAAAATTTGCTACAGCAAAGTATCTTATACTTTTCTTGCAAATATGTAAATATGGGTGGACAAAGACTGCATTCGCTGTCAGCCTCCTAATGACGTTGTGCAAAAATGCTCAACAACCTAAACATAGAGAATGTTTGATGGTACGCCTCGTACTCTTTCGTAAAATGTTTACAAAGGCTTTTCTTAAAGGAGTGTCATACAGTTTAAAAGGAAGGAGTGCCAGTGGTTTATTTTCACTGACATTCAAACAAATACAATGGCTATGTATCAATAGAGCTCAGTTTTATTAAAAACAATTCATCCTTGTATGCAGGTAAATTTATCATGAAGTATGAGTCTGGTTTAAACTGTTTTGATGCTCTGTTTTAAGACAGGTCATTGAGAGAGCCAGAATCAAGTGTACAAATAAAACTACTATGAATAAGTTTAAAAGCAACCCCCAAAAAAGTGCTGAGCCACTGACTATTAACATTGAAATAAATGTGTAAAAGTGCCCAAAGCTAGCACATGACAGCAATATCTTTTAAGTCAGTTGGTGAGAGTATACAAAACATAATTAAGCCCAAATGCTTATATCTGTGTGACCATACATTCCGGTTGATTGAAAGAAAGTAGGTTAGAAATGAAGACACAATGCAACTAAAATAAAACCAGCTGTTGCAGTTTTTAAACTTTGTCTCTTTTCTTCATGAATGAAGTGCTGTAATTAAAAAGAAAGTGATTGTAGCAGTACTCCATCCTCAGTTTACTAATATAGTATACCAGAATAAAACTTGGCAATAACCTCTTATTCTTAACAGCTAACAAAAAATAACCGTGTTCATCCAGCAATGCATCTAGAATATTATTTTGCATTTGCTAAACCATTTGCTCTTCACAAGCCAATGGCAGAGCACATTTTACTTTTCGTGGTTTTTTGCTTTAACATCATTTTCTATTTACTTTCTTTTTTTTTAAAGGATGCCTTTAAAAAAAATAAATCAAAAAAGGCTTGAAACAAGGAATACTTTGGGAGCCCAAATATTGGCTAAAAAAAAGAAAAAAAAAGAACTAAAATGAGTAATTCTCTACAATACTGACCAAAACTTCCTTTAAGAGTTTAGAGTTAATGTTCTTAAAAAAGTCATTTCATACGGCCAACTGAAATGCTGGTAAGTTGACTTGGTTAAATATGGTCCAAAATCCAGACCAGGTGGAATTACTCCCTCTCTTGAGACTGTAAGCTTTCCATGGTACAGTCTGGTTATGGCAACTGACCTACTGCCTAGGTGGAAATACAAAGGAAGGAGGCAGTGACGAAAACCACAGGGATGTAGAAAACCAAGGCACGGGGTCTAGCTACTGTCTCCTACTTAAGCCATCCAATTGATTCTACTGAATTTTGGTCAGTCTCCAGGAAGAAACATTTTTAAGTTAATTTAGCAGACATTTATATGGCGATAAATACTACCTTCAAAAATGCTAAAAATGTTGGCTAGGTTTAGTCTGAGCTACTAAAAAATTATTATTATAAATTGTAGCATCAGACACGAAACAGACAAGAATTATTGGCTGGCACAGACTAGAAGCAACATTTACCTTTCACTTCAGTCTAAATCACACTAGCTGCAACACCTTCCATTTCACTCACACAAATAATACATTATTCAAAATAAAATGGAGCATTCTTGGGTAAAAAACTACTTCATTTTAAAGGGGAAAAATGAACAATACACAGAAACAAAGAACGACAGAAACCAAAGTTAAGTAGGAAAGTGGTCTATTATTCTGTGTTACTGCACAAACAGTGCTTGCTTAATTGTGCCTAGTTAGAAGGGTTGGTGCAAACCGCACACATGGAAGATGGCAATAAAGACCTCAGTCAGCTTTGTGGAATGAAGTAACTAGGTAACTGTTTTGACATATGATGGTCTCAGCTCCACCTCATCTGTTAACAGAGTGCAAAGATCCCAATGTGAGCCCTGATGTCATCTTGTCCTCTTACTCCTACTAAAAATCAGCAAATTCTTTTGCACATTTTTCTGTTAGAGACGCACGAATATCTTCTTCTTCATAGTCATCAAAGTTGCTGGTATCTCCAGGGCCTCTGCACTTTGGTATGAATGGAGCTTCTACCTGTGTTAACAAAAAAAAGAAAGAGCACATTAAATGTTATCAGTCTAATACCTTTAGATTTAGCACTATGGTAACAGGCATAGCCACGTTCCCATTACTTCTCAAGGCCTGCCAAGAAAGTAGATAGTATAGTAAACCCGCTAAAAGTTGTGACAAATAAATAAAATCAGCCTAAGAACATGTAGGTCGAGATGAATAAATATGTTAAAAAAGTCTAATATCTCATTGACAAACACAAATTTAAAAATACTTCCACTTCATAAAAAATTTAATTCTTTACTTTCTGCTTCCTACTTCCAAGCATATGTAACCTCTTCTCTTAGTGGAAGTAAAAATCCTCCTGGTAAAGACAGGCAGCACATACTCTCAAATCCACAAACATACTGTTAGCTTTGAAATTCTGTGCATCTTAGGCCAACTGTATGGTAGTAAGCAATTCACATTTATATATTAGAACCAGTTGTTTTCCAGGATTCTCAATACTGCTGGTTCTTAAAGCTGACAGAACCTGCTACTTTTTGATGTTGACCTTAGAAAATTTATGCACCTTTATGCAAAAATTAAATATTACTTGTTATAATGCAAATTTAAACCTGCAAAAACTAGGAAACGCGGAGTGATCAGACAGGTATCTCTCAGGAACTTCCCAAGAATAGTGAGTGCCAGAAAATAGCACTAGCTTTCTGCAATTATGGACCATGCTACAGTGGTCAGGAGATATTGTACTGTTCCTAAAACAATGTATCTGCTTAGGTGATGTATCCTGCGAATATACACAGCCTCCATAAATACCTAGCTAAGCCATATGCTTACCATTATCTGAATTCTCTTTTTATGTCCTCTCAAATTAATTTTCAATTACTGTCTTATAGTAAAGCTCAGAGAACAATAAATATCTTATTTACTGCTGTAGTTATAGAAAGTATTCAAATGAGATCCATCAGACAGCTATTTGTGTCTATATTTCACAACATTTTTCCTATTATCTTCACTGAGGAAATAGCCAAAAAGAGATCGCAGGAGATAATACTGTTTTATAGTGAAAATACCTGTTTGGCCCTAAGTACAACCATATTATCAGGCAGCATTTTAATAAACAGCCATGCAAGCACACAAAGAAAACACGATTTGATCTCATCTGAAATATTAAGTAACTGAATGTATTACTTAAGACTACAGCATAACAACATTATTTCTGTTTTGTTAGCTGCCAAGGAACACTGGGTTTATTCAGGAAAATCCATGCTGTGTTAACAGCTTGTGAGAAGCTGGCATAAACCTTAAGTTTCTTGCTGTATTTCAATGATTGCTTAAATGAGACTACAATATACACTGTTGTTTCAGACCACTAGTATTACTGTATTTATTTTGTAGAATTAGAAGATTCAAAGTTCTTCTGTATCATTTTTCACAGTCCTTCAAAACTAATAACAGCTATTCTGCCTGCAGTACTAGTTCATGTTTTAAAAATATTTATTGTTTCTGTAAAAGTAGTTTTCTACAGCAGTGCACTGGAAATTCTAACTTCAATAATATACTTTTATATAATAAATTATATTACATTATAATGCGTCAATATAATGGGGCCTGGGTGTCCCAGAAGAGCATACTATGGAATGAACCTCATAGTGTTTAAAATTATCTTGTAAACAGCATTAAGAAAGCAAAGAACAGATAATTACAATTCTGTAAAGGGAAATCTTTTCTTAAAACATCCATAGTTAACACAAAGACTATCAGATGTCTTAATTGTATCCTGTCTTCTAGTAATTAACATATAAGCGTATACCATAACAACTGTACTGTCAGTTTGTGTAGCCAAACAACCAGTTTCTTTTTATAAACTATTGTTAGTATCTAAGTTTGTCCTTTAAAATACTTCTGTTACAGCAGCAAGTGCATGACTCTATAGTCAAGTCTGTTAGCATTTCAATGACGGTAAGCAGCTCCTTGAAGTGTTTGTTACTGCTTGACTGTAACCTTTTTACCAAATTCTGAACACTAACCGATTCTTCCATACGATTCTTCTGGGACAGCACCAACAGAATTATTTTAGTCTTTTTTGGTGTTTACTGAAAAAAAAGCAACTCAGAGGTTGCCTTAAAAGAACAAATAATTTCTAAGCAGTCTGTTTCTAGTAACTCACTAATCTACAGACATTCAACTTTGAGTACTAGAATATAGCTTCAAGTAGCTTCTGTGGGAGAGGGAGCTTTGGAGCTACTGGAAGACAGACCTACGCTGCAGTCATCCTTCCTCTTTTCCCCAGCGTCCTTTCCCAGCCCTGCCTTACTCATCCCTGAAAGCACTAATGCACTCCTCTGGTTCGCTACTGGCTCTGCAAATACCCCCAGTTCTCTGTTTTACTTTCATTCTTATGCACAGTGCATACTGGGCACCGACTTTTTAAATGCCACATTAGATTTCACGTTGGTCAGGCAGGTCTAGAGAGCCATTCTAAAAATATCACAGAACAGGATTCAGGAGGGCTCTTATCATTGCTGCAACTTACGAAACCGCAGTCAATTGCAATGTACTGTCAGAATGAAAGTATCTCCAGTAGATACATCTGAACCTGTTCCAGTCACAGGTAAGGCAAGAGCAAGAGCAAGGAGGGAGAATACCATTTCAGCAGAGAGAGTGGTACTTCAGCTTTGGCTAGAGTTTCTCCCCAGTAAAGCACAGCCTGACTGCTAAGAAGTAGTTGGAAAGGAAAACAGATTCCTCTCTGCTGTGGAGGAGTATTTATAGATGCCATTGTAGAAGGGATTAAATAAAAAGCAAGAGAGGCAGGAGATGGCTCATTCTGAGATATTCCAGAAATAGACTAAAGCACAAACACGTGTTAAGACAACATGAATATATGGAGGTCCAGGATAAAATGGCAACAAGAAACAAACATAATTCAATCAATACATACTCCTCAGTCTTAACTATTCAACTACTTTCACATTTTCTCATTTAAAAAATTACACATTTAAGAAGGCAAAAATAAACAAAATAATTAGAAATTGGACTTCAACTCCTCACAGATCAGTAATAATTTGATTCAGGAAGTGTCTTACCTTTCTCTGATAAATGGCAATCCAATCTGTAGTTGCAAACCACTTGTGGTTCTTTATGTCATTTACACCATTCTTGAGATTTCCATATCGTTTGGTCAAATCTACCTGGAGTAAATTTCTTAGAAGATCCTTTAGGTCTGAACTGAAGTGTGATGGGAACCTTACCTGAAATATACATCCACAACATTAATATACAGATTTGATTCTTCCCTTGTATAAGCTGAAATAACGTTCACACAAAAAGAAGCACTGGTGCCACTTTCCATTCTACTTTTAATCACAACTCAAACATAGGAATAGAGATCATTATTGTTGCACACGTATTTCTGCTTCAGAAAGCCTTTACCAATAGCATTACCTTGCCCATCTATCATTTTCTGATCTGGAAGTTTCTAGATTTGATTGAGTTGGGGAAAAAATATTAATTTAATATAACAATAATGTGAAAACTAAATCTAAATTTTACTAACTAGTTTCACAACAACACAACCACATTTAAAGGCATTCTCAACTAATTTCTAGGACCAAATTTTTAAATTACATGCATAAACACACTACGTATATGCAATTTATATAAATAATATATATAGACACAATATACATAGTGACAACACATACGTACACCAAGTATTCTAAGTAACTAACTAAATGCATGATAAATTAAACTATTAACTTAAGGTTATAAAGGAAATATACTGCTAGCTGAGAACAGAATACTAGAGTTTCCAGTGCTCAAGTCCAGTTCTGTTTCCAAAGCCATCCACTTGTGGACTTAACAACAGATTAGGTGGTAAACAGTAAAAATGTAAAGCAAAATAGATAAAATTGGAAAAATAACAAAAACAAAAAAATCCATCAAAACTACAGCACTTAGTTGCTGCAGAAGAAAACTACTATGAATTATGGAAACACTTTAGAGCTTCTCAAAAGCTACAAAGGTATTTCTGTAAAGAAAATAGCTAGGTAAACAACGTATGGTAAGCGGTTGTTAATAGTTACTGGATCACTTTTATCCAAGCATAAAATGGTATAATACCACAGTGTCTGTAAATTTAAAAAGATGCATTTTAAATTTGATGGCAGGGAACTGTACAGGCTGCAAAAATTTGGATTTTTAAAGCTTTGATTATTATTACTGTCACAATGCCTGTACCTAAAAAGTATTCATTACAAATTTTTTCCCATATTCATAGAAAGGGTTTGGAAGGGACCTTTAAGATCATCCAATTCCAGCCCCCTGCTATATTCATTCCGAATTGATCGGTGTCTAGTATCCAGTGAATTTTGCATCAACTCCACATAAAAATCAGGTGCTGCAAACACAGTAAAAAACAAACCGCGCTTGAGAAAACAAACAGAGCCTTTACTTACCTTGCCAGACACAATCTTCTCATAAATTTGAATGGGTTGATCTGCAAAGAATGGGGGATATCCAGCTGCCATTTCATAGATTAACACTCCTAATGCCCACCAATCCACTGCCTTATTGTAACCCTGGATAAAACCAGAAACACCGTTAGTACCATTTCTAAAATAGTTTAACATTTGCTACACATATATCTATGCAATGTAAAGAAAGAAAATATAAAAAAATACATTTTTTTAATTTAATACACCCTAGTTCAAAACAAACTGAAGATCTCAGATTCTAACAGTAATACTGTAATGAAAGCAAAACACTTTGCACAAATTCTTGTGTTGATTCCCAGTGATATCTTTACACCGATGGGATATAGAATATATAAATACAGAAAACCCCCCTAACCCCATCAATTTCATGTTCTCCCTCTGAGATCTTCTATAAAGTTCAAGGTCAAGACTCAGTTATTGAAAAATCAACTATGGAGAATTTGTAGTAGAGGCATTGCAACTTCCTTTGCTGCTTTAGCTGTCTGAGGTCATAAGAGCCAAAGATATCCAACACTTTCTCCTAAAGTAAAAATATTTTCTGTTTAAGTTTAAAGACCTGCAAAGGGTATTTGATTAAACTATACAATGCATAATTTAACATGATTATGAATATTATGAACAGTTCCATGAACTACAAGAGTTTTTCTTTTGCAAAACATGAAAAGATAGCTATATTCTAAATAAGATTTCTTCTATGTTCAAACAGAGTACAAGTACTAGACTGCATACACTTTACCTGCAAGACCAGTGTTTTTCCATGTTTGATTCATGTGTAGTGCTTTAAACATAAAACACTGCAAGTAGTTTTTCAGTGACTACTGATTAACCATTATGCAGTTCTGGAGCTTCTCTTCTAGTCTGTTAACACTTATGATGCAAAATTTGCATTTTGTATACTTCACTGAAACTTGTCAATAATTTGATTTTTCAACTACCAGCAACTGTTCATCCCTCAGAGATTAATAATTAGGTGATACCTTTTAATCACATCACATACATGACTGCCAATTATCATTTATAGAATTGAAGTACCTTGCTGAGGATTATTTCAGGTGCCAGGTATTCTGGAGTCCCACATAACGTCCAAGTTCTTCCTTTTACTCTTTTTGCAAAGCCAAAGTCCGTGACCTGGCATCAGAATTTAAAATTAAGTACCTCTGAAATATTTTGGAGAGGAATTTTATACATGGGAAAAATTTGTGTGTCACCAAATACTATCACACAGTCACATGCATCCTACACGGCAACGTCTTCCTGATAATTTTAATCCACTTATATTTTTTTTTCTCACGATAAAATAAACAACACAAAAATAAATATTCCCTCCCTCAAAAAATCTTCCGTTTAGAATTTCAATTATCAGTAGGAACTACAACTCCCTCATCTGTAAGTACTGCAAAATATTAATATATTTTCTTATACTTTTCACATCCAACTGTTTATCCCGCTAAAAGTTCTAAGAATGTGAATATAAGCAAGATATTTATCTTTTCCCTTAGTTGACAAACAAATGAATCACAAAAGGGGCTAAGATATCAGAGAATCTTGGGGAAGTTTTTATAGCAGAAATGTATAAAGGTTACATGAAAAAATAGTGTGGGAATATGACAACGTAGAAGAGGTCTTCCAGTAACTTCTGGTTCTGAATATCTTTGAAATCATCACCAGAACCCAGCTTACTTATCTGAAGATTGTAAATGTGGGGAAAATGTAGCTGTAACTGTAGTCACAAATGACACGTTCTTGGCCGTTAAGGATTCTTTATTCCACTTGTCATGTTTTCTGCTGTAAGTTTGCAGAGCTTTGTACGCTATTTCATCTTTCACTCTGGGATTTTTCCTGGACCATATTGCAGAATACATATGGAAGCCAGCAGGTTACTTTTGAAATTCTGGGACCAATTTCAACCTATCAAGTCTATGCTTGTTTGAGTATCCATTCCTTTTATTTCCTCCTTCTTGGTATCACTAATTACACAACAGCTTCTGCCAATGTTTCTGATACAGTAAGGTCACACAGAGATAGTTAAACAAGCTAAATGCCAAATTATCAAGGCAGCTTTTGCTTCATTTTTTCATAGAAACAACAGCAATCACACCTGCAACTGAATGGAGAGAGCAAACATGCTGACTTAGCAGACCTGCTTCTGTCAGCAAAGAATCCCTGCTGTGTTTGTGAATGCATATTAATCTGTGTAAGAACAGACTGCAGGCATGGGACAAACAAGTAACTGTTTTAAAATTAAAAAAGAAAATTAACAGAGTTTCTAAACAAAATTTAGTTGGAGCTGCAGCATGAGTATATGAACACCAAACTCCCTCCGTTTAGAAGCAGAAACTAAGGAACCTGCCATGGGAAGACTGACTGCTGGGTCTGTTACCATTTGCGGTTTGCCCACCATCATAAAAATGTATTGCTCAGTACAGAGAGTCAGCAATTCTACAGAAGACATTCACAGCTTTATGCTCATGGTGCTCTTTAACCACATTAATGAAATTCATATTTCTCTTCTCCCTACACTGTTATTTTGTTCTCCATGCAGTATTAGTGTACAGCTAAAAAAGCTCAAGAGTCCTTTCCAATTCTCTCAATGTTTTCATTATTTATTCTCCTGTTAGACTTAGACATGGCTAAAGGTGACACTATGAGGAAAGAGAAGCTTCCACAGTATAAGGACTGCAAGGTACTGCAGAATGCTTGTTGCTGTATATCACCTTCCCATTCGTCCTTTTGATTACAAGCAGAGAAACTAAGAAGTTGAAGAGGAGAAGCTGTTGTAAAACAAAAGAAGTCATCTGTAGCACTGCAATTCTGATCTGAATTGCTGAGAAGGTTATGGGCTCTCCAAGGCTGGGAGATTAAGTACTGCCTGAAATTAAGTACTATACTGCAGATGCTGACATCTAATCATCCTCAACTGCTTATATAGACAATGCAGAGAATCAGACACTGTAGGGTACCTTCTCATTTTAGGGCAGATGTATAATATAGCTCGGATGAACAGAGCCATATAATCACCTCCTCCTCACCACAGACCCCAAGGGAAATTCTGACAACTTGGTCAAGCATAGGCAATAAACGTGTGCATACTTTGTTTCAGTCACAGGAAGTTCAGCCCAGTGATGCCCCAGAGTATATGCTAACATGCCAACCAGCTCATTTATTCTAAACATATTTGCTACAATTATTTAACTGCATTGTGAAATGAGAGTCCCCCAAATATATGAAGACTAACATACCTGGATGTATCCTTGCTGATCAATTAGAAGATTTTCAGGCTTTAGATCTCTGTATATGAGGTCTAATGAATGGAGGTACTCAAATGTTAGCACTATCTGAGCTGCATAAAATCGTGCATGTGGTTCACTGTGAAGAATTAAAACAATATTAAGTAACTCAATGCTATACTAAGATACTGAAACAACCACCAGATTGCCAGAGACAGATGATATAATCTTTTAATTAGTTCTTTTATTGTATACTAAGAACAAAAAGAAAAACCAAACAAAAATCCATATAAAACACAACCTCCCCAAATCACTGCCAAAACAACCAGCAAATATTTTAGAACTGATACATTCATTCATTAAATTTAATTTCTTAGGTTTTGCATTTAAAATATATTTTCTAATCAAGACAATTATATTGTACAGCAAAGAACTTAGAAAAACTTAGATTTTAGACTTTACTTTTAGAAACCATAATCAGTTTCAGTGCCAATGTGCATATCAATTCCTAATTACAGGAATTAGGAAAATGGAAAAAAAAATAGAAAAAAAGCAGTTCCTAGATTCTACTATGCCTAGATTACTAATACCTGTATTAACAAACTGAAAATTAATTATTATTTTTTCACTGCATATATAAGTCCACTAAAAGAAGGCAAAATTAAATGCACTTACCCCTTCAGAACTTTTTCATTAATAGTAACACATTTTATGAAACTCTTTTCCCAGATTAGCAGCATAATTATTTTTGAAGGAATAGTTTCACTAAGACTTCTTACCTGAACCTTCCGATTCTTCTTAGATGTGAGAACATTTCACCACCAGGAACATACTCCATTACCATGTATAAATTAGAATTGTCCTAAGGAAGCAAGTAAATACACATAAATACATACTAGACATGCTATAATGTTCATAATTCCCATTATAATTTTATTAAAGAATGAAAATGAAAAATCGTAGTCATCCAATGACCTTAATAAATAAAAAGAAACACAGGTAAAAACTCTTGGAAAAATGCTGACACTCGACAAAAGGAGTATCAGAATGTCAAGAAATCTATTAAAATTGATATTAAAATACAGAGATAATTAGTGGGCTCCTGACACAGAATAGTGTAGAATGATATGAAGGAGCAAAGGGTGAGATGCTGACCACAAGCTATGAACTTGCACTCTTAAAAGTATGTAATCAACATCCTAGAATATTCTCATCTCCCATAGCCCCATCCCCAAACCTCAAAGTCATAAACATTAAGCTAGAATGTCTGTTCATTTAAAATGCTAGAATAAAAATAATTTTAAAAAGTAGTAAATATTCACAAGACACATATCAGCATTAGCAAAATACTCAGTTTCTTTACAGACCAACAAGCACATATTGTCTCGGAGTTAGAAGCTGATCTCGAAGTTCTCACTAAGGTTGTCACTAAGACCTGCCCCAGGTAACAATCTCATACAGATAAGCTGCATAACAACTACAGTTTTTCCTAAAGTTTGATCATGTACTTTCCAGAAACTCAAATGATTACTTTCAAAGTAATGGTTACCTTAAAAGAATACTCCAGTTTTACAAGGAAAGGAAAGTTCACTGCTTGTAATATTCTCTTTTCATTCAGTGTGTGTTCTATCTGCTTCAGTTTGACAACCTAGTGGAGGAAAAAAAAACAACAAAAACCATCTCCAGCCTATGACATTTCATAATTATCAATACATTTTTCAGTGTAACATAGTCACTTGAAAACAAGCACATATCTTTACAGGTAGCCAAAAACCTAACAGATTACTGGTACAGTAAAAATAATGAGAAAGGAATGAGAAGTATAACCATTCTAAAGAGTAATACTCATGTTATATGGTCTGCAGATAACTTGAGAAACAGCGGTTCTTCCTACCTGCCAAGCAGAAGAATCTGTAAGGAAAACATCTTTTTACGTGTTCATAAGAATTCCTTGTTTGTGTAACAGAGATACTTCTGCAGCAAGACAACTCAGTAAAAATCTACTAATTCTGACTTAGCTAAGAAAGGCAGGAAATTGCATCACATATTTAATTATGAATTTTGTTACAAGTGAACAGGAGTAAACTGATTTACTTTACAGAGTTCACACATTAGTGAGGAGAAGACTAAAGAAAACATACATTCTAAGTTTCCGTTCTTATGAACAGTTACTTCAGTGATATTTCAATGAATTTTGCTTTTCTGCTTTATATCAAACTGGTTGGTGACAGAACTAAAAAATTAAATGCTACCTTCTTGAAATACATTACAGTGTTAAGCTACCAGCAAGGCAGCGAGTGGCAGATTGCTGATCACTGTTCTTCTTGGGAATTAGCAATTTGTTTCCTGATGTTAAGCCCGATTTTACTTAATCCATATTACCTAATTTATCTGTATTGTATTTTGAGAATGCCAAAGTCACATTTTTTTCTGCATTGGAAACACGAAAATGTACAAGACTGATGAAAACAAGCCTGTTTTCACATGTTTGGAAAGCAAATGTAACTGCTATAAATAACGGATAAGCACGATACTTCAGCCCTGACTAAAACTGTGTTTAAATTTAACTATTCTTTAAATGAAAAAAGTATTTTAAAAAGGGTTGTTTTTTGTGTTTTTTTTTTTTTTAAAGAAATGACATACAAAAGACATTGTGAATTAAAAGCATTAAATCTCTTTTCAATCACAGAATTTATAGACCAAATCACAAATCTGCACCGAGGCATATGAACAAGCTACAGTAGGAAAAAAAAACAAGCACTATGAATCAGCTCATTCGTAGGAAGTGTCCCCTTTGTCCTCAAAAAGCCATGGTACTGGAATTGTTTTGGCCACCAAGAACAGCAAGCTAAAGTTATAGTTTGATACTGTGAAGCATTCAGCTTCTAGACCTTATTACCACGGAAATAAATAGGAGGCATTACTTTCAGTGACCTTCATATATTGCATCCTTGGTAGGTCAAGGCAGACAAATAAGAGTAACAACCCTACATACAAAACTACTGGCTACTTCAATACACACTATCTTTATATTTCTTGCCTATCCTGATGAACCAGACATAAGTCTGGTTAAAAAAATTGGCCATCCATCCTGCTCAGTATTCCTTTAAATATTTCCGAGAAGATCTGTCCTTTGTGATGAAGGACTCATAAATTCTCCACAGAAACTTAATGAAACTGGCAGAAATTTCCAAAAGGAAATACAGCTGTGTATTTGATAAAGGGATGACTGACAGGAAACCACCACCAAGAAGTGGTTCTTGCAGTTAAAATACAAAGCAAACCCTTTCCTCAAATGACTGAGCTCCTAGCCATTTTCCTTGTTTATAAAACAGCAGCTGGACGTCCCAGTGATCCTCTATGGTAACAGAGGGCAGCAATGCAGCCAGCTCAGGAACAAGAAGCAAGACGTGACTGACTTCTCTATGCCTAAAAATCCCAAGGGCAAGCTGGCTGGGCTAGAGAGGCAATGTTTCCACATGCCACACTTGGTTAACGTGCCTTGGGAATCAGATGAGAGTGGAACACTGCAGGAGGGCTCGCCAGTTCTAAAGGAGCTGGACAACACCAGGCTGTGAAGAACTTCTCTTGGGACCAACAGCTCAGTATGGCTGCATGGTGCCAACACAGCACCTGGCACCATGGGAACAGATGCTGACACCAAGGTTTGTACACAAGGGCCGTTCAAATGTCCAAGGCCTGGTCCCAGCCCAAGCACTATAAGAAAACTGACCTGATAATTGGCTTGTGTACTTCATCGTGGAACACTCAACCACCTAGCTTTCTAATGGAGAGCCAAAATACTATTTGCAAATATCTTTAAGCCTGTGAATGTTTTACTGTAAATCCACTACAATCATTAAAAATGTGATTTTGCTTTTTTGCCAGATAATTTTATAGCTACAGCTTTCCAATTTCCAATTTTCCAAGTCAGATAACCGGCTCTCCCCACAGGCACAGGATGCTCACACCCATCACACCCTGCCTCACGGGGAGACTTCTTGCAGAATTTCATCAGCCATAGTAAGGGAATAAAGTGTTGAAATGGTCTCAGCTGCCTTTCATTTGTACTGTGTTGGGAAGTCTTTTTAATTTAAGTGGATATTTTCTTTCTTTAAAAAAAAAAAAGTTAGAAAACAGTCATAGGAGAATGCTAAAGTTGAAAGAAAAAAAAAAAGAGCTCTCTCAAGTAAGAATAATGCCAGAATTTATGCTATAAAGTTTAGTTGATTAAGTCTTATAAAGTAGTCTTTATCAAATTACACATTAAGGTTCAAATTTGTGCAACTGTACAAGTAAGAGAAACACAGTTTAGTCACAGTTACCAGATTTTGTCTACATCAACCACAATAACGCAGTAAAAATTGCACCAACCTTTTGTTTGTCCAGTATCTTCATGGCATAATACTGTTCTGTGGCTTTATGCTTCACCATCATAACTCTCCCGAATGATCCTGTTCCAAGAGTTTTTTGCCTCTCAAAATCATCTAGGCCAGCAGTATTCTACGTGTACAAGGATAAAATGATATTATTTACAACCTAATATCAAGAGGCAACAAAATATAGGCAACTTAGTGTTGTTTTATGTTGTCATGCCTATAAAATTTTAATAAGAAATTTTACATTTTACATTGCACTCATTAAAACAAAAGTAAAAAGACTTAACTGAATTGTATTAACATTTCAATAATTTGTCTATACAGATGACAAATGCTTAGTAAGAAGGAGAATTTAGCAGTAAGTAGATCATGAATTTAAGGCACAGATAAACAAACCCCCATTGCTCCACAAAGCAGAAAATTAGACCAAAATCCTAGAACGAAACCACATACATATTGTCTGGAAAACATAGCACTGACAAAACTTCCTCAGCTATTCATTACCAAAGCATTTCAAATGATGCTTCAATAAAATACCCTTTCCACTCTCTCCATCCCTCCCCTCCACAAAAAAGCCGACTCCCCTCACAGTTTAACTCTGAACAGATTATTCTCTCAAGCTCCTCAGCCTGCCCACAAGCTTCATGCACCAGATTCTTTCTTAATAACCTAAGAAAATAACAGCAACGTAAATTACAGATTCGCCAATGGTTACTGCTACAAAGAGCCATGTAGAATATGACCACAGATTTTGAGTTTTGTCATTTTGATGGTAAACATAATTCACTGCAAGAGAAAGCAGTTGCTCAGTATGACCATTTCATCAGCTCAGTCTAGAGAAGATCCGAAAGTCCTTCCTGATGAACTTCAGTGACAAAATTGACATTCAAAATGGAAACTCTTTTGAAAAATGCGTTAAACTTATTTCAGTTTTCTCTGCTGCTCATTCCACTGATAACAAACTTATAGCACACTACGAAAAAATGCAATAGAGAAAGTTATTGAATTATTAAATGATTGATACCTGAGGTGGGCTTTCCCATTTTCTTAAAAAGTCTTCTTTGGCTTTGGCTAGGAACTCTTTCACTGAAAACACACACAAAACCAACATTTTTATTAATGTAAGGCATCATGAACGTGATAGAGATGCACTGTTTACAAAATACATGAACTTCATTATCAATTCCACTCTTCAATTCTTAAGGTATTATTTTCTATCTTCTATGGTGAGCACCAACATCTCAGACTCCTACAATTACCTCCAGGTGATCTCTAAGCTTCCTGGAGTAACTACTTTATTCCACACACGTTACTTAAACTACACCAGCTCTAGTAGCTCAAAATACTGTGTAAGCAAGCAGGCTTTAAGGTGATACAAAACTTTCTTAATTTGACTGGGAAAAAAACACAAATACCTGATGTAAAGTGGCCATTCAACAAGGGTAATTTAAAATAACACTAATTTCTTTTTCTTTTCTTTCAAGTTATTAAGCATGTCAGTCCCATTGCTTCCCCTCCACCCCCATCACCTTTAAATAAAGGCTGTTTGCAAGCTCCAGTACCAAAAGCACAGCATTACTGCAAGCAAAGACAAAGCACAGGGCTACAACAACACTGCACATTAGATGTGCCCACAGTCAGAGAATAAGT
Organism: Pavo muticus; assembly: GCA_016647715.1. Taxonomy (NCBI): domain Eukaryota; kingdom Metazoa; phylum Chordata; class Aves; order Galliformes; family Phasianidae; genus Pavo; species Pavo muticus. The sequence continues at coordinate 303,483 of JACDJE010000494.1, forward strand.
ATTCTTAATTTTGCATTGAGATAAAAGGAATGAATAAGTGCAAAGTTCTAGATGACCATTTAAAATGTGCACCAACGTATTTTGTTCAGATAATCTTTCACTTGTTGTATTTTTCTGAATATCAATTATCAGCCAGATCAAAGTAAGTTACTTAATGCACAGTCATAAATGAGAGGCATTTCAGAAACTGCCGTGATTCTGAAAAAGTCACAGAACTGAGAAGAAAACATCACACAGGTTTTGTGTTTTCTGAGTCACCGCACATAATAAAATGTTAACAACAGTGGATTTTCTGTATTGTAATGTTCAGCCATAAGCAATCTCTAAAAATACTCAGTGACGTGTCAATATTATTCTGGCCAATATCTGGAAGCATACAGTTTGGATCTATATTTCACTTTCTGATGCTCATAGAGACCTTTTCTCTTACCATACTTCTGTGACCGGTGCAGTCTCAGCAGTGGTAAAAACAATGGCAGCCCTGGAATAGACTGGTAACAAATTTTGGTTTTCTTTCCCTCTCCGCTGTGCTATGGGATTCAACTGTAGCAAAAAACTCGAGAAAGGGGGGCTTACAGCTCCCACCATCACTGGCTCCTATAGAATAGCATCAATGCAAGGGAAATTTTAGACAAAATGTCAAAAGATCTGGCAGACCTCAAGGTTAGAAAAGTGTTTAAAACATGAGATCTGCTCAGTAATTTTATCTCAAGAGAAACAAGTCATAACGTATTCCTTCTCTCTATTACTTTAAACTTGTGCGTAAGTAGAATAGGAAAACATTTTATGTCTAAGGAATTACACTAAATTGGCATTTAAACTGACTGTGAGTTAAATGTATTTTACCGGGGAGCCAATAAGATGTTTGACAGGTGTTCCAAGTAGGGAAAATATCTTCACTGTTTTGAAATTTTTTTGGGCTACTCATTTAATGACTTCTAAAGATTCTCATTTGAGAAAAGGACAGGATTTCTTGTGACATGAAATTCTCAACATAAAAAGGGAATCTAGCAATGTCCAAGTTCATGTCTAATGATCCCTCCTTCCACTAGGAGAACTGAGATGACTACCTGTATTTTTTATTTTTATTTTTTACATAAGTTGACACCAAAGTAATATGACCGGTATTTTTTTCTTAATGACAAGAAAAAAAATTTAGATCATCAATACAACTACCAAAGAGCCAAGCCTTCAGACTTGCGGCCTTCAAATTTTTAGGGACATAGTTTAGTGGGCATGGTGGTGATGCGCTGACAGTTGGACTACACGATCTTAGTGGTCTTTCCAGACCTTGATAATTCTATGATTCTAAGCACTGTAGATAATTAATTAACATTAACTTTGTTTTAAAAATACAAAGCATAGACAAAACATGAAGTTTTAATTTGCTCATGTTATTATGGTATAGCATGTCCTAAATATCCTTTGCAAAATTTCCACTGTTCATATAAAGAAGTAATTTACATTTCCACATTTCTTGCACTGAAATATAATTTCCAGTATTTATAAAAATATACCATGACATTTTCATGTAATCATCTCTGTCTCAGTTCTTCTTATGGAATAAAGAATGTTTATGAAAAATGAAATCCAGCTGGAAATATTCAAACTGTTGATTCATTGGAAAGAGAAGCCTAGTTTCTAGAAAAATCAAGAAGCAACAAGCTCTCCTTCAATACAGAACATTGAGCTTACTCTACTTATGTCCCTTTTTCAGAAAGTGGCACTGAAAAGAAAGCTACCTAATGGTACAAATTTATTCTCCAAGAGAATACTTTTAAGAGAAAATGTATCAGATTTTGCCTGGTTCTCATGTTCAGAGGTCACCTGGGTTCCTATACCAAATCGAAATTCAGGAGGCGACTTCCAAAATAATTTAGGCAACTTAAATGCACGCACTTATGTCACTTCTGAAAACGGAGAGATACTTTTAAAAAATGAATCTTGATCATGAAAAATTACCTCTTGCTACAGAACTCACTTTATTTCTACCTTTCTAGTGCCAAATCAAAATTTATGCTAACTAGTTGTAGTTTGTGGTAGCCATTGGTATTATTTTGATGGTGTAAACAAACGTATTAAATGATGACTTTGAAGTTTTCCTCTAGTGCACATTTTTAGCCACTTCACATTGCTACAATGAGACCCCTTCCTCCCCCCTCTATTTTATCATCTTTAAATTGTTCCCAGTGTCTGACTTTGGGCACTAATGAAAGAATGAGCATACCAAAAGTCTCTATAGGTCCCCAAAGGGTTTGCAGGAACATTCACCCACACAGATGAGATGATGAAGAGAGGAAAGAAAGAGAAAAAAAAATGTTTTATGCATTTCCACAACAAACACATAGAAAACACAAATACATTCCACCCTTTCCCCTCCCCACTCAGGGCTGGACCCTGCAGTAAGCCAGTCCTTTCCCACACAGACAGAATGACTCATGCTACACCACAGAATGTTTGAGCAAAGATTAACAAATGAAAAATAAAAAGAAGAAAGAAAAGAAAAACAACACACCAAAGGCAGCTAAATTCAGTATGAAAAAAGATGTTGCATCACAGAAATAAGCACAGCTTACAAAATTTCAGAAGGTCAAGTCAGCATCTCTAATAATTAAACTATTCCAAGACACACACACATTCAAGGAACTGTTGCTAATAAAAGTGTATCTATCTTCATTGCAGCATGCTGGATCACTATAAAACCTGGAATCGGGTGATCTTCCCACTACTTAGCACTTCGCTCCAAAGGACGACGTGTGTGAACTGCACACCATGTGGTGGGCAGCACAGAAATGGAAAACAGTCTCCAAAAAATTCACAACTGCATTTCAATCCCATTACCCAACAGCAGCAACAAAACCATTTGAGAAGCCTGAACCACACAGATGAAGTTACCATACCCAAAGTGCAACACATACTTGAATTCTCTGCAGTAACTGCACAAATACGATTTAATTTTACGAGATAGGCACAAGAGAGCCATGGATATGACCAAAAATTCTGGGAGCACCAGTAAGGAACCAGCTGGAAGCAGACAGGCTACACGAAGACCAGTGAGCACGAGCAGGCCCCGCTGACCTAGCTCTCCTTGGCAGTCTCAGCCCTTAGCAGAAGCAAGTTTCATGCAAAGCAAACATCCGAAGCCACAGCAGGAAATCAGGGGAGATTCAGAAAAACACAGTTAAGAAATGGAGTAGTGACCAAGGACTGAAGACTGCAAACTTTTCATAAAACTGAAAGACAAGTTTAATAACTTCTGCCTGGTCAGAGGGAATCCTACAGGTGCACACTTGTGTACTGCAGATGATGTTGAGACTAGGCCAAGGGACATCTGTACTCATAACAAAGGAAAAATGGTGGTAAGCGGGAAAGCCTACTAAAGGGAAGCAGAGAGCAGGACAGAAATACATCAAGTTCATAATAAAACAGCCACTTCCATACACAGTGCCAGACAATGACAGTTACCAGTTAGTTTTTAACTGTCCGTGGTCATAATGAATGCAAGAGCTTCCTGTTCAAATAAGCTTTGTTTTCAAGTGACAAAAACCATCTGGTCCCAATGGGATGAAAAGGTGCTTGTTCAGAGCACCACAGGGAAACCCGCAGATGGCTCCTTTGGTTCAGAGAGGCTGCTGCTCCTCACCTGCTCTGTGCCAGGAACTATCTGTGTGCTTAAAACTTCAGCTCGAGATCCAGAGGTTCCCAGGCAATACTACTAGTAAACAATGAGGTATTTAAAAAACAAGCAAACAAACAAAATCAAACCAATACCACAAAGCAAAACCAAAAATAAACTCTCCCCAAAACAAAGAAATGGACATTACCACCCTCCAGCTCTCTAAACTATAGGAGATGTGGCAAATAGATTTTTTTTTTTTAGCAGTATATTAAAGCAGCACACAATATTTTTGTTTAATTATTTTATGGATGAATTCTTGTATGAAGTTAGCAGGGTTAAAAAGAAATAACAAAGGGCGGATGAATATTATAAAGAGTACTCTGGCCTGAAACAGTTTAAAAGCAAATGAATCCTAGGAAAGTTCCTGAAAAACTTAAGCAGTCTGGGATGTGTCAGCTGCAGGGGTGCAATTAGGGCAGAGGGGGAAGGGGTCACAGATGGAGAAGTTCTGAAAAGTTAACATGAATTACTTTGCCTTTCTCCCACCTCCCACGTGCACTGTATTTGTTATTCTCAAGCACATCTCCCACAGTACACAGCAAGCCAGAATTTATTTTATTTTATTTTATTTTTTTGGGGGGGAGGAAGTATTTGGATAGGATTCATGGCAAAAAAAAAAAAAAAGCAAGAACTAAACTGATTAAGACTAAACACTGGGCACCACTGCAAACTCTCATATGCTGTGCTAAATGCCAATCTCTGCTTGGTATTTAGAATGCCCTTTATCAAAATACAATTCAATTTCTGTTCCAAAACTGTAATATTATCACTCGAAGTCTGGAATTGAATGGGATATTTAATTTAAGTATCCAAATTTCATTTAATGGAAAATGAGTAAGTGTGAAGAGATTCTGGTAAATACACTTGTATATTTCATTTTCATAAAAATACAGTTTATAGCCTTAAGCATTACTGAGGTGTAAGCAGATGTCTCAGTGGATCCTGTGGTTATGATATCGCACTTCGGGAAGAAGTGGGAAGCGTTTTAGTCAAGAGTTTCAGACCCCTCTCTTACACCATTAACCCGTTGTCTTAAATTTCTTTTGTACTTTTCAGTAGCAAGGCTTACAGCAAGATATTTTTACTCAGGTAATTCTTTAAATACGAGCATAACTATGTATTAAAACTTAGGCATTTGAAGTATCCAGTTCACATTTCAGTAACTAGAACACACTTCAAAACAGAGCCTAAAGCTGTATCACTGAAACAAACCATCAAGAAAACAAAAGGCTTAGTTTCTCACAAGGTGAAAAGGAAGGGGAAAAAAGTCCAATGCAACACTAAGGCTGCAACAAGGGGCTAAAGCAATTCCCTTCGTAACACTGCGGTGAAACACACTGGCTCTGTTGTGACAAACTGACCACTGAATTCTGTCTTGTTTCTGCTGTAAGAGTTGCAGGGTCACTAAAGCTAGGTTAATCAACCCTCATCTCATCTGTTGACTTTTTGATTTCAAGACCAAGGTTTTGATCTAATATTTCAGTTTTTTAAATTTCAATTATCATTAAAACTGGTGGTGCAAAGCAAACTAGTAAATTAACAATGGCAATAGATAAAAATTTTCCTTCAATTTTATATATGTGGAACACCTCTGAAATACAAGAACTAAAAGTTCTTAGGGAGTGAAGGATCACAAGAGCTATTAACTTCATACAAGTCTGCTATTAAAATGAAAATACAATTAATTAATCAAACTGCACACTGTAAACACTTCTAGGGAATACTAGGAAGGAGTGGTAAAAAGTGGAGAACAAAAGAGCATGGAAATATGACAGAAAAAGGGAGAGGAACAGAATAAAGAGTAAATGAAGAGCAACCGCAGCTGCAGTGACTGAAGATCAGGAAAGCACTGGAATCTGATTCTGGGGGAGTGCATTCAGGAATTACCATTATGGCACATTGTAAATCCACAGATAAGAAGGATAATTTGCATTTTACAATGCAAAATATGGTATACAGGCAAAATCTTATTTTATTGTTTTGAAGTCTTGAGCTAGACAGCATTTTGTCAGTCTTATAAAAGAAAATTAATCCAGTTTTTATTTTTTTTTCCCCCCATTCAGGACTGCAGGCTACAATTTTAAGCTGTACATTAAACAAACTTGAATTCTTACTTACTCTTCATCTCTTGACTTGACTGCCTTGAAGGCAACAGCCTGTACAAGAGATGTGATAGATTTAGGCAAACCAAAGGAGCTGATTTTCAGCTATTGAAGATGATGTCTATCTTAGTTGAATTCTGAGTGGATAAAACTCTACTGCATGCAACTGCCACAGACCGACTTTCTTCTTCCTTCTTCTATTTTTATTAGAGGAAAAAAAAAAAGAATCTTATTTTCAAATCTAATTTTCAGTCTTTTCCCCTCTGTCATCATTTTAAATCATAAAAGTACTGGTCCAAGCAGAGGCAGCAAACTCTGCTAATGTCAAAAGAACAACAGAACAGAAGACAATTCAAGGAGACAGGATCAAATCCAACTAACACTGAATAACTTAAAACACGAATCTCTGAAGTATTGCTTAAAAGTGTGTAATGTAAATCAGTAAACTTATTCAGTCAAAATCACAGCTGAGTCTTAAACTTGCTCTGCTCAGCAGAGTTGTACAGGTCTATCTGCTCACAATAAATCATTTTCTAACAGAAAGAAAACACTGGTGAGAAGAAAAAAATACCTTCTTAATCAAAAAAAGAATTCAGAACCAAACCTCATTAAAATTTACAACTGAATAAGCTTCATTAAAAAAAAAAAAAAGTGCCTCCTCCCTGAAGACAGACATAGATAATGCTGCATTTTCCAGTTACACCAAAGCCTCTCATGCTCTCTGCCGAAACCAATCACACAAAACCCATTAACCAAGCTAAGATTTATCAAATACTGAATTTTTAATTACATGCAAGATCTCATCACAGAGGAGCAGAGTAGCTTCATCAGAACATGCAGGGATGGGGCGACCTAAAATATATTTGGCAGATGCTTGCTGAATGCAAGGTGCATCCCACCCCTTTGGGTCTTTCAGTCCTTCCTTTTCCCTGTCCTTGAAGTGTTCACTGTTGGGAATTATTCCAGCCTGCCAGGAGACAACATCCATGTTTATGTTTCCTTTCTTGCAATAATCAGCATGCTTTTTGGTTTGAAAGTCCAAGGAGCAGACGTTCAAAATTGGATTTGCAAGGTTGCAGTTCAGTGTGCACTGGTACAAACAAGCACTGCTTCCAAAAACCCCAATCCCATCCATCCACAGCGTTTTGTTCCTTCCTCTGTATCATGACCTTCCTTGAAAGAGCAAAAGCAGCCTGTGGCTGCCTGCCAAGCCAGGTTGGGGAACTAGGCCAGATTAAAAAGTAATGGACAGGAGGCAGGAGAGGACAAGGGAAGCTAATTTTAATCCAAAGCAACTCCCAGCTGTATTCACGACATGAATGCTTCTCCCAGGGTGAGGGAAAGGCAGTGGGGTGGAGACAGGCAAATATGTGTGGCAAAGAGAACTGCTCCTTTTCTAAAGGAGAGTCACCTTATGGTAGATTAACACAGCCCAGAAGTACTGCACATGACTACCGAAAAGGTTTCTGAGTAATAATTCTAATTTTAAGTTATTACTCTTCAGTTATTTGATAAGTTAATTAGCTTAAAATTTTAAATTAATAAGAAATTTAATAAAATGACTTTCAAATGCAGTACTTAACACTCCCCACATATAAAATTGGATCATACATAAAATGTTATGTGAAGATATGTTAACAAATAAAATCCTCAGTTGTTATACACTGATGTGTTTTGTGAGGAATTAGGAATTAAGTGTTATCAATGCAGTACCACTCTCTATAGTTGCAGCTGAACCTCACTCAGCACATAATCAAAGTGTAGCAAATACCACAGAATCTGTAGTGCAAAGACCTCCTGCCTCTGTGCAATGTAACAGGTACCATTTCACAAAGAAAACTGAAAACTGTGGGCAAATTGTGAAATTTCAAACACCTCTGTTTCCACAGTGCATAAATTTCCATGGTTACCAAGCAGGAAAAAAAATGAATAAATTTTAAGAATGAGTTCCAACAAAATTTTCTAGGGCACTACTAGAAAACATCATGTAACTGTCTACAGTCCTGAGTAAAGGTTCACGTTATGCTAGTTAAATGTGAATAAATAAAATAATCAGATTTTCCTCTTACCATCAAAAACCCACACCAAGCCAAAGTTTACGTTATCTCCTATGTTTTACTCCAGTGTATCCCTCTGCACTACAAGTACTGGCCAATTGGTTGGCATCCACTTTCCGTATTACTGTCCCTCTTCCCCTTTAGCGAACGTTCACTGACTAAAAAGGATACCAGTTACCAAGCAGCTATCGCTGCAAGTATGTTTTGTGGTTACATCGCTATAGAAACTGCCAGCAAAGATCTACAGGTAGTTGATCTGCATACTGACCAACACATTTCCAACAAGCAGGCAACATCCTTCATAACACTATATATATATTCATACACATATAATCTTTTCTTTAGAAGTAACTCAAGTTATTAAATTCATTTTCCACTTGTATTCCAAGCAAAGCATCTTTAGGGGCTTTGTTGGATGCTATATAGATGCATATGGATGTAAGTTACTCGAAAAGAGTAGCTTTTGTGTTGCTCTCCCTTTTTTTTCCAACCAAGTATTTCAAACCATCAAAATAATAGTAGATACACCAATCTTGGCTTAACTGCACTCACTTCTAAGTCCACTTCCCACAAAAGTACTTTGTCCCAGCCCTTACATTAACAAAACCATACACGATCCCAAGTACTTGCTTTGGAATCAGTAACTTCACAGCTGTCAGAGTAAATCAGCAAAATAGCTCATCTCTGCAAGATTTGAGAATCTGACACATCACAACACTGACATGTCTCCCACAGAACATATTTCAATATTCATTTCCAGTATTTAGAGGAAGGGGTTGCCTTTCCTATCCAAGCAGTAGGGGTTCATTTATAACCTCAAATAGCAGAGATCAATTTTCTGAATAAGAAAGTCTTACATAAACAAACATATTTCACAATTCAGCACATCAAGCGAGCAACATTTTGTTTGCCTTAGGATTAGGGTAGGAAAAAGTAGGTAAGAGTGTTTGATATCCATTCTGATAATGAACGGGACTGTAGAGGAAAACTGGTTAAATAAGTGCTTATTTCTGATGAAAAAGTAGACTAGTATTCACAAACTGTACATTAAAAAAAACACAAAATAAGAGTTCCTAATGAGCTGTAGTACATGACAGAAACTACAACAAATAAAAGAAAGCACCAAAACCAATAGTCAGGTTACAAAACTGCCCTTCGTAACCTCAAAGAAGTGACATTCATGCTGCACACTTTGGTCAATAACAGCAATACCAGCAGCAGCTCTTAAAAGAACTAAAAACAAATAATTGTATGAACAATTTGAGACGTAAGCTAGAACATATGGAGAAGAAGAAAATCTTACTGGTAATACATATATACGTAAGAATCATAACAAAGTAGAGTAAACCACAGTTCAACAGAGATGCAAGATTACAACATATAAAATACCCTTTCCTCTGGAAGCAACCCAAGTTTTATTACACTAATATTTTGAGTACGAGCAAAACTAAGCACCCTGAGGGACTGTTCTCCGGACAGAGGCATTTTAAGAACTATGTCAAAGCAGCAACTCATGCTGCTTTTTCTTTCTTCAGATACTTCATATAAGAGCCAGAACCAATAAGAACCCAGCTCAACACCTAAGAAGTTACCCTATTCTATTGTCAGTGGCAAACTGATAATGGAAAATTTTTGCAAGGAAGATAGCTTCAAACCAACAAGATACATTTAGGAGCACACATGTTTCTAGCACGTGAGCATTCCACTCTTCCATTTTCTATACCACCCCTTCAGCAGCAGGAATAATTGCTTCCTGAGGTCTTTTCCCACAACTATATGTATTGAGAGGAAAACACATGCCATGCTTAGTACCAGTACTGACGTGCCTCTAGATTTCTCATCCATCTTATGACTTCCTTCTTATCCTGCAAACCAGTATATCTGGCACTGATAAATGCAGTCCTGTCTCTTTCTCTACATAATCAGCTTCTAAGCTCAGTCAGCCCAGATGTACAGCAGGTCTTCAGCTTCAAGTCCTCTTTGTTACATGTTCCATTACTGCACAATGGGAACCTTCAGTCAACTCAGCTTTGCTCTGATACAACTCCCTACTTCTCAATTGCTAAAGTTTCAAATATACTTCTGTGAACTGGTTGTCCCTTGCTCTTAGAAGACTGTCGCAATACCCACAGCTAAGATATTTATACTCTGTCCCTTCACCCTTACTCCTGAAACACTCCTGCTCTCCAGTGCCTCCAGCCTTGACAATAACTCAGCAGAGGCTATCAGCATCGCTCACACTCCTCGTACTGCACCATCTGTACACACGTATGGGGACTAACGCTATCTTAAGAGAGTAAATTTCAGGATCAGCAAATACTTCTTTATTTTCAGTACTGAAAGCACTAACTCAACTGTGGACTTGGTGCTACTAGGAGGATTAAGCCTCTTCCTAGTGAAACACCACAACAGCACCTTTCCAGCCAGTTTTATCTGTTAAGGAATGTTCTGCTATTAAAAATGAAACAAACCCTAAACCAAAGAAAATGAAAAACAAGGACTCTGAAAGGCAAACACTTTTTTCATTCTTACAGAAAAAAAAATGATCTCTCTGGAACTTTCCTAGAGGAAAGAAAAAAAAAAGTAAGCCGATCATATTTGCAATTGAAGAAAACATACTACTATTTCATCAGTTTCACTTCATCTTGACCACCCTTTAAAAGGAGAGCACCTGATTTTATCCACTTAGAGAGTGTAGAACTGCTGCAGCGAAGACAACTGCAAAGGTGCATGGAACAGCAGAAGTACTTCAGTGAGGAAATGTTTACAGCTAAGACTTAATCTAATCCCCCTGACAGGAAGCACAAGACATTCACCTTTCACTAAGTCAAAACTAGTCTTCTGATTTGCAGACTATTTCGACTGGGAACTGACACTTGGTACAAGCTGCAGTTATTTATTTTTATTTTCAATGGACCTGGGAGCCTGGATGTCAAGGTGAACGCAATGTACAGCTGCAAATTGTGGAATAAAGCCCCATGGTAAAAAACAAAACAAAACCAAAACAAAAAAACAAGCCCACAAAAAAACCCCACAATGGTCGCCTCTTTTTCACCTAGTTTCAGTAAGAAATTTATTCCCTTAAAATCACTCAGTCTTAAGACTATAAAAAAAGAAAGGGAAAAAAAAGAAGTAAAAGCTTAAGCAGAAAAATCTGAGATTGATATAGCCGACTTCCACAAATCTTAATTCCTATGGAAGCTACCACACAACTGCAAGGAAAAACAGAAAAAAAACAGCTAGGAAAAATCCAGCACTGGTGATGGTGACCAGAGACTTTCCAACTCATAATTTGAGTCCTCTTCATCCACAGAATAATGCAGCCATGTGATGCCAGCAACACAGCAGGGTTGCAGGCTCACCCTCGCTCAGAGGAGCAGCTCCGTAGGGGCAGCTGCCAGCAGGGAGGTGATGGAGCCCACAGCCCAGCTCATGGCTCCATGTACCCATAGACATGCGGGTGGGGGCTGCACTGCCCCTCCAGGTTGGCCTGCCTTGAGCTATATCATGCCCAGAGGCCATGATGCTGTAACATGGGTCTCCATAATTCATGGATAAAGTTCTGATAACTTGCGCAGTTACGGCTGTAAGACATTGTTGCATGTGACAATACTGCATATTGTTGTAATCCATACACTGAGGAAATGACGGCAACGCTTTCCTTTTCGGGGACGACAACCTCAAAACATTTGTGTGAGATAAGTACATGCAAACCGATATTAGGCAAGGCAGTGGGGTGGCTCCTCCCACTTTTTGTCTCATGCCTTCTACAAAACTGAAATCTTCTTAAAAACAGACCTTTAAATTCGTAGGACAAAGCAAAACCATGCAGACACACACACAGAAACTCTGTATATAATTTTATCAGTTTTTTTCTTTATAAGCAATCTTTAACCCTCTCCAGTCATTTCCCAAAGCTCCAGATTATCTGCTTGAAATGATACGGCACCATTACAGAAACCATTACACTTGGGCTTTTTGAAAACCATTTTTAAACAACATCTTCTTCTAGAGAAATGAATGTACATAGTCTAAACATTTAGGTACAATTTTGGATAATATTTCAAGGAAGAATAAAGTACTCCATAAATCCACTAATTAGAAGTGCTTTACAGCAAGCAGTCACAGTGTTTTTGGAAAGCAACCACCTGCCTGATAAGTTCACTGCACCCATTATAATATCTCATTTTAAATGTCACTCTCCTCCTCTACTTCCATGCACGACCTGAACTATTCTGCTATCCCATCATTTAGAAAGAATAAAGACCAAAGAAGGATAAGCAGGTTCAGACGAAAAACAACAAAAGCCAGTTCAGACTTTTAGGTGATAATTATAATAATTTCAGAAGGGCTTTTTGATCTGTACCAATTCACAGAAAATAATTTATTATGAATGGCACAGAAAAATAAGTGAAGCGACACATAGAGCATACAATTATAAAATTCTCCATATCAGATTCTATGCCCTATTCAATGATTTGGAACAGTTATTTCTAAAAGAAAGCTTCAAAATAGAATTTCAAATGCTAAATACCAATTATGCAAAGCAAAATGTTTAATAAAACTGCTAATCTTTAACACAGGTCATTTTCAGAATCCACAGTAAGTCGATTACAGAAACAAAGGGCTCTGTAGTCGATGTAGCTCTGCAGACAAGAAAGGGAAACCTGGTAGATTTTTCCTGACTGTGAAGACAGAACAAAAAATAGTGTCAAAGGTAATAGAAAAGACTTACCATTCATGCTGAAAAGCTAATTTTCAGAAACATATTGCTCCTAATATTCATCCAACAACTGCTGAAGTATGTTAATCTCTACAAAAATCAGTGCTTCAGTCTTGAAACACAACTATACACTAACTGGAAAGAGAAAGCACACAGAATCCAGAGAGCTTCTCTTCCTTACGAGCTCCTTGTGATGCAAAAATCTGTGAAGCACAAGATAGCAGTAGTAAACCAAAATCAATATTCAGCACACGGATATTTGGTTTTGCTCATTAACTACTTCTGTTCTGACCAATGCTACCTATTCATGTCTAAAGCAACTCAAAATGGCAGGGCGAAAAAAGCATGCAAACACCAGGAGGTTTTTAAGATGTTCTCAATTATATCAAGCACTGGTTGTTTCCATGGCAACCTTAGACCAGAATTATCTGTTGACTTGTACCCAACTAGTAGTTATTCTAAAGCTTTAATCAATTTGCACAATGTATTCTGCACATTATTTCATATTTCAGTTGTATTTTTTCTTCTACATATGTCTAGCAATTATTCAGCTAAATTTCTGTAAGAAATTCCACAGTATTTGAAATACATTGACATGTTGAAACAGTTAGAGACCAAACAGAATTCCTATTCTGCCATCCGTCCATTTGCAATTTACAGACTATGCAAATCTAAAGATAATAAAAAGATGCAAGTGGTGCCTCTCTGGACCATGCCTGTTATTCCAAGTTGTTAAGACGTTCTCTTATTTTGCACAGATTTGTGAAATGTTTGTAGCAGCTGAAGATTAAGAGATTCTCACTGATCTCGCTGTCCCTACAACCAACACCAAGCAGCCTCATTCTCCTTTCCGCTTCCACTTTCAGTCTTTCAAAGAGCAACAAACTATTAAGAAAACAAAACAAAGCAATCCACAAAAATAATCAAAACTTGGGTTCCACATAACGGCAACCAGTCAAGTTCCAGACATCTGAAACTCAGAGAGAAACGTGGCATTCAGCTGCCTACCATCACATCGCTTTTGCCCTTTGCAGCACACCTGACCCCGCTGCTGCTCGTGCAGTCTGTGCATTTACACATGCACTCGGTCAATTTTTTAGAATAGGTTCAAAGGCCTGTGGTATCCAGAGCAATCTCTGTCCCTACTGGATTCTAAAGATTTTACACAACAAATTCATTTCATATGTAGGTCACTCTGAAAGTAATGCCTCCTATTTATTTCCATGGAAACTACAACAGATGCAAAGAGCACAATAATACTGTTTGACAGAGCAAATTCTTAGCTACAGAACACTATTTTTCAGCACAGAAACCATCATTAGTTACGCATTTTCACCAGTGATAAATGACAACCTGCATGCTGCACTCCTAACAAACTGCACCAGCAGAGGTACCCACTGTTGCTGTTGCCACTACTGAAACACACCATCCACCACACCGTGATCACATCCACTGTATAAACGTTCAGCAAGGGTGGATGAATCTCAATGGGTGCCTTTTTTTCCTCATGGAGGAATTCAATGACACACCTTTGCTTCATATGCACTTCCATGTCAGACACCGTTCTGTCAGACTGTCCCTCTGCTGCCATCTGTCATGTGGCAACATTCAATGGGATACTGGGAGGAAGGTTTGATCTCTACTGCCATCCCACCAACATCCACCTCTGACATTGTGGGCCAACACAATAAAGTAGGAGGCATCACTTTCAGTGCAGACATCGTACATTAACTAAGAATCCAAGACATATTAGAAATATCATGTTCCATAGAAAACAAAATAACGAAACCAAGGCATTAAATAAGTTTCAAAATCAATCACTGAAAACCCCTGAGGCTGCAGATCACATGTCAAGGAAGTCTAAGCCACAGCAGTAGCTGACTGGCAGCACATTAGCAAGGAAGCCACTTGACAGCAAACAGCTCCTTCACCTTCAGTAAACACAGAGTGTCAGCAGTAGCTGAGTGTACAAGGACATACACAGAAACAGACCTGTTACCATACTGCATTACAGAAGGTGTTAATATATTAATTTTCATTTTTTATCAATTCAACTTCAATCCTAGAGCTACAACAAAAATCTGAAAAGTTCCAAAATTTTTCAGGAACGTAAGAGTGTTTTTACCTTCACTTTAGAATTAATTCACACTAAATATCTGCTATTTAATTTTAGCCAAGTTTAAAATTCCTTAAGTTGCTGTTACATGCAGAGAAGAGTTGAGAATATTCAAATATCCATCTAAAACAAACACCATCACATTTCTAAAATTGCTTATTCATTAAACTTCGTGAATTTAATCTACAGCCTGAATTCAGTGACCCAATGCAATTCTACAACACTGACTTGTCTGGGGAAAAAAAAAAACCAAAAAAAACCCCACAACACTAAAACCTTCTCCCTTCTATTTTTCCTTTCCAGCATTGCAAAGAATTTTTAGGGATGATGCATTTTCCCAGAGATGCAGTTACAAGCCCGTGCAGCCAGCAGCAGAGAGAAAGGCCACCTCTCTCTACTCTTCCTTCTCTATCACTCCTTGTGCCGCAGTGGTAGTGAAGTCAGAATCCTGACATGTACATGTAGGCCATACCTACCAAGAGTATCTTTAATCTTTTAGCAATGTACACAATGAAAGCAAAGAATCAGGACAGATACTCAGAATATCACCTTGAAACCAAAGCTACATAATTAAGCAATATTCAGCTGTTTTCCTCAGAAAAATTACATCCCACCACCATGCTTAATTACTTAAAATGGCATTCACATAACAGGCCTTTTCACTATGTTTATCATTTGAATACATGACAGTCCATTTCCTCATCGGGCATGTCAGACAAGGAAGCTGGCCTTAAAAAGAGGGGAAAAAATAGTAGAGACTTTCATACGAACAGGTCACCATTTGCAAATGTCAGTAGGCCAGTAACATCTTTTTTCCTCCATGTTACATAAACAGAAGTGCTTCGGTGTTATTTTTTTTTTTTCAAACAGTTATTTACATAAAAAAGAACTCCTACATAAACAGAAGTAAGCATCTATTTTTACCAATTGGAAAATACTTTGGAGAACCGGTAACTCAGAATTTATGCACTTTCATCATTTACCTTTCCAACTAAACTATTCCATCCTCTTCCATCTCATTTTGCAGACCCAGATTTAATCTATTTTAGGTCGACGCATTAACGCTTTTTGTTTCCATGTTTACTGCCTATCCCCTGAGAGCAGATTCACTCCCAGCTCGTATACTGTTCGCAGCATACTCGCAACTGAAAGCAGGGATATGTGCAAATGCTGATTTTCGTCATGCTAACACTGATGTTAAGCATTTCAAATAAGTCCTATTTTCAATTGAAAAAACTGTGCTATCCTAAATCTATCAATGAACCTGAAATCTGGAACAAAATTATCATCAATTACCATACTGCAACATTTTAAAATGAGTATTTAACCACAGGGATAATAATTGCTTTGAAAAATAATGCATTGCTTTAAAAAAAAGTCAATTCACTTACAATGTGCTATTTCTGAATTCTCCCTTTTATTAGCCAACACACAATCACGAAAAGTCTTAGTCCATACAAATGCATATTGTCAACTGTTCACTAATTAAGAAATTAAAGCTAATGACATCCAGCAATTCTATACAAACACATCACAATTGAAACTAAACACAATTTTATACTGTTTACCACTATATGGACCATTCTGAGACACCGTGCAAGATAAAATGACAAATGACAAAAAGCCCAATAATTTGAAATTTCATCTCTGCAGCCATGTCTGCACAGTCCAAAATTTAAACATTACAATTTTCAACAAGGTTTCTCTTTCTGCTGAACTTGTACATTTAATTCGAAACTAAAGGAAGTAATTTAGCAGTATACAATGGAGTGAGGGCTTGCAAAAACAAGTCACGTGTGCTTTAACAGAACAGGACCAGTCAAATTCTCCTGCCAGCCACCCAGCCCACGAAACCATCCCTCACTTCCCCGTGCATGATACAATTTCTTATTCTTCACATTAATAACTTATGGTAATGAATTGTAAAATTGCCCCTGGAATGCATCTCAGATTGTATTCAATTACACACATGGAAGTTCTTCAACTGCCATGCACGCTAAAGAGAGAATATCTGCAAAATAAACAACAAAAAAGAAGTCTTACTTACTTGATTTGTCCCATAGGACAGCAAGTTCAGAGAAGTGATGGCTCTCATTTTCCAGAGCCACTCTCAGTTCATGCGCACCGCCCTTTGAATGCCTATGGAAAAGGCGGTTAGCGAAACCTTCCAGCCTCTGCAGCGCGGTGGCTGTCCCCGTGCACTGGGCACAAGGTACCTCCTTCTGAGTGGCCATCTATACGCACTGGCAACTTTCAGAAAGTCAAAACAGAAAATATCTGAAAGGACGAGTCACAAGCACTAAGGGCTACGCATGTGTCTAACTTCCTGTATGCAGTGTTCTCTAACCACTTTCTGCTCTACTTCCTGTTAAGAAAAGCTCTACAATGTATTTTACCCTGTTAAAAAGTCTCTTTTCCTGATAATTGAAAAAAATTTCTGTAAGAAAACACCAGCAACAGCTGCTGTAGCTTCTTTACACTGCTTTTTAACACATCACGTATTTCACACTACAATGTAAGTTTTATACTAAAATATCATAAACAACTAGTTCAGAAGCAAAGATCAGAAGCCAGATATGTATATATATTTTTAACTTACCACAGCCACGCCTGAAAAAAGAAAAGTGACTATTCTGCAGTTCTTTCCATTTAGGAAGATGGAGTACTAACACCAGCACAGCAAACACAACCAGTTGTAGTCTAATCAATAACAATCCCACGCTTTTAACTTATTTTCTAAGCAAGGGGGTTGCCTTGCAAAAACTACTGAATAAACTATTATCACTGAAAATATATGATCTCTGTCTACTTGGATAAAAATAATTTTGAAGTTGAATTCTATGGTAACATATAAACAAGTGTGCTTTAGCACGGGGGCTGGTCTTGATGATCTCTAGAGTTCTCCTACAATTACCCTTTCAGCCCCCATAATTCTGTGATATTTGTCCATATGGGGCTCTATTTACTCCAACAATTAACCAAATTACTTAAACTTTTTCAGTAATAAGCTACCGGAGCACCCCGCATTGACAGACCTAGTAGCTCATTCACTCTCCCAGCCCCAGAAGCAGCTGGAAGGAGTCCCAGAGTCAGAGCCATTGCCTCCTGACATTACTTATGTCCAAGTGCATGTCTTGTGAAATTACACATGGAGGATTTTTCATACACAAGAAATTTGACTATTTTCAACTGTAGAGTAAGACCAGAAAGCATCATTCTTATTGACTCAGAACACTGAGGAGATAAATTGAAAGTGGCATTAAATGTTATATTAATATTTAAATTATGTAATTTTGCACACTTACAATGAGTAATACTAAAAATTTGTGTTTGTGAAAATGGAAATATGCACTGGGCAGGTTTCCCAGTGTATCTTCAGCACAGACAGGATGTGTTTTCTTAAAAATTTAGGACTATTCTTAAATATGATTCAAATAACTTTTCACAGCCTGTCTCCTCTCTTATAGACAACATGTGCTGACGATATATCTCTTATTTTTCACCACCATACTTCTCACCAAATAGTTTTCAAGTGTCAGCTGATACCCATACTTGGATATTACATAACTATTTCATAACAGCTCTGCGTTTTCAGATAGGACGACAAAGCCATCTATAACAGTGACAAAATGATCCTGGTGCTGCAATTTTCACTGGACCCTAGGCCACCACAGCTCCTTGTCTACCTTACGCTTTCCTGGCTTTTCCCTGTTTTGTCTCAGGATCAGCACTGATTTTCACAATGCCTCCCAGGCTCCAGGCTAAACTGCCAGAAAAAAAGAGCTAGCAATGACCATGGGGATTAGTCTGCCCCACTGAGGGCACAAATAGGCACAATGAATATCTTATATATCACACATAATAGTCCAAGTAGTGATATATGAAAGCTGGCATGGCATTACTCTAAGAAATATTTACATCAACATGTCTGTGTTCACCCTCCTGGTGAACATTCTGGGGCTGAAAAGAGCCCCTGTGGAAATGTCCAGCCACGCTCCCCAAGAAGCTCACAGCAAGTCTCTGCATATCCAGGGAGTCTTTCCAAGAGACTTCCTTATTTCTCTCACCTTTCCTATTTTCTCCAGTAAATCAAGCCACCTGTCATGGAAGTGTGTTCATTTCGTCTTTTTCCTCTCTCTTGATCTGTGCCTTTTTTTCATAGCGCTATAGCTCTGTCTTTCACACAGTTAGTTTCCCTGATCCCAGAAAAGGTAACTTACAAAATTCACATCACTTCGCATTATGTATGTCACAAGTCTACCAACCCTCTGGCATCAAATGAAGATGTGAGAGCTGCCTGAGAGCATCTCTGCCCGCTGAAGTTCAGCGTTTTGAAAGCACCCAAATGGCTAACCTGGGCACCTGAATGAGGTGCCAAACACAGAGCAGAAATCACAATCCTCTGAGACCACAGTAGTGAACTGGTTTACGTGAAACAGGCTACCAACAAGGGATTATTAAAAGATACCTAAGAGAAAACCTGGATTTGCCAGAATTTTGAAATCTCACTTCTCCTTGCAGCCAAAATTAATGCTGACATATTAAGAGTTTCCTCTAGGCAGAAATCCTATTTTCACTTCTCTCTAGCCTCTACATCTTGGTAATATTTTGAAACACATTTTTTAAGAAGGATTCAGCTACGAATATATATATTACGTGTGTAAATTATGGTACTTTGATAAATAATGTTTCAGTAAAAGTTCTTAAGGTACCCTCCCAACACAAGAATGGCCATAGAAACAGACTGGGACTGCAGTGCTGCAATGTGAAAAACACAACATAATCATTTACATACATGGAAGTTCTTCAACTGCCATGCACGCTAAAGAGAGAATATCTGTAAAATAAACAACAAAAAAGAAGTCTTACTTACTTGATTTGTCCCATAGGACAGCAAGTTCAGAGAAGTGATGGCTCTCATTTTCCAGAGCCACTCTCAGTTCATGCGCACCACCCCCTGAATGCCCTTTTTCCTGATGGCCAACCCATAAAGCCAGTGTGCACTTCCCAGCAGGTGATGCCCAGAGTACATATTTCAGCCACAGGTAAAAGAGTGCAGCAGTATAATCCAGCCAGACTTCCAGTTTCTCAATGAAAATGAGTCAACACTAATGTAGCTAGATGGACTATTTCTTTTTAATAATCTCTGCTACCACATCATTCCTCAATTTCTAGGAAGACAATCCACCCTACCAATCAAGCCTAAAAATTAACCATTAAGGAAGAGCACTCTCCTTTCCTCTCCTTTCCTCCAAGAACCTAGAAATGGAGGAGTAACACCATTATATGTACATTCTGGCTGTAATTGAATACAGAAAAACACATTATAATTTTAAAATGTTTAGTATGTTCCCCAAGTAAAGTTACTGTGAAATCTCTGAATTTCAAGGTAGTACAAAATGGAATAATAATATTAAACACTACAGCACAACTATAAGCCTTCAAGATGTTTCTATTTTAGTCCTGGGAACCAATGCCATAGAACTGAAACTCCCTCTCACTGTATCAGAACTGGAACACCTTCCCATCGTTGCTGATTATGAATATCTTAGAATCAAAAACACACAGGAATTTTTAAGACAATGAATTATATTCCTTGACAGGGCCTTGAAAAACGGGTCTATGATGTAAAAAAAATTTCAGATCACTTACAACTAATATTTAGGTCTTAATTCTAATCCTGCAATTTAATGTTTTCCTGGTTATCTATGAAACTGAGTCCACTTGCCTGTTTAAGCATGCTCTACTACTTCTTAAGAAAATATTCTTTAAAATTAATCATTCTCCTTTTCAGCACACAAGTAAAAAAGACATAGTGTGACATATTTACTTTGTTCATAATTATGGAAAAATAACTTAAAGAAACCTCATTAAAGAATAATGATTTTTTTCCTCTAGATGTTGAAGACAGTTTATTTATTTGCTTACAAAACAGTCTGCTTGATAAAGTATATCTTTCACTTTACGCATCAGTTATTTCTAACACTCAAAGTCCAACTTTATTTTTAACAAGAACGAGCAATAATTAACACAGTTAGTGAGGGCTCCTCCATTTATAAGACCTTGTGGATTTTGCTGAATTCTGCAGCTCTCCCACAGACCAATGCATTAAGTTGATAGAACCAACATATTTTAAAAAAATGTTTTATTTTATTGTCTAATTTTGAATTTCAAAATACAAGATTTTATATTTATTGAATAGCTCTACAGCTCGTTAAAGGATATGTAGCAAAGAAAGAAACTGGAGTGTTTGGTGGTATAAGCATGAGGAAATGCGTATGATCTTTTTCCAGTTGTTATATAAAGCTTAAAAGGAAAGGAAATAAAACAAAGTACAAAGATAGTCATTCAGTAGCTAAAAACTACAAGAATTTTATCAGAAATTATGCTATTAAATGCAATTCATACTAGCTCCTGCCAGGCATTCATATTTCAAAAAAGAATTATGGGTAGAAAAGAGGCAGAATAAAGGCTTCCTGAAAAAGCAGATGTATTTTGTACATCCAGTGCTATGTCACTAGCTTGCATTTCTTTTTAAACGCATGAAAGGAAGTGCACTATTTGCTAATATCTTAAGATTTAATGGCTTTCTACTTGGAAACAGAGATTTTTCAAAATGCTTATCAGCAAAATAAACACAACCAATACCTGTTAAACAAACGTGAAAATTCACCCATGCTGTCTTAGTGTAGGTTCACATGCATATTTTTTCTAAAAAAAAATTAACCCCTATTAGAAAGTCCCTCTGTAAGCAGTATCAAAGCTGGGACTGCAGCACTTCTATAAATAGGACTGCCAAGAGGAAGTTGTTGCTATGGAAATGCTGGTCCTATTTCTATTTTGACTCAGTAGATCTCTACTGGCATCTACTGTACACAAACTTAATTGCAGCAGACATCTTTTACTTTCATCTCTCACCGGGAAGCATAAATTAAGAATTGCATGGACAACCAATATCATTTACTCTTTTTCCATGACAATACAAAAGGAAGAACAACAACAAAACAACAAACTGAATGCAAAGAGAAAGTCAAACACTACTTGTGTTTAGCATCTTATTTTTATAGGTAAACTACAAATTCTGCCTCTGCCAGTTTTCTTGTCAAAATTTGACAAATTCATCATCCAAGTCAACAGGATTTTCCTCTTGTATATACCATGGCAGCAGATCGCTTCCTCCTTTTTAGCAGCACATACCTGTGGTATTTTGAAGTCAAATACCTTGTAGTCATAATTCCAAATCTAGTCCTCTTAAGTAGAGGACAGAGAACTCCCTCATCACAAGTCAAATCTTCCACAAAACCAACCAATTTGCTGAAAAAGACGGCCACGAGTGACATCATATGCCTCCCTTTCCAACATGGCTCCTTGCTCTCCTGACAGCTTCCTTTGAGATGATGTGGTCACTGGTACTTATGGTCTGCACCCATGAGTAGCAGCCACATTGCTAGACAGAATATGAATAAAGATTACACAACAACTTTGTAAGAGAACTTCACTATCTTTGTTTCATCTTTGACATATCCGCTTTTACGTAAGTACAAGAAATCTTATGAACAGACTTGCAGAAACCTTACTAGTAAACCAGCTTATTAGTAAAATAAAGTTCCTGAATTAGAAGAAACACAAAAAATGTGGATGTTTTACTACATATTTGACTGGGTTGAAGGAAAAACTTATTGAATCAATTCTGAGAGATCTCATGTTGAAACAACAGCCTCTCAAATGACTAGAAATAGCTCCAGAAGCCTAAAGTTAGCCACCTCTTTGCAACCCAAGAGATACGCTCGTGTTTGAAGTCTCCTGTTCAGGACAAATTAAAAATTATGCATTTGAGTCAAGAGTGTAAAGAGTGCCTAAGGTAACAACTAATGATTAAACCTGAGAGATCTAGGGAGGGTTACGTTTTGAGCTCATTCTTGGTATGGGACAATGGAAGGAAAGGAGAGAAGGGACAGTATTAACACGCTTACCAGGGTTAATGTCTTGTAGACTAAAATTCTTGACATAATAACAACTACACTCTACTAATCATATTCTTTACTGTATCTATTATCCCTGTCTTGTACTGTACTAGAGGAACTACAATTATTTTTATATCTCTTTCAGGAAGCTTATCTGCATTTCAGATCATTCTGTAAAGGAAAAGAAAACAAACCAACAAAGAACTCCACAGATTCCATTTTGAGCTAAATACTTACAGTTACATAATCAGGAGGTATAACACTTTTGCATAAAGTGAAAGAGTACCAAATGCAAATGAGAACACAATAGTGGCCTTCATAAAGTGTGGTCTAAAGTACAAAACATTTAGACACGTGATGTGGAGAGACAAACACCTTTACTTGTATTAGAAACAGACCCTGCATTCCTCTGCCTGACAACTAGTCTACAGACACCACTGCAGAGCCTTCTGGCTCCTCCACTCCCACTAGCCTGCTCTATGTCAGATATTCTACAGAAGGGAAATACTGAACCAGTATAGCTCTACCACTAACCTCCACCATCAGCTGAAGTGAACAACTAGCATTACAATCCCTACAAGTAGAGGGGATGTTGCTGGACCCTACACAAGAGGCCAAAGAATGTGCAAGAAGATATATCAAAGATTGTTAAATGCTCTCAACACATCCTTTGTTAAGAAAGTAGAATCCTAGTTGCAAGAACACGCATTAACACACAGACATCACAAATATAGCTCAGACACTAGGATTTCTCTGTATTCTTAAATTACTAATACTGGGCTTGTGAAATCTCATGCATATCTGCATTTAAGTGCAGAATCAAATGTTTTTTGCTGAAGTAGGATCAAACCAAGTGCGAAGAACTGAAATTGGGTTACTAAGCAATACATTTTAGAAGTACTCAATCATTCATGTGTTGTATAAACAATTAAATAACTCTGATTTTTGAGGAGGTAAATAGAATCCACACCATCATGTTTCTAATTACAGGCTATTTTTATTAGTGAGGCAGCAAAAAAGTGCGCAGATATTATTTTGTTCCAGCTGTGACATGTATTCATTTATAAACCATAATTTATAACCAGTTGGTTTTATGCAAGGTGAATTTATTTATTAGTAGTCTAAATATATCCCTAAATAGCATCTGTATTTGAATATAACGGAAATCAATTACCATCCAAAAAATAATTAATTAAAAAGAAACATTCTCTGTTGCTGTTTACAAAATGTTCCAGCTACCAGTAAGCAAATAGGCATTTTATTTCTCAGTAATTACTATCCTTTTTGTAATAAAGGCCAAAAGAACTAAAGTTTAGACAGGTACCTTGGAATAGAGATCACTTTTTATTATAAGATGTACCTGCTGGTAGGAGAAATAGCCTGGTGACCTTTCACTTTTATACTTACTAAGAATGAAGGAAATAGATTACAACAGAAACTTCTTATTTATTCTAATACCTGTTTAAAGCAGAGGGAGGCAGAAGGCACTTTTCAAGACGGAAATTTTATGTGACTAAGTGTATACCTGTTTCTTTCTGTAAGTTTGTCAAGATGCTGTTTAACTTGTTCTTTACAGGATATTTACAGTACATAATAGAATGTTAAGAATAATAATTAAGAATTCATAAAACAACACAGAACTTGGAAAAATTCTTTAGAGGTGAGTACGGATATAATACACCATTTACTTGTAATTCTCTCCCCCAAAATCAAGCAACTTACACTGCGTTTCAGTTTACTTGACAGCAGGTAAAACAGACTTCCTTAAAACAGTATCCTCGGGAAGCCACAGCCTTGCAATTGTATTTTCATTCTCCTCGTAAAATTAGATACAGGAATACACAGCAATTGTATTTATCTTTAATTTTCTTTAAAGAGAAAATAGGAGCAAGCAATAATTAAGAATGCATCCTGCAAATCACTTAATCTCATGCTGCAGTATGCCAGCAAGAGCAGCTTCTTGCAATAGCACTTCTCACAGTATTGACACAAACTCCATGTTCTACTCTATATCACTGTTATTCAAGGAATTTCCCAAGCTAATATTCCAGCAAAATTTGACCCTGCAGTTATCTTTCCCTTTGCCCTCTAAGCTAATGAACACTCCTAAAGGTAAAGAATATTTCATGGCGTAGATCCAATCTACTTGATATTGAGTAATATTAGCTATCAAAGTTCACTGTACAACTTTTTTCCCCACTGGTTTCTATTTTTCATATTTACAGAAATATGATGCTTACAGCAATGGAAGTAACCTCAAATTTTGCTCAATTTTAACCCTATTCTCATCCTAGTCTCAAAAGCCAAGAGACCTAAATGATGAGAAACTACTTGTGATAGATCCAAGACCTAACAATTCTAAGCCAAAAATCTTTGAGAGACTTGGTCTGGCCTTCTACAGATTAATTACAAAATAAACTTATTAAGTTACAACTGTAACTTAAAGCTAGAAAATCCGGTAACTGGTCAATAACAAGTATTCTATTTGTTTTTACAAGATGCCACTGACATTTCATTTTATTTCTCCTGATCAACAGAACTCTTGCTAGGAAAAAAAACACCACAAATTGAACACAGGAAACACACACAGGTCAGAATTTGTTAATTGTGGCAAATTACAGATGCTCAAGTATTTTCATCCTTAAATGAGAGATCTCTGCCAAAAAGGCTGGAGCTGCAGAAATGTGCGTGCCTGAAATAACCAACAGCTTCAGTGCACACCTCAACTGCAGACTGCATTCTGACACAGGCAACAAAGAATTTGCCTAAACAGGCCTTTAGCAACACGGTGGAATCCTGCTAATAACTGCGTGTGCTATTCTTAACCTTGCAATGATACAGCCATCCTATCCATGCTGCTGCTCACATCACCACAATAACAAAAAATATTGTTTTGTATATCCCTATTTTGAATAGGCAACATCTATCTTACGACAGCATCACATGGGCTCTTCAGTTTCTGGGAAGCAAAAATCCCTCTCATTTGGAAGACCAGAAAGACTTACTAACTTGAATTTATTATCTTATTTGTATCATTTTGAGTAAAAAGTAACTAGAATTTTTTAACTAGCCAGAGGCTACTTTTCTTCCTCCTGGAAGAACAAGCATGTCTCACTTAGAGCCGGTCTCTGCTGCTCATAAGTCCTCCTAACAACCTCAACACAGAGTTGTTATTTCTGGGAGTCACGTGGCATGTGGGAAGATTCTGGTTTTCTTCCAATTCCACTCAAGTTAAACTCTACCCAAGAAAACTGCCAAAATAAAGTACCAGTTGCAATACATTGCGTGCATTTTTAAACTTATTTCCACTATCAGATCCACATTCCTTAAGCCTTGGGCAGTAAAAATTGGAGAAAATATAGTACCGTATAGTAACCAATTTAAGTGAACTATCAAAATAATGGAGTTATTTACTGAGTAATTGCACTTACTGAGCCCTCTCCTCACCTTCTTATTATGGTAGAAGAAACAATACTTAAATTATGCAGAAATGAAAACCAAAATGAATAATTATTCTGAAGTCACCCAGATTTTGCTGACAGCTTGGAAACTGCTCCCGCTGATCGTTCTGGAGATTCACTCGTCACAACTACTAGATTAACTATATCACCTTATTACCTTCAGATAAATGTTCATTAAGACCTCCAACCATGAGCTGATTACCATCAAAATAAGTATAATTGTAGTCCATACTATATTAATTGTGACTGCTTCAGTAACTCTCAACTATGCCCAACACCAGCATTTGGTCCAGTCTACACACAGCATCAGCCCCTCTGGAGAACGGAGTTCCAAAACAATAAAGATATATCGTGTGGATTTTAATCTCTGAAGGTATCTTATCTTCTAGCTTTATGTAGGACAGCACTTCACACAAACTCTGGGAACTGAGTAGCATATTCCACTCTCTTAACAAAAACTTAAATCAGTAGATCAGATTCAAGAACAGTCATTATCAAAAGCATATCATTAATGTCCATTACTACCCTCCCTTGAGACCACAGATTTAAAATTGTATACTGTTAATTCTGGGAAATAATTAATGAACAAAGCAAACTTGGCAATTTTTTCAAAGCAAAACACAGAGCACCAAATACGATTCCACCTTCTCTTAGGCTTGCTGCACAAGCATGCACTTGCATGTAACTTAAGTTACTCCGTAACACTCCACCCAGCCTACACAGAAAAGACAAGTCTAACCTAAAATAAGTTCATCTTACTCTTTAATTAAAAGAGCTTCAACTAGAATTGCAGAGCTTTATAGATCACTGGAAAATCTGCAGCCTGGTAGCTACTCACACTGAAACAGTTTTTCTTCTTGCCCCCAGGAAAAGAATAGATACCTACATATTCTCCCTAAAAGAAAAGGCAAGAAAAGCTGATATCCTGAGCACAAATACTGTTCTACTTAAAGCAACCAGCTCAGCAAATACGGATAAGAAAAGTTTATTTTCAGTAGTTTCAAACAAACCCATAACTAACAGTACTAATAAGATGCTAGCAGACATCTAGAACAGATACAAAAAAAACAAGGCAACAACACAGAGTGAATCATTACATTTTTTCCTTACCTACAAATTGTTCTCAATGCTATCACACAACACAGATCACGCTTCTTCGTAACTTCCAGTATAAGACTCTGAGCACCAAATTATGAGCAAGACTATATACGAATATATGTGATGCACTGCTTTTGAAAACAGGAATGTATTTATGTCATTTGGACAGCTTTTATTTAACTTACTTCTTTCATTCCCTCAAGGGAATGAACGTACATCTAGAGACAGGAGGACAGAGCCACGTGACAGCCACACCCCTGTGGAAAGATGAGAGGTCACACAATCACACCCTGCACCGAGCACAACGGGCTCAGGCTCACACGTCCCCTCTGCCTCTCCCTAAAGCATCGCTTTGCAATCAAATTGCTCTTTGATAGAATTTTGCCCCACATATTCAAATATTTTTCATTTCAGTCTGACTGCTCAATATGTCGAAATTTCTACCATGTATTTCTCTGTTTTCATCAATTTATAAGTGAAATTTAAAATAACTGGTGGCCTGAAAAATAAAACTAAGGTTTAAACATGGGAAAATTTCAAATAGATTTCAATGCTTCCATTTAAATAAAAAACGACTCGGTGTTTGATATGCACAAATCAGCATCCTCAAATGCAAACGTTGCTGTTAAAAAATAAAACAACAATAATAATAATAATATAAAAGCCACATTCAGCAAGGTCTGTTTTTTTTTATCCTAAATCAAATAGAAAGAAATTCAGGGCCTCCCAAGACAACATGTTGATTCAAAACACTGAAACAGGCCTTAAGATAACATAAGAATGATATATACACCAGCAACACAGAGATCGGTTACTGATGTAACTGGCTGAAATACGAAAGTTAAAGGAAACTGTGCTCTCCTCCCTGCACACAAGCAACCAGCGAGTTCTTAACACACAGCATCAAGTAAAAGTATTTTCCTATTCTGTGTCATTAACTGTCCACCTCAGGAACAAACACAGTACAAACTGAGGGAACATACAACATTAGAATATACCAGAATATCCCTGCCACAGCGAAAATTTTGCAACAGAACTGTAAAAAATGAAAAAGAAATACCAACTACCAACTACAGCCTCAAACGAACACAAACCAAAAAAACAAACAGTAGCAACAAAAACCAGCCCCAAAACAGAATGTGACAAAAAGCAAAAGATGCTGTACACACAAGTCCAAGAGTGCAGCCAAAGCTCCTCCATAGCAGTAAAAAGTCTGTCCTACCACTGGTCGTGGAGAAGGTGGAAAAATACCTAACCTATCCCTGTTGTAATTTTTCAGTCCCTGAACTTAAAACACTCCATGCCTATATACAACTCATCCGTACTTTTGTCTTAGACGATAATTTTAGAAGGCTGTAGCCCAAGACTGACACAATACAATCTCATTATCTCAGCTTTTTTCATTCCAGTTCCTAAACCGAATTTAGTTACTGACTGCCAACTGTGCATAAATGAAAGACAAAACACCCACTTCAATATTTCCAATATTCTAGTTACTTCAGACTTAGCAGCAACTGGCTCAGTGTATGAATACAGACACACCTTGGGCACACATCAAACACTCATTCTTAAGCCTTTTTTGCTGCCCTTAATTTCTATCTGGTGATGCTAACATTGAGATACTTGCGTTACAAAACAGACCGCAGCACCAATAGCATGTTGACCTCTAGGTGATATTAAAAAATGTCTTCTGACCTCGAGGTGCACTCTCTCCAGCTGTATCCCAGACTTCAGACAGAATAAAAACCTGTATAGCATGAATACTATTTGGCACATAAACTGAGCAATGAAAATTCCTAGTCAGCTGAGGATTGTGTTTGTCACCTAGGGGCACTCTCCTGGATCCTAAATGATGACATAGTTTGGATTGAAAAGAGCATTAGTGCTACTTTCTCATATTTTGCGAAATGCTGGTATCTTCTCTGCAGTGCAGCCGGTTGGTGGCATTTTTGTCTTTGTGACTGACTGAATTACTACAAACGGTAATTACATAGATTTATGCCGGTAAGCCGCTCAAACTATGATTAGTGTATGAAACAACTGCATACTCAGATGCAACCATGGAACCAACCATTCCACTAACACCTCATCTGTTCTCCTCAGATTCACCTGTCTTTAGAGCTGCCTTCAACCTAGAGAAAGCCAAAATCCTTGACTGCCTTAGAAATTTATTCAGTTTTGTGACAATAGTTTGGTGAGGTGTTATCCTGCTAGAAAAGTCCTAACAGTACAATTGGACTTGCATACTAAGGAGATAAAAGAAATCCCAGTTGACCATTATAAAACAAATACTAACTTTCACACAATTTTTGAGTTGTTTTTCCCTGACTCTGGTTACAGAGTAAGAATGGTGAAGATTTTCCTCTCCATTGGTCAATCTATTTTTCATAGAAATATTTGAGACATTTAATACATTTTGAAAAACTTATACACAAAGGGAAACAACAATTATTTATTTGATGTTGATCTAAGATTACTGAGAAAACATTTACATGACAAAATAGCATAATGTAATTCTGAGATCTTGACTTACAGTACACATCTCATTTTCCTTTACAGTATCAGAACATTCTCAAGACTGAAATGAAGATTGACTCTCCCTGGCGTGCTCATTTTTAAAGAGGATTTGCACAGTTCACTCCAGTTTTATTTCAGCTTTTTATGATTAATAAACATAAAAGCCTTGAAACGTAGCCAGAAAGACCAACGGATAATACATGATCCCATTAGGAGGCACTTTACCCAGAAATACATAGGAAACCTGCTCTGCAATAGAAGCCAAAGTTTGCAAAGTACTTTCCCAGAGTCCATTTAGACTTAAAAATAGATAAGCAGTATTATGATACAGCAGTCACATGTGGTACATTTGATCTATTTTGAGCTAAAATTAATAAGCACTCCAAGAACGTGAAGTAAATTGATATACTAATTGCCATAAAAATAAGGTATAGCTTTCTCTGTGAAACAGACTTGCCAATTCAAATGCATGATTGTTGAAAAACGAAGATACACATTGATTTAAGGTACCAGAAGTGTTACTACAAACCTCCGATAATTATAAAAGGACACTCTGTGTATTTCCATAGGCCTACGTCTTCTAAAAAGCTAATTGTTTAATAAATACTTGCAGTCAGTTGCCAGTTTTCAGATAGAAGGTGCTTAATAACATCAACTAACTTTTAAAAGGTAAGATTTTTCCTAGAAGACATTCTTTCCCCACCAGCAATTCAGAAATGGTTAAAAGCAGCAGGACTGCTAAGCCTGATTGCATTGCCTCTGCCTTGTTTTTCTGGAGCATCGCGACTGGGAAGTAAGGATTTAGACAATCACATGATTCCCAAGTTTAACAGCACAGATTTTCAGTACAGTTGAGCCTACGTATGAAGATCAACAAATACTGTGGTTTGACCTCAGTTAAGAGACAAATCGTATCTATGAACACTTTTCATCACCGGACACATTTCTGTTACTTGTACAAAACACAGAAGGGTGTGCTTTCAATGGAGATTCAACAAAATAATGTTCTAATGTTTTTGGTGAGCAAAAGCTTACCACTAGAATCTACTCTCTTCCCACAAACCTACATTTCCTTGAGGTAGTAGCTATACAAACCGATGTCAGGTTTGCCAAATTTTTAATACCTTTCTTCAACTTGAGCATAAAAATACACAAGCTACGAACTCTGCCATTGGAAAAGGTTCCCTATGACATCTGGCTTCATTGTATATTCCATAAATGATAAGAAGAAATTCAATCATCTTCAGATACAGTGAACTAATCAACTATCAACTCAGTTTTCAAATTATTTACAAATACATGCAACTGACAAGCAAAAGAAAGGCTGAATGACAATTGTTTTAGTATCCTCTGTTTCTTTTACACATTTGTTATAATAGAGAAAATGATGTACTCCTTTTTCTACAGATCATACCTCATGCAGTACAGTGTACTGAGCTGCTCTGGCAACCGTTCATGACTATGCACTGAAATTTTTCTGTAGGACCCTGTAGTGGAAAATGAAAGACAGACAGCTCTGGGTAGCTTCAGGACAGCGATGGTGAAGGCTACTGAATGCTGCCCTTGCAAAGCCAAAGCTCTCTCAGCTCCATGGCAAGTTCCTTAGATCATGTTATTTTCAGCTGCATGTACTGCTGCTTTTCTATCCCCAGTACGATGACCAAAGAGTATTTGGGTGTCTGTTCCACAAAGAAGAATGAGCATTTGTAACTGCCACAGAAAGCCATACAATTAGCACCGAAGCACTTCGGAGGATTTCATGTAGTATGTGCCCTGAGAAATTAGGGCTCCCTAAATAAAGGGAAACATCTCTCTGTATCACAGTCCTGTTAGTAAAACAGAAATTATTTAAAGAGATAGTACCAAGGTACTGTAAAAATTAAATATTCCACAGCACCTATATTCTAAAATGATTTTTGCAAAAAGCTCACAAGGAGAAGAATAACGTGCAGTTATTTGCACAGAAAGAGATAAGGAAAAAAACAAAACTTGCTCAATGAGTACCCTGTTACATTGGCTGTTAAGGAAGGTGTCTCTGGAAGTGACAGATTTTTAGACTGTTTTTCTGTACGGAGAAATTTAATGACACTCCTTTGCTTCATACACACTTCCATGTCAGACGTCATTCTGTCAGACTGCCCCTCTGCTGCCATCTGTCACACAGCAACAACACATAATGGGATATTGGTGGGAAGGCTCAACCTCTACTGCTGTACCACTACCATCCGCCTCTGACACTGTGGGCCAACATAATAAAACAGGAGGCATTACTTTCAGAGCAGCCCTCATAAAATGAAGTTGTAGCACACTAACGTAAGAACTCCATAATATCAAAACAGTTAATGTTTCAAGGCTACTTAAACATTATGCTTTATAACACAACAGATAAAATTGGTGCAATATTGCTTTGAGAACTGTTTTGTAGCTCCACCATGTGATTAAACTGTAAAAACATAAGCGAGGAGGAAACAATGATTTATTTTATTCTCTGTGTTGTATTGCTGTTCTTTGCTAACGTACCAGATCAAGTATCTTCCACATGGAATTTTAAACAGAAAATTGTTTGGGATTTATACAATTTATACAACAATAATAATAATAATAAAGAAAATGTTTTGATCTGAACAAAAACTTCATGGAGACACAAAATGTATCTGGCTCAAACAGAACGAAATGGAAAGATAGTTTTGGGGGAAAAGGCACCAAAACAGATGCCTGTGTGTATGCTAAATAGATCCAGAAGTCCAAGAATTGCGTGAAGAATACATACAAATAAGAGAAACAAGTTCAATTCCTTGCCAAATAACTTAATATTCAAATATTCAACCTCACCATGATAACACTTATTTTAAATTGTCCAGACAAGGAATCCTCTATTGTTAGCAGAGCTCTAAGAGCACAACAGTCGCTCTTCAGTTTACAGCCCCAGCCTAACAGTTTAAGCCAACTCTTTACGACCCATAAAGATTTGACAGACCTGGAAGAAATAAACCAGAATTTATTTTAAAAGCCTCTCAATTTATATTAGAATTGTAAACTTTCTGAGCAGCAAGAAAGCACCAACTTGGCAACATAAATGACACAGTGTGTACTTGGTGGTGTGTAATCACGGACTCTCGGAAGCCCCTTCTGTACAAACAGCATATATTAGTATTGGCAATGAAAGGAAATCCATGTAGCAACTGAAAAGTCATGCTGGGCAGCACAGTTTGCTCAACCATAGCTAAGGCTGCCTGGCTATGCTTCTCACTCTGCTGACTGAACTCTCCCCTCACCTGGAGGGCCTACAGCTCTGCCCAATGCCTGCGCTTGGATCTGAAACGTTCCTTCCATTGGTTTGAGTTTTGGCGTGGGAAGAGTTTTTGATTCTGATTACCAAGAAAAGGAAAGTTTCATCTGTCCTTCAGTTTCATTAAACATGTGCCCAACTCATAATATCACAAACGGAATAGCAAGAAGGGGCAGCAAAAGAAACCTATCTCCTAAGGGTGCAAATCATTTGACCACTTAATTTTAGAGGACACAAGATAAAACAGAAAGAGACCCAGTGTACAAACACCTGTTTGCAAGAAAAGCAC
Source organism: Pavo muticus (assembly GCA_016647715.1). Lineage (NCBI taxonomy): Eukaryota > Metazoa > Chordata > Aves > Galliformes > Phasianidae > Pavo > Pavo muticus. The sequence continues at coordinate 336,778 of JACDJE010000494.1, forward strand.
AACTCCAATTCAACACATTTTCTTCCAGTGAAAATAATAATAATGCTTGTGATTAAAACCACTTAAAGGAAAGAACAGAAAATATTCTTCTAATGAAGATGATATCCACATTTTTTATGTTGCGGCACGCACTAAAACACAAACACTGAATTAAGACAAACTGTCTTGGCACTCATAAACTAATTTGTTCAAACTAGACTCTTAATAAATAACCAAGCAATAATAAATCATGCAAATTCGGTTAATAGAACTTCTTACCTTCTGTTTTCTGACAGTACACCAGAATATCTGATCTCACTGTAAAAACCTTTTCACGTTTCTTAAAGTGAAAACAACAAAACAAAACAAAAACCTCCAAAATGCCTTTTAAGAAGATAAAAAAAATTCACTGAATTCAGACAAGTAATTAGATCAAATGCACTACACTGGTACAAATAATGCCACGGAAAGCAGACAGTTAATGAAATAGTTTCAGATATTCAACTTTGAACATAAACATCCCATTTTATGCCCTATTTGTAACCAGACAAACAAACTGTGCAGTCTCTTCTCCATCACTACTAGAATGTTAAAGACTTAAGGCTTATTTTCAAGGAGGTTATATGTATAGCTTTATCTTCTGATGAAAATTACTGCTGTTTTGAACAGTAGTATTGTCTGTACAGTCTGAGGTGTAAATGAATAATGGAAAGCATTTTCACAGGAATATGACCATTCTAAAAATATATATATACTGTATTTAAGTGAATAAAACAGATCTCTGATATGGAAATATTAAAACATCTTCCATGGAAACAACCCTATTTTGGTCACTTTGGCTTAAAAAAAAAAAAAAAGTAAAATTTTAAGATGTCAGTAGAATGTTTTTCTGTACGGAGAAATTTAATGACACTCCTTTGCTTCATACACACTTCCATGTCAGACGTCATTCTGTCAGACTGCCCCTCTGCTGCCATCTGNAAAAAAAAAAGGTAAATTTTAAGATGTCAGTAGAATAACCGGCCATTACATCCAAAATTCTCCAAAAAAGGAGGCTGATCTCTGATTTCTTCCAATATTTCATATAACTATACAAAATATTAACATTACAAGCTGTAACTATTAAATATTATGTAGGTCACAAAAGCAGTGCCTCCTATTTATTTCCATGAAAACTACACCAGATACAAAGATGCCGTTTTTCAGCACAGACACCATGATTAGCTCTGCATTTTCATCAGCAATGAAGAACCTGCATGTCACGCTCATAACAATCTGCACTAGTGGAGGTGACCACTGTTGCTGCCACCACTGCTGAAACGCACCTCACAGCACCTCACTGTGCTTGTCCATAAACATTCAGCAAGTAGTGATGAATGTCAATGGGTGCCATTTTTTCCACACAGAGGAATTCAATGATACCCCTTTGCTTCATCCACACTTTCATGTCAGACATCATTCTGTCAGACTGCCCCTCTTGCTGCCATCTGTCACGTGGCAACAGCATGCAATGGGGTATTGGTGGGAGGATTCAGCCTCTACTGCTACCCCACCAACATCCGACTGATGTTGTGGGCCTACCTAATAACACAGGAGGCATTACTTTGGGACTCGTGCTTCCTCACTGACCCAAGGCCATCGCACCTTAACTCATGCTCCGAAGAACATGACCAGATAGCAAATCCCCCTATTTGTGCATACATCAAGAGCTGTAGAATAAAAATCAGCATTGCTTTTTTTTTTTTTTTTCCTGTTATTACATCAAAGGGCAGAGTATGTTCTCTCATGAAAGATTAAACTGCAGGTGCTGCTAACATCTGTTTCTCTTTGGAAGGTTCCTGCTTCCTTCTATATTTTGACAGAGGTAATCTGAATTGTATTTAATTGTCTGCTCTAGCAACAACTTCTCAGTGCCGTTTGATAGGAGATGATTCTTGAACCACAAACAGAAACAGTACTCATATTTTACAGCTGTCTGCTCTTACTGGCTTGGTTTTGTGGTCTAAACACAGCTTAATTGTCACAGCATCAAACAGTTCAGAACTTAGATGGCCGCCATGTGACGTATCAAAATACTGTGCTCAGAATTAGACGTTGTTGCTATTAAAAAGTCCTTCTGCCCAACAGTTCTTCTGAAGGACTTAGTAGTGATGGTATTTAAGAAGGGACAACAAAATTAAAATAGCTATGAAAGATGACCTACAAACAGATATAAATCCGGTGCTTCATATTTTTACAGTTTAAGCAAGCAAATATCTAGTCATAACAGTATCCTAATATTTACAGCTTCTTTTTACTGAAGTATGTACACATAAACGGAATTCACATAACTGAAGGAAAATCTCTGAACAAGTGGAAGAGAGTTTACTTCATGACTTTCAGGTTGGAGAATGTCTTGCATATTCCTTCTTCTGTACTTACTACTACTGAGATTCTCAAAACTGCCACTGCTGCACCTTATGCCACAGCACTGAGTATATCCCATCTCCTGCAGCTACAGCACACATTTTCCCCAAACCCACTAGATGTCACTTCCTCATAATTAAATGTGCACCCAACAAGAAATAAAAACTTTCCCTCTTCAGTTCACTCAAGGAACAACACATCATTTGAGAGAAATTCTGATTCTGTCATGCCTGATCACTATCCTCTCACTTCACAACTTGCAGTCAGATTCTATAAATCACTCACGTGCTGCACAAGTAACAAGCAGAATCTCAGGATCAGACTTTCTTTGCTTCTCAGCTTCTCTGAACCATGCCTGAAGGGCTGTATGAGAACGGCATGTATTTAAGCACTTTCCATACTGAGCAGTGACTGCTCTCCTGGTTTCCCAGCCCCTGCATTTTGGGCTAGTCCTCTCACCTAGCAGACTGGCAGTGGAACAAACAAGTTTGTATGTATTAGCGGAAATGAATGAGTCAATTTAGTTGGTGGAGAAAATTACCATGTTCTGACTGTAACTGTGGAAAAGCAGCCAACCACTATTTTCTGTTTGTTGTTTTCACACAAAGAAAGGCAGAACCACCTCAAGTTATCCTTTGAAAAAAGAGCAGACTTGTTTATTGCTTTAAATGAAAAGAAACGACAAGCAAACAAAAAAACAACCCTGCAGAAAATCAGTATCTTTGCCATTAAGTGGAAATTCAGCTGCTGAAAAAGCAAATGCAAGAGATTCTTAACTTTCTTGTCAAAGGTTATATTAAACTCACAATGCTTATACCTCCAGTCCTACTGCATCACTTAAGCTACCTTCAGCATCAGGCTCCTCTATGTCCCTTTACATGCAGGTTGTACACAACACAGACTTGTATGTCTCTTCTCTTCCTCCTCTCACTCCCTACTCACACGTTGTACCTAAAATCACCGTCTATATATTAGTCATCTTCCAGTTTTATTTGTCCTAAAAAATACTTGAGCACACTCTAAAATGATTAAAAATATAAACAGGAAAGCTGGTGATCCCTTTGCCAACTTTTGATCAAAACAGATTGTGCTCTGGTGATGACAAGAACAATCACATTTAACAGAGATAAATACCATTTTAATCACAGTACAAACCAAAAAAATGGGACAACTTTTGGTGACTCACTTGCTTCTCTTCTTCTACACCTCCCCCCTCCCACCTGTGTCAGTACAACACAAGGGAAAATAAGTCCCTGAAATTAATGGGTTAAACAGGAAAGCTAGGGGAGGAAGCTAAGGTGTAACCCAGATGACTTCAGTGACTTCTGAGCAGTCCTCAGAACAGCTATTTCAGCAAGCTGCAGCGTGGAGCAGAACAGCAGGGGTGATCAGTGCAGGAATTTTTCAAGACAGCTTTACTGCCAAAGAAAATTGGTCATGTAATCACTTTGTAAGCAGCAAGCTGAAGAAAATTTCATAATCAAGAGTCCAAAACCTCAAGCTGGAGGCCATACAAACGTGTTGGTTTTTTTGTTTGCTTGTTTTTTGAGAAGTCATCATACTGGCAAAACTCAGGGTCTACTCTGAAAACACAACTCTTTCCCAGCAGAAACTAAAGCTGCTCAAAGGCCTTCTGCAAAAGCATTTTAAGCAATACTAACAAGTAATTGTGGTTATAACTGATTTAGAAATTGAACTAAATCATCACATGATATTGCCCTAAGGTTGAAAAGCACAAGAGTTTCTTGGCCAAATTATGTTCTGTATTTCCACTGTAATCCACTTGGCAAGCACTTTTCTTTAATAAATGGTATAGTTTCAAACACCTGTTAAAACCAAATGAAAGCTCTCTTCTGAAGAAAACAAATTTTAACTGCAGTTCAGTGTCTGAAAACAGCAAAATTCCAAAGAGACATTATTCCTTTAAAGAAATATTCCAAGCAGCACAGATAATTATCAGGATAAAAGATCAGACCAGAAGTACCGCTCTGGTACTGCAAACAATGTACTCCTTCAGTGCAGCAGAAACCCGCCCGATGTCAGCCTAAAGGAAAACTGCCCAGCACTGTTAGGAACACAGGTAAGTGCATAAAGAACCTTAGGAACGTGGATAAATAAGGGACTCAACATCATAAGTATCAAAGGAAAATGCTAAAGATAGCTGAAACTCTACAACACGACAAGTATACCTTCCTTCTGTGGCAGACATAAATAAGTATGCTGCCTTTGTGTATTTGGCATGAAAACAGTCACTAAAGTGACTGCCTGCCTGGGGTACTGCAGCTGTACTCCTACCTGGAGTCCTGTGTCCAGTTCTAGAACCCCTCAGTGCAAGAGAGACTTGGACATACTGGGAAGAGTCCAGCAGAGGGCCACCATGACGTTCAAGGGACTGGAGCAGCTCTCCTGTGAGAGCCGGACTGTTCAGCCAGGAGGAGGGAAAGCTCAGGGGTGAACTCATTAATGTATGTAGTAAATGCCTGAAAGGAGGCTGCAGAGAAGATCGAGCCGGGCTCTTCTAAGAGATGTCCAGTGTCAGGCAAGAGGCAATGGGCACAAACTGGAACGCATGAGGTCCCTTCTGACTATCAGGAAACACTTCTATGCTGTGCAGGTGCCAGAGCACTGGCACAAGTTGTCCGGAAAGGCTGTGCAGTCTCCTCTCTGGAGATCTTCTCAAGTTGTCTGGACATGGGCCTGGGCATCCTGCTCAGAGTGGCCCTCCTTGAGCAGGGGTTGGACATGACGGCCTCCAGAGATCCTTTCCAACCTCAGCCATCCTGTGATTCTGTGAAGGTGCCCTGACCTACAATGCCATCTCTACACAACAGCCAAACTTCTGATTACAAACCCAGCAGCAGATACTGTTGTCCATGCAATACATACATACTTTCCCATACAATTTGAAAGCCTCATGACATCTAGTCAATTCGTCTTCAAACCTCATCCACGATGCTTTCATATCTCACTTTCTCACTTTTTGCTCTGCCCAGGAGACAGGATCTCTTACCATCAGAGAGGCAAGACGACAGGTGGACAGCTTGTACTCCAAGCTAAATCCAAGCCTATCCAGGAAAAACACTGTGGATATCTTCACAATGAAATTCATAGGTGTCCTGAGAGTTCTGCTCCTTCAAGAATAAGGGGGAGAGCACATGTGGGAGAACCCCATTGAAACAAGCAGCAATCCCTTCTCCTCTAACCTCTCTAAAACCTCTTGCTAAGATTCTCTTACCTATATTCTCCTTTATACTTATACATTTCCCCTCTGTGGATGTATCTAATGCAGGATTTCCTCATCAACTCCATAGGCTCTGACCCAGGAGGAAGAAGCATCACCGAGTGACCCTGATGCCCACGGGATCTGTTTCCATTTCCTCAGGAAGAGCACCTCTGGCCAGTGTACATCAACCCTTCGCATGGACAAGCTCATGCTCTGCTTAGTGCTCCCTTTGCCTCCCTATTCTTACATTTCTTGACCCACATTTCTCTTCTTATCAGCTGTTGTCCTGCAATTCATCTGGTTTCTTTCCAATCTCTTTTCCCTTAGTTACTCGCTCTCAAGGAGGGCTGTTTTAGCAGGGATAAATTGGTACCAGCTCCTACAGGAAAACGCCAGTCAAAACAGCATCTTGAAGTGGCTGCTTAAGAAAAGCAAGAATGGTGAGCACACAACACTTCTCACTTCCTATGGCACACAAAATTTTACATATCATGTCCTCTTTTAGTTGTTTTTATTCTAGATTGACGAGCTGTCATGGGGAAACCTTTTAACATCTTTGCTGCTCTTCTGTGAACTTATTCCCAGGCATTCAGCTTGGATCCAACATGTCTGATACAATTCACTGAAGAGTCAACATATTTATTGTGCCAAAGGAAGAAGTACAAATGGGAACAAATGTTACTCAGCAATGGAAGTGGAGAAAAAAATATGTGGACACATTCACACAAAGTTCAAGAATGTTCTAGTGCAGAGTTGGTAATTAAAAAAAAAAAAACATAATATGAAAAGAAATAAATTCTGTATTTGAATACTAAATGTGCAATAATTATGCAGGTAGAATCAGAAGAGTAATTACTTGGCAAAAAGTATGTGATAACAGACAAAGACAGAAACTAAACTCTTCTCAGGTATCAGCACAGCCTGTGTATCAGAAAAAACTGAAGTGAACTTTGGTTTTGTGTTGGTTTCGCTTTTAACCCCTAGTCCAAAAGGAAATTCAAAGAAAAAACATCTGCTAATTTGTAACAGAACCGTAAGACACGCTGGGAACTATTAAAAAGCACCACGTACCCTAAATTTCCCAGTCAATCCCACATCAGATGAAGCTGCTGTAGACTTGAGCTAACTGCAAAACAAATAAGTTTTGCAATTCCATATTCACACAGGCCATTCAGTTGTCCAGCACTTTATTTTACTCTGAAGGTCAGTTCCCATAAACAAGTACCATTACAATACAGGCTTCACACAAACGCAGAGAAATCAGCTGTACCACAGGATGCACTGCAGCAGTCTAATCCATTAGGACTGTAACATAACCACAAAGCGGAGCCCTAGCGCTGGGACCCACGGAGTGCACTCACTCCTTCCTTCAGTGAGAGCCCCTTCTCACACCGGTTTTCACAGGGACCAAAGCTACAACGGGAGGGTCCAGTGTAAAAAACAAACAAACAACAACAACAAACCCACACAAAACAAAGTATTTCCATCGGCTGCTGAGAGACTACATCTCCATTCATTGTAACGGCACTGCTTATTAAGAAGTATCAAGATCTTCTAAATCAGCATGGCATGAATTTAGCTACAAGATGTTTTCTCTCTCTCACCACATACCTTGTTTTTAAATGAGAAATCCTGATTAAAAACTTCAAGCTCCATATTAATTCATCTACGGATCAGTTAATGATAGAATGCTTGAATACAGGTAATTTGCATTAAAAACTTTATCTTAATAATAGACTTTCGTGCAGCGAAGTCACATTTTTCCCTGTTAAAAGTAAGGGTAGATTATCATGTACTTAACAATCAGAGTTTAAATATACAATAAACCTAGCACTGTTATCTGCTGTAAGACAAACAAAGCATTTCAAACTGCCTAATATCATGTTAATCAAAACTAACCTTAATTACTATTGCAACATACCTGCTGATTTGTCTGAGTACATACACCCTCAATTATGTCACTTCATATGAGGGAAGTGCAATTAGATTCCCGGTACAGGGCAATTAATGATCTTTTATATCTTTAAAATCTTTTTTTTTCTTCTGGGTGCCAGAAGCACAGCTTCCTTTGTTTTAATTTCTTGAATCACACTGCAGCTGTGGGTTTACACATCAGCACTAGCAGCAAGTGCTGGAGGTTAACAAGGACACATTTGCTGGAAGCAGGTTAAATTGAATGAAATAAACAAAAGTTCCTCACATCCTCTGTTTAAATATTGCGATATTTTAACAAACAGACACAACAATATGCAGATGGGTAACAAAAGCAACACCTTTATATATCACCCAGACTAGACCCATTAGATTACCACCTTGAAGGATGATTTCCTAGGTTTCTCCTTTTAACGTCACAGGTAAGAGACTTCACTGTTTGTGTTTGTCTGTCAAGAAGATACTGCCTGCACCCAGCAGTCAGTGCAACAATAATTCTCTGCCATTCCTATGGAGAGAACTTGGCTGTTCTCTGACAGCGAAAGTCTGATGAGCATTTTGAGCCATGTCATGCTTTTATTTTCTCAGAGTCTGGAGACCCAGTCATCTCTAACATGTAGAGCATATTTATATAACTCAATGGTTCTCTGAAAGACTTTCTAAAACCGTCAAAACCATGGATATACCACTGTACAGAAACACGCTGAGAGCAGCTTCTGCCTGGTCTCACCTTACAAACACTGTGACTTGTTTAGAAAGGAAAAACACAAAACCAAAGTGCCACCAAGCCTTCATTACATTTTAAAACAGTGTGCAAAACACACAGACAGAGAGCGCTCATACCATAACCCTTACTGGGTGACTACATACATATACACACGGATGCATATCTAGGAACATGCACCAGAACTCAATACACTACAAGCTACAAAGATTATAGGTGAAACTCTTATTAGGGACAAGCAGAAAATAGTTTAATGAATCAGCAAATGAATGAATGAAACAAAAAACTTCGTCAAGCTTCTTGGTTTGAACATCAAACAGGCAAAAAGAGAACTGAATTAAATTTAAAAAGTTCAGCAGACTAAAATATTGTTTTCTTAAAGATCTGCATGATGAGCAGAGATAGAAGCAAACCTTTACTATATCTTCTCAACCCTTACCACTCTAAATGCTTGAATAAATGAAGTCCAACTGCTAGGTGCTAACACCTCTCACTAAGAGCTGAACTGTGAGACTTTAAGTAATTCATATGAACGCAGGCAGACGGAAAAGAGGTGGTCTGGAGTAATCATTTTTCCAAGCAGTTAGCAGGGTGAGGTCTTAGGAGACTGTTGAGTTAATTTAAGAGCTCAGTGCTAAGAAAAGAACGTCCTTTTTCTTGCCACCTCACCATTTCATTGCCAGCAGCGCTTTCACTGGTTCCTCTGATGTCTTCTGCCATCTAACACCTCAGCAAATTCATTTGGCTTGAAAAATAATTGCAGAAAACCCAAAGGGATAAAAGCCACATTTTTATGGCTATGTAACACGGCTAAACAACAGACTGGAAAAACACTAAAAATGTGACAAGGGAAGGGACTAGGAATAAAAACATACTTTCCACCAGTGCGAGCCACCAGATGGGCTCAGCTGTTTCGTGAAACCCTACCCTCAGTGGACGTTGTTCTGCTGTGACGCTGAAGAAACAGCAAACAGGATGCCAAACAACAGGCTCAGTAAAGCGCTGAGGTTTGTCATCCACTTGTGCTGATCCCTAACACAGCAGCAGAGCTAGCTCAGTACCTTCCTTTTGGTTCCTGTAGAGCAACATGCATACACACCCTCAGATCGCTCTGCTCTGATTCTCCTGTTACACAGACTGCTCATCTCACTTTTATTTTCTGTCTGTGTTGACCTTACTGTCCAAATCAGACCACGTGTATTTTGGAAAACAAATTGTCTATTTTGTGTTCATGCAAACAAAACGGGATCCTGATACACAGCCAGCCCTCCTGAATGCAGGGACAATGAAAATAAATAAAATTACACGCAGGAACGAGCATAAGCCTTTCCCAAGCATACCAGGAAAAAAAGAAAGAAAAAAAAACAACACAAAAGAAGGTGAATGTATCTTCAGTTTGCAGTTCTAAGACAACACGTCTCTCACTTCACTTACCTGCTGACATTTCCACTGCCACTCCGTCCTCTGCCCCATTCCCCAGGCAACATCCCCGGCTCAGGGTGTGAGGATGAGGCCCGTGGCACTGCAGCTCTCTAGCAACTGCAGCCCCCGCTTCGTGCCCGCTCTCCCCTCTGTGCCACCTCTCACTGCACTGGCGCAGTGCAGGTGCGGCTTCAGAGCTGGATCAGGCAGCTGAGCCAGGTTAACCAAAGCCCTGCTTTCCCTTTTTTGCAGGGTTATTTTTAAACCAGATCAATCTCAACTTCAGTTCGCCTTGCTGTCTCATAAATAGTGTTCCAGTACACTTGAGGGCACAGAGGCAGAAAAGAAGCGGCAAGGGACAGAAAAGCAGAACTGCAACCAAAGGCACACTTATGAAATAACACCTTACACCTGTATCAAAGGCACAGATTGAGAGCAACACTGCAGAGCAGATTCCTTGCCAAGTTCCAGCCTGAAGTTTCACAAGTTTATAAGAAAAATCCCTGCAGACTCAAAGTTCTGAACACTGAAAACACTGCAAGCTTAAATAACCAGAAAAACTGATTAAAAAAATACACTATGCTTGGGTCTGATCTGCACCCACCTGCTGCGCAGCACAGACATCAGCCTTTATTAAACTAACTACAGAAAGGCTTCTGGGCAAACAAGCCCTTCATGATAGCTACAGTGAAGATGCAGGCGAAACACACCACATCTGACAGCCGTCCAGAGAGCCCTTTCCACAGCTCTGTCCAAAGGAGAGATGTGTCAGTTATGGAAGAGCTGAACTAACTGGAAAAGAATCCCAGACAACCTCACACGCAGTGGGGCACACACCCGACAGCAGCAGGGGAGACATGAAACTGAACTTCCAGTGTTGTGTCCTTCTGATTTTCCCACTTACTGCTCTATTCACATTCTGTTTCCTATAGGAACGAGGTAGTTAACAGCAAGGACGCAGCCTTAATTACACTAAGGAACAGTGCAACGTAGTTAACTTTTGAAGAACAGACATAGCCTTACTTACACCAGGAAACAATGCAATTCTTCCCCCAAATACAAGAACTCTAGTATTTTTCAAGATATTTCACCAAATCTTTCATTTCTATGAACGTGGATATATAATTAAATGAATGAATGCTAAAGAAACCTAGCAGCAAACAATTTAAAATATTCTGTCTAAAAGCCTAAGGACAACAGCTAAATACATCCACTAATTTATCAATGGGGGTCCTTGTGACCTTTTGTTGAGCCCCTAGGCGGCAATCAGTTACTGAATGGCAGCCTTTCTCTTTGCATGTAGTAGCTCTGAATAAGTATTTGGTTTTTAATTAAACAAGAATTTCAAAATACTGATGTGCCTCTTTTGGCACCTCGTTATCACTATTACTGTTACTGTGTGCACTGATGGTCTTATGGCCATCCAACGAATTCTTAGATATAAGTTCAACAAGTTATAACTATCTCTGATATTCTGACGATGAGATCCCATATTGCTGAAGCCTAATGATCAATGATGAAACAACACAAGTCCTAAAGATAAGAAAAGTAGCTTTAAAAACAATGTTTAGTAACACTATCCGTAGAATCCTACAACAATAGATGTATTTTAATTGTCCCTGTATACAGTAAGTATTTTCGTTGATGTTCTAAAATGGGCAAACAAAGCTCCAAAAGCTGTCTGTTTCAAAATCTGAAATCATAACACCGTGGGCTCAAGACAGACAACAGCTGAGGAACTGAACTACGGTCAAAGTAAGAGTACTGAAATTAGGGTCTCTGGAGAAGTGACAAGGAATCAGCAAGCCTGCATCGCAAGCAATGGCCATGCAGCTTTTCACCTCTAGTTCACTGATTTTAATCCAATCAAGGTCAGCAGTGACAGAGCTTTGCCTCATCCAGCCTTTACGTGAAATGAACTTGTGCTCTCCTTTAGTACTCGGTGAGTAAATACAGCAGTGACCCAGCACTGAACACACACGAAAAAGAAGAACAAAAGGCAGTTAAGATCTACTGGCAAAGAAGAATTAAGAAGGCTGCATATTCCCTTCAAGAACACTTCAAAGGAACACTACTTACAGAGTAATTATAAGAGTTAAAAAGGGAAGAATTGACTATAATAGGAACTCTTGTCAGAATGAAGATACAGTAGTGGGAGCACTTTGAGGAGGAGGAGGACTGAATGAACATAAATCTCACATGCAGAGTAGACAGCCACATCACACACGTAGTATGTGGCTACTTAAAGACCACAGAAGGTGAAGCTACTAACGACATTAGATTAATAAAATCCTCAAGCACTGGAAGCTGCAGATTTGGATAGCAGGTAAGAACAAATCTGTGCAGGTTTGTGTTTTGGAAGTCATGTATACCTTTATTTTAAATGGACATTTTAAGAGCAATTTACTATGACATATTGCTACAGAAAAACAAATGGCAAGGACCATCAGAAGCCTGCCTAATGCAGCTCGGAAGCCAAAACTGCGCAGCTTCCAGAGCTGCTGAAAGATGGGAAAGTGTACAAATCTTCAGTCAGAAAAGAGTCTGTTCTGATTGCTTGGCTTCTAATCCACTTCGGTGATTAAAAATAAAAACGAGCAATATCAACACTAATCATTCTTGAACAACACCAATACTTCCCAAGTGAGGACAATACGAGAGATCACCATCAGTTTCTAAACAAATTCCATGCTGTCATGCATTGTATCACCTTAGGCATCAAAGGGGCAAATAAGTCAGAGCCATACACACACACACACATATATATAAACACGCTTTTGACAGACTTGACAATTTGCAGGTCTGACATTCATTCCTGTTTAGAAAAATCATCCTAGTAAAGTTATTTCTGTTTTTATATAAAATCAATAACAATCTTTAAAAGGATCCAATTAGTAGATTAAAGAATACTCCATGACCTTTTTTTAAACCCATAGATGTGTTGTTGCTATATTCTATTGCAATACTGTAATAAATGATTCCAAGATAACGAACCTTAATAAAGTCAACATCTTCCTACATTAATTGCAACAAATTAAGGTAAGTTCCCAATGACTTCTTTTTAATGCAATTTACCATATATTGACTTTTTTTTTTTTAACTCGTGGTTTGCAAAGGAATAAATCTCACCTACTGTAAATTTAGCAGCTGAAAAAAACTACCCACAAGCGGAACAATGAAATGAGTAATTCAGTGAGTATTAGGATCAAGGACCAAACTTACAGAAACTTCTAAGATGACTGACAACCATGTCTCTTTTACTATTATTGAAAAACCCTCAGAATCTGTAGGCTGTTGTGCCCTGTGGAGACCCAGGAAACCTAACAAACCCTCTCAAAGCAGGTACAGAGGGAGAGCCTCATGTTTCTCTTTGGAACAGGATCACTTCCAACTTCGGCTCTTCAAATCAAACTCTACTACATTGTAGGAGAGCCTGGAAAGAAGAGCACAGGAAAAATCCAAGAGACTATACTAAGGCATTCCACCTTTTCCATACACACATGTACATCTTGCCCTCTGTCCATGTAGGCCCAATTTGATTTTTGGGAGCTACGCTTAAGGAAGTTGACCAGCACTCAGATCTCCTTCACCTTCTGCCTAGAAACACTGAAATGTTTGCTCCATTCCACTCTTGGTGTTTCAGGCAGCCTGAGTAAAGTAACAAGTACTGAGGATATTTAAAAATATGCGGAAAGTTCAAACAAACAAGAACATAAGGGCCACAGTTAGGTTAGCAGCATTTTGTTGCCCTGAGCACAGATAGGGAAAGAGCTCTCAAATTACACTTGATGAACTAGTAAGTGTAGTTATCAGGGGAAGCTGCGGTACCCTGCATTGTTCTGTGTGGGACCTTAGCGTGCCCTTGATCCACATGCCATAAGCTCTGCGTGTGAATCAAGGGCAGAACATCACTAGTTATCATTCCTACCCAGGTTGTTTTCCTGTCACCACTTCAAACTTTGCTTTAAGTGTTCTGAATTTTGGAATGTGTACTACTGAAGACACTTAAATATGACTGTCCTGTCAGTGTGAATGGGCACTGGGAATATCAAAGCTCCATGACACTTCACATTTCTCTAGTTTTCAGATGTCACACATTGTATGAATGGATTACACATCAACTTCCACTGCCAGTAAACCAAATGTTGCTTCTAGTGATTTATTCTGTGTATAGTATTCATATACAGCTCATCCTCACAGTAAATGAATCCTGGTCTTTCCCAGCAGAATATCAGTGACTACCAACATCCTCTCCCAGTTATAAGAGTTGTATCATTACAGAGCCTCTGGCTGCCCCATGCACCCAGTATCGGAACACCCGAGCTGCACGTCGCAGGCAGCATCATGTTTTCAAAGATCAGCTCTTCAAAAAAGGGAGAGAGAGGAGTTTTGAGGACAACTATCTCTGCAGCCTCAAATCCCTATGTTTGGTAATACAAGAAAAAAAAATCATTAAAATGAAAGGAAGCACTCTCTGTATAACATTATTTCCCTGCAAAGACAGTGATGCAGCTCCTGTTAAGTATAAATTGCAATGTTCTGTCATCGTCTGAAGCACTTGAAGAAGTCCATCCTCTCTGCCCCTTTCAACATTCACAGGTAGGCTAACACACTTCCTGAGAGAAATGCCTGCATGCAGCTAAACAGCAAGAGCACCAGTGCTCAAATGTGCATAAAATATTCGGACTGTGAAATCTGTAATGATGAGATAACATGTGAGAAGCGCAGGGAGAACCACAGCAGGACTGGGGCGGCCACCTGGGGACCCCGGCGCCGAGGGTGGAACAGAGCCAGCATGGGGAGGCGCTGACCTAGGAACAGGGTCACTCAGCTCTACCCTGGCCCTCGGTACCAACTGCATACGCCACAATAAATAAACAAATAAAAATTGTAAAAAAATAACGCGGAATGACCCAGACATTTAAAGTTTTCTCCCTTTATAATGCCCACGGCATTTCCAGTAACAAAGGGTATTGTTGTAGAGAGCACTGCGCTTGCACAACAGGCTACTCTTACATCTTGAGTCTTATCCATAATAAACGCACCCAAACTTTTCAACTGGAAAAGCAGCCAGTATGACCACTTGCGGAAAATAGAGTCCGTTATTTTCTCTCAACCACGGAGCAGGGTTTTATAGATAACGCCGAGATACTTGAACAGCAGAACAGAACCAAAGCAGCACGCTGCCGAGCTCCCACCGGCGCTTTTGTCCTCCGCGCACGGCGGCCGAGCAGAGCCGCGGCCGAGCCGCTCCCGCCGCCCGCTGACCTACATTCCCGGCGGCAGTCCGCGGCCTGCCCGGCACGGCGGGGCTCAGGGCCGGGGCTGCGCTGACACCTGCCCGCGGGGCTCCTCCTCCGGCGGGAGCGGCGCGCGCGGAGCCGCGGTGACAGACACCTGCCGGGGACGGCCGCCGGAGCCGACCCGCTTACTGCCTGCGACGGTAAGCCCCGGGGAGGGAGGAAGGCGGCGGGGCGGGCCGGGCCCAGCAGGCCGGCGGCGGCGGGGCCTGCGCGGGGCGGTGCGGGGGGNTTTAAGAGGCACTTGGCTCATGGGCCCCTTAGACACCTGGATCAGCTTTGGCAGCAGAGGGCCTTGGACCTGTATACGGGCACCAGGAGGCAAAGGGCGAAGCACCAGGGGGATCTTCAGGTCTTCAGGGAGGACCCCCAGCCCCTCACTGGGCTGTGCCACGCCGCCATCACTGCTGATGTGTGCGGGCCCACGTGAGGCCCTGCCTGTGGCACTGTCCTCATCCCCATCTGCCTTCAGTCCTGGACAGGGCTCCTTCACACCGTTCCTGATCTCCACCACTACCACATCTTCCTGTTCTTCTCCGCCGCACTTTTCTTGATCCTCTTTTGCACAGAGGGCCTTCTCTTTTCCCCCCCATGGAGCTGGGGAGCACCTGAGCTCCCCTCCCGCTTTCTTGCTGCCCTCAGGACAGGCGGGGAAGCCTCCATCCTGCTGCTGCAGCTCCTTGGCTTTAACGTGCGTTTCCTGGAGGGGCGCCTGGGCCTCCTCACCGCCTGAGGGCCCCTGGGAGCAGAGATCGAGGTCAGAATCCGGGCCGTGGCCGCCGCCCCCGCCCCGCGGCGCGCTGTGGCCGGGCTGAGGGAGAGGGGCCCCGGCGGCCGCTCCCCGCCCGCTGAGCGCCTCTGCCCCGGGGCCGCCTGCCCTGATTCTCTGTGGCGGAGGTGCGAACGAACGCCTGGAGGCCCGCGGGGCCTGACCGGGCCGGCTGCGGCGCGAAAGCGTTGGCCGGGGCCGCTCCGCCTGCGGGGCCAGTGCCGCGCCCAAGGTGACCCCGCGGGCCGGGTGCGCTCGGGGCCCGCCGTCGCTCCCCGCCTCCCCATCCCCCGGGCAGTATCCCCGCAGCGCGGGGAGCGGCCCCGCCGGCGCTCGCAGCCCTGCGGCTGGCCCGGGGAGCTGCCGTCTGCTCACGGCTGTATTTACACGGCTCTTCCAAAACAGTTAGAGAGGAAGAGAGCTGCCAGGAAATAATTTTTTTTTTTTCCATCTTGCTGCCACTCATGACATAAATAGCTGCAGCTACGCCTTTTTGGTATTGTGACTTCCAAGTTGATGATAGTTCTTTAAATATACGTATTTATTGTGTGACATGTTTGGGGTACTTTAGCTGTGGAAGGAAACACTTATCAAAAAGAAGGCTCTATTTTATTGTGTCTTAACTTGGTGAGAATGGAGAGCAGTAGCAGTAATCCTATGGATCACAGACCATTGCTGTTTTTCTAGGACCATGTACAAGATGCTCACCCTCCTCCAGCAGCACCCTTCACCCAGGGCCACACAGTCCATTCTGGCAGCAGCACCCCAGCTCCCACCTTTCACAGGGTTTGTCAGAGTTCCCCATTCACCCCCAGGGATGCCTATCTGGGTGGCACACACCACCAAAGCCAATTTTCCTCTCTCTTTGTAAGATGGGTTTTTACACACAAGAACGTTCACTTAAACCAGATACCTCTGGGAAAGTTCAGAGCTCCTGAGCCTGCGAAGCAGAGTACACCTCACATGCAGAGGAGAGGGATGCAGCCCTTGTGCAGCTCTGCCTTGACAGGGTAACTGCTACCAGGACTGTCTGGCAGCACATTTCTGGGAACATGTACCTGAATTAACTTTATGTTTGTACATTGACATTCTACCAATGAACCCTTCCATTAGAGAATTTTCTCCTGCATTTTCACCTTTTCACTTTCCTTATCCTGGCTTGTGCAGCATTGCTTCCTTCAGACACACATCTATGCTTTTATGATTATTGAAGCTAGTTCTGTATAGGTTTGGAGGTCAGAAACAAGATGTAAATGCAGTGGGGAAGCAACCTGCCAACCATTGGGGGGCAAACCTACTGAGGACTGTTGCACTTTGCTGTAGCCGATCTCCCAGTTCTTCTCCCAGCTGTAGTTAAGCTTGAGGAAAGAAAAGAGTACATTTCCCATTGACCACCATGATCACTCAGACAGTGGGAAAAAGAAAACAAACCATGAGGCACTGTAACACTGAGATAAATGTCTTAAGGTACTGTCCCAGATAGGTAAAGATGGTAACTCTGCTCTTAAATTATTTTCCTCACTCCAGCCACCATCATTTTCATTTTGGCTGGATCAAATCTGAGTCAGCTGATTTTCATCCAGGTGCTGACAGGCATTTTGATATCCTTGAGAAGACAGCAGCTGCATCACTACCAAATGAGATCTGCCGCAGCACCCATAGCATATTCTTGGCATTAGAGTTTATCCCATCATTGGCAAATAATGCTGCATAGGCTCTGTATATAAGGATCCACCGAGGTCCAATTAGCCATTGCTGCCCTTTGGGAATTGCTGGACAAGGGCCTGCTGGTCATTGCATGTATTCCAGCAAAATCCTATATGTGCACACAATGTGTATATATGTGCTGTGCTACGCTAGTTCTCAAATAAACACGTGCTCTGTGCTTATTTGCCCTGTGCTTATGCATTTGTGTAAATGTTTGTACCCAAGCACTCTTATAATCTGAAACGTAGCATATATTGCATAAGTCAACAGTGCTGTGAGACATTAAATGAACCACTTCCACAATCACAGTAGTAAGTGTCTAATTGAAGATAACAGATGAGGACTCAGCTGAACATTCACATTCTCATTCATACTACATATTCAGCTCATGCTATAGTAACAGGTTAACACTCATCAATTAATTGCAGAACCTGTGTTACAT
The DNA here is from genome assembly GCA_016647715.1 of Pavo muticus. Classification (NCBI taxonomy): domain Eukaryota; kingdom Metazoa; phylum Chordata; class Aves; order Galliformes; family Phasianidae; genus Pavo; species Pavo muticus. The sequence goes on from JACDJE010000494.1 coordinate 354,682, forward strand.
ACATAATTAGCATCCAGAGCATCACATCTAATTCCAGCCCTCAGCCCTAACTAGGCCTGCCTTCCTTAACTAATCCTTTGCTGCAGAAGTGCCTCATGCCACTGCTCTCACAAAAGTAACGTTTGTTTTGTTTCAATGCAATTTGTTAAACAATCAAGTTATGCAAATATGAAAAATGCCCTGTTTGTATGTTAGAATAACTCAGTAATGATGCAACCTAAAAATTCTAAATATTAGTTTCGCTGATCTGTGTAAGATTTAGAGAATGCTATACTCTAAGAGATCCAGCTCAGCACTTTTAGCACTATACACATTTAATGAGGGAGTTTCAGTGACTCACAGTGGGTTTTAATCTGTGTTTCTACACATTCATTGGGTACTATTGATTACAAATATCCTAGCAAGACCTTTTTTTTTCCTCTGTTACCAAAGCTCTGTAGGAGATGTGTAGTTCCCTGATGGAACTTGTATATTGCACTCCACATAGAACAGAACTAAAAATGAGAGGGTCATTTCAGGACAGAGAAGATACAATTCTAGTAGTCTGAAGGCTCTCTCGTGTGCTTTTAATGAAATCACTTGTTCATACGGTAATTACTGCTGCAGCCACATATTGTTTCACTCAGTAATCACACCAATTTCCCAAGGAGACAGCAGCATTTCTGCAGCAACTACAGCAGTTACATCCAATACAAATTGGAAGCAATCACTAAATATAAATTGTGACACATCTTAGTTTTCTTCAAATGCATGGAAGGCGTGCCTGCATTGCAGGGGGCTGGCATATGGAGACTGGTAGCTTTGTCCATCCATACTGATGATCAGTAAAAATAACTGGTACTGAGCTGTTACCCTGCTTGGACTGTGAATATGTAACTTCCTTAGTTGTTACTCTGTACAGCCTCTGGATTGCACCAGTGCCTATTAACCTCCATTTTTGCCTGCCATTCCCCAAATCCCACATTCCTGCATCTGAGTACCATTGCCAGCCTCCTCCTCTACTCCTAAACAAGATGATATATTTGGCATTTCACTCTTTGCTGTCCTTTCAGGTTGTTCCAGACTGCTCGCACATTTCCTGCTGCCAGCTAACCCAGTGTGGGATGTTTTTCTAGCAGGTTGCTGAAGTGTCAAGAAGCATGTGTATCTCAGTGAATATAAAAGCTACTTTCCAAGTTTTACAGCTCCTGACCCAGAAACTGCAGCATAATTTCAGATGTGCCAAGAAAATATCAATTATGTCATGTAGTTATGCTTAGGGAAAGGATGAAAGCTGAAGTACAGCAATTCCCCCTCTCCATGCAGTAGTTATACAGAGAGTGACAACATACATTTTTGTGCAAGACCAAATCCACTGGTACCCAATTCATTCCTATTTGAGGACCTGTCCTCACAGAGAGGAGCGGAAGAAAGGTCTTACACTGTTTCTACAATATCTGAGGTTGCCAGCACCTGAATTCACAATGAAACCAGATGAACTCAGCCAACAACTTGCTGTCAGATGTCCTGAGAGGTGCTCCTAAACGCACCTTGACTGTGAGTCCAGAAGGAATCCAGAGCCTCAGGAAAGCAGCATGCTGTCTGCCTGCAGCTGTTGTGATTATGAAAGATATTTTAGTTCAAGGATGGAGGGCTTTTTAACTGAAGTCCATTCACTGTGAAGAGGCATACTGAAAGGAAGAAGCAGGACAGTCACACTAGCAGCCACTGTCACCCTCCCTTCTTGGCATTAGGTGTTTCCCAAGACAGCTCCTGGTCAGAGGAAACGTTTACATGCAGAAGCAAAGTGTTTGTATATTTTCATACTGATTTTTAGCTACACATACTTCACCACAAACCTCTCAAGAGTCATGAAGTTGCAAGGCAGTGATTTACCCCAGCATTTTAAACATAGCTTAAAAAACCAGATACATTGGAATTATGCTTTCACACCTTGACAAGTTAGTATTTGCTTATTATCCTGTGGATAGTAGCTGTGTATTCATTCATAGGAGGTGCTAGGTGCTCCCTTGTGATCAATGTCCCACAGAGACAGCATGTTTTTTTTTTTTTTTTTTTTTTTTACAGAGACAAACTCCAGACTTATTGAATGGTAAGTCCAGCTGCTCTGTTTTTTGTCCTTTATCTCATAGAATCACTTGGGAGGAGGGGCATAGTCTCTCCCTATCAGTCAAACAGCACCTTTTCAGTTGCTTTTTATTGTTCTGCAGATCCTTCTTTCTTTGTAGAAGACACTGCCTGCAAGTTTATGATTCCGAGTGAATCACTTGCAACAGTTAAGGAAACTTCTTACTGATTGGCCTCTGTAACTGACTCAGTCCTTTTGTGTAGCCTGCTGCCATTGGGCTCACTTTACATGTTCTCTTATCCACATTGAGATAAGTCCTTCACGTTTCTTCACAGACATTCAAAAAAATTTTGCACCCATGATAGATTTCCTAGCCAAGAAAAGCACAATACTTTGTATTATCTCAATACACTGCACTTCTGAACACTTGCTTGTGTACTAAAAACTAGAGACAATATACAAATAATTGCACATTTTGTTTCTGCATTGTTAGTAGGTTAGCAAGATTTCATTTGCTGTACATGAATTACAGAAAGACTGAAACTTAAATGAAAATTGATGGTATAGATGTCTGATGTAGCTCCAGACTTGTCACAAAAATTTGACTAGAAATACTACTTGTGTAGCCAAAGCTATTCAAATGCATAGCTGATTAACAAGCTATATTAAAACATTTTCTGTGTATTTGAGTCTTCGTTATTTGCATACTTACTGTAACTTAAGTGTGATCAGTAGTATGCTAATGTTTGTTCTTACTGTATATTGAGATTGCTTCACTTGGTGCAGGATAAAATTAAAACAAAAATAATGGTCATTTAAAAATACCTAAAAAAGGAAATTTTACAGAGATCTCCAATTAATTACACCTATTAAATTTAAGTAGATGAAGCTATATAAAATGCCTTTGTATGTTTTACTTCAGAATTAAAAATGACATTAATTCAATTGAATTTAGCCCACTGCGGAAGTGAAATAAGCTGTCTTAATGAAGGTCACTTGAACCCTAAGGGAGTTTACACAAAGAGTTTGTGGTTTGACTACCATCTCTGAGGAAATACATTTAGATAACTTCACAATATCACCATACAGAGTATACCTTATTATAGTTTATAAGCATAGTTTTCATTCTCTAAGAGCTGTTCTTACAATATTGTTTAGATAACAGGAGGGAAAATGCATTATGCATGGGCAATTAGAGCGTAAGAGAAAAATAATATGAATACTAGCGAGATACCAAATGGGTAAGTGCATTTATTTTAGAGTTATGGAATGAGGGAAACTGTAAGATCAATAGTAAAATGTCTTTAATGTATCAAATGCTCATAAAATTAAGCAATTTAATTATTTGATGTGAGCTACATCTATTAATTTGGAAATACTGTAAAAGGGCCTTAGAAGTCATCTTCTAAGAAAAGTGAGGACATAGAAAATTTGGTATAGAAAAGCAGAAATACCATCTAGTATGTGGAAAGCAGTATTCTGTCACCATGTTCATTAGAATAATGCTTTGCCTTTTAGTCTCTGTTCTTTACCATTCCAGGTTTTAAAAATCTATTGTGCCCTAGATCTCTTTTGTGAACTTCAAAAATTGAAGCAGATCCACATGCTTTAACAGCAACAACAACAAAAAAATCAGTTTCTCTGATGGTGTGGCGATAATGAAGGACTCACTTCATTATCTCTGCTTCATCTGTCTCCTCTGCTCCAACAAAAGTAAGGATTTACACCACCACTTGGTTCCCAGTTCATTCTACTGAATTCTTCTAGGAACGTAGCACTGCTCAGCTCACAAAATAGCAATACTTATTTTGAGATGTTAACTTTAAGATACATCTCTCACCTGCTTTTCTTTTCATCTTGGTGACACAGCATGACATTGCTGTGTAGCATCTTTTGGCATGCTTGTCATCTGACGAACAGTTACACCCAGTTATTACATAAGCATGGCTATCAGGATATGCTTACTCTTTCAGTGCTTACATAGAAGAGAAGAAAGAAAAGGAGAAAGTTGAATACATTCAGTGAACATGGTGGTATTAATAGAATGGAAAGCAAAATTCATTTAAACTGTACTGAAAAGTTCCTGATAACGAGAACAGCCCAAAACAAGTTTTTCTGTGTTGTCCCATGTTATTAGTGGTTATCCAGGAGCTGAAGTTCTTTAAAAGGATCCTCTTTACTTAAAGATACAATTTCTAATGCAACTGCTTGACAGAAGATCCGCATCTGCAGAGCTTGTGTCTAAGGTACAGAAAACAAGGCCTCAAAAAAACAACTCCTAGCATCATATGCACCTTCCCCAACCCAATTTAATAACAATACTTAAGCAACCTGAATATTGCTAAGAATTCCACATGCTATAAAGCAAAGCATTATCTACATTATTATGAATGTAGAATTGATCTCAGAGATACTTGTGCCGTGACTTATATTCACAAACCTGCATGAAACATCAGTGGTATTTCTACTGGAGACAGAAAACTCATTTTTCATTAAGCATTATGTCCAAAAATTTAATGGTTTTAGTTTGCTTAGCCAGAAGTATGAAAAGCTATTTTCAAGCACAACACATGAGTCTTTGATCCTTTCCACCTCCTTTCTGACATTTAAACTGTTCGCTTAAATTGCTTTTGTTTTGCTTTTCTAAAAGTGTATTTTATATGGTACAAATACACAGACACTATTGCTGCTCAGCAAATATTAGTCTGGCTTAAAAGTATCAGTACCATTTGTATTGATTTGCATCATATAAATATAATGGATTGTATTTGCTCCTGGCTGATAACAGCTTCTAGGATCCTGAAAAACAGAGAGAATATCAGTTACAGAGTCATAGCACAATACTGCAATAGGATGGAAAATACCACAATAATAGCAGGGTGACAAAAATTCAACTACAGCAAATAAGAACAATCCCAAATACAGCAACTACAATAGTGAAGAAAAGGAGCTACTTACCTTTGGAAGTCCTCAGGTTAACAGAGTTCTCTAGCAAAAAATGCCCTTGCTTCCACTCCCAACCCTTAAATGAGGTCTGGAAAGGGGTGGATCCTGGCTCTTCCCCTTCCTGTTGCTCAGGTGCTTTGCATGCACCTGAGCTCCCTGGGTTGGCCCAGCCTTCCCACCACATGCTCAATTGCTGTTTCAAGCTGTGACTTAGCATTTCCACTACACATAGAATCATAGAATGGCTTGGGTTGGAAGGGACCCCAAGGATCATCAAGTTCCAACCCCCCCTACCAAAGGAGGGCCACCAATGTCCAGGTCTAATACTAGACCAGGTCAGATTTATCTGTAGCAGTGTATGGGAGCTGTTGAATCACGGCCTGAACTACTGATTGACCACCTGAGGCAAGCACTGAGCCAGCCGCGGGAGCACAGGTGAAGGCAATTCACCTGTGTGACTGGAAGGGGTGGAGCCTGGCTCCACCTCTCCTAGACCCCCATTTAAGGGCTGACTGCCATGGGAGAAGGATTGCTCTCTAGATATCATTTTTTTCTAGTTTTTTTTGTGAGCCTTGGACATAGGTGAGCTTTTTCATTTATTTTTTATTATCTCTTTCCACTGTGATAATCCTTCTTGGTATGTGACCTGTAAAATACCAGCCTAACCACACTACTCTGCTAATTGTGTATTTGTTGATTATACAAGTAGCAATAAACCTAAGTCTAAGCTTTGCTGTATTCTTCTCAAATTTATGTCCTGTAAACTGTGCCTTCCAGTTACATATCACTGCACTAGGTAAAAAAAGTCTTACTAAAAAGTTTTTAAATGAATAATCAGCTCTTCAGCTGTAGTATCTTTAGTAATGTTACATAAAAATAGAAAAACAGACTAGGATGTTTTTTCCAGTTTACTTTCCATACCTAGATGCATTTTTTTTAACAGAAACACAATCTATTTTCTGGGGAAACACAAACTGAATTTTACTTGTATGCCTTTATTTATGTATCTTTCTACAACCAGTTGGTTTTCTTTTAGTTCCTGGAAATAATATATGTTGTTTACATATGTCTAATTGAACATAAAATATGTTCCGTTTGCTCTTATAGTTATATCATACTGTTATTGTTTCTGCAAGTTTTCTTCATGTGAGAACAGCTATTTCAGCCAGAGGTATTAGTGTCTGTATGGTAACTGAGTCATGGCCTGAACCACTAATTGAGTACCTGGGGAAAAGACTGGGTCAGCTGTAGGAGCACAGGTGAAGGCAATTCAGCTGGGTGACTGGAAGGGGCGGAGCCTGGCCGCACCTCTCTTAGACACCATTTAAGGGCTGACTGCCACTCTGGAAGGGTCTCTAGTTGGAGATTCCTCTCTTGTGGAGTCTTTCCTGTGAGCCCTGATCTTTAGAGAAAGGTGAGCACCTTTACTTTTCCTTTGAAATACTATCTTATCTGCACTAGTCTCTTTACTGTTTCATTCCTGTATCATCCTTCCACTGTGTTAATCTTTCTGATTGTGACAGCTTCACATAGTTTGCTTGTGGCTCAAATTCCTGGTGCTTGCAGTGTCTGTCAAGTTAATACAAGTTTTCGCTTAGCTTTCAGCTTCTGTTTTATTTGCATTGTTATTGTTTTAAGTTCTGCCTTCTTTTCTGCATCTAATATATGTTGTCTTATATTTTGATCTCTTGATGATATCTAAGGTGTCAGAGTGCTGTCTGGCCCAATCCATAATTCAAGTACCAATTCAACGGCAGATTCTCACTGGGGTCTACTTCTTTGAGGACTTAATTTCTCTCTTGTTTCCTCTTCATTCAGTTGCAAACCAGGAGCCTTAAAATCTGGTTTTTAACATAATTGTTCTGGTTGTTTTTATCCTAAGAATGTGCTTCATTGTAACACCTTGTAAAAGACAAAAGTATTCTGGCTAAAATTTGTCTTCTCAGCTGTATAAACTACAGAATATGTCTAAACCTTCAAGATGAAAGCATTTGACTTTCGTAAGTTCCCTTTTAATTAGAATGTAATACAACAGTTTCACAATTATCTTGCTTTACTTGGATTGCTATTTTAAATATGCCAAATACATCAGTACTTGCTGTGTTCAGAAGGAAAATCTTCTAATGGTCTTGCTTTTAAATAACGATGCTTCCAGGTATACATTGGAGTCATCTTTATCAGTAGTTTCTGGTATTTTCCAGAGTTTGAGCCTTTAAGTGTTATGATTTCTTCTCAGAGTATTGTTACCAGTGCCATAATGAGGAGTCATTCTGGTCTCAGAGGATTAAAGTAGATGTTTTTAAACCATGTGTGTTGACAGTGCCTTTTTCTCACACTTGCAAGACAAAGCTAAGCCTCTGAAGGAACATTTTACCAATAACCTTTCATTACAACAAATTATAATAAAAGAAAACTATAGCATTGTATTTACAGATGCAGATATATGGAAAAAATCATGTACTAAATGGTAAAAACTAATTTGCTTCTGGGAAAATAAGGAAACCAAGAAACAAACTTAAACTACTTAATTTTTTGCAGTTCTATTTTTGGCTTATATTTGTCTGCCAAAGATAAGAGAAATATGGTGCTAGCCAAGGAGGATATACTAATCCTCAGCAACATGAAGAAGTGGTTAATCCTAGTAGTTGTAATGCAAATATCAACATAAAATCCTTTTTATCTCAGCTACAGAATCTGAGATGCCATTGGCAGAATGTACTTTGGTATTAGTGGATGTTTGGTATTTCTGATAGTTGCATCACCAGTTCACCAAGAGACAAATCGAATGTTTTCAAGGAATTTTTTTTATCTCACATCTTTAAATTCCATCTATGTTTTTTCCAAGATGGATCTTATACTCACTTGGTATCTGAAATATTTGGCTAATTTTCTAATAGTTGAAATAAATATACTACTTCCAGTGAAGCTTTTAAAATCTATCTTAAGAGATTGTATCTGTGTGAAACACAAGTTTTTGTCAGAAATGTGAAATACAAGGTGTTCTAATTGGTACTAGGTATTACAATGTTAATCATCACTTTTGCATGAGAGATCTCCATTCATTCCACTTTGTGCAAAGGGCAGATCTATTACCAAGTAATATGAACCAATAAATGTCTACATATAAATATTACTTTCAAGCATTTCTTTTGTTTCCTAGTGCTGTAATTCCTCTCAAATGATTTTCGGCAAAGACAATCAATCAAGATCTCTAGTAGAAAATATATAGCCATACAGATATCTGACCCTGTTAGGGATAGTGTTTGCGCTTAGTTGTGTTATGGCCATGTGCAACACTTTAATTTGAGAGTGATGCAATTTAATTAATTTGAGAGTGATGCAGATCAGTTGAGACAGCAGCTTATTTTGTCCTCTGATCTTTCCTCTGTAATTCTTACCTTCTGGCTACTTTATTTTTTCATAGGATAAAAATTATTCTATGATTTAAACAAAATATACCTTTGTTCTCACACTGCCTTTATTTCTTCTGTATCCTTTTTTGCTTCCTTTTATCGCCTCTCCCATCCCATTCTATTTACTTGCTTTTTTCCTTTGTACTACAAATTTATGACCAATTCACAAAGCTAATAAGGTTCAGAAGCATACTTTGTTGATGGTTATCTCTTGCTGCAGCCAAATACCTGGGACATTAGATCTCATTTTCACTAATAGAGTTGGATGTAAGGACATGGGCATGTCTAAATCAGCTGGGGTCTTAGCTGGGCATTACTGAACAGGCAAACCACAGTTTCTAATCCCCAGAGCACACACTCAGGGGCAAAGGTCATAAAACCTTTGCTGAGGAGGAAAATATTGTTGTAAAGTCTGAAATAAAGTCTTACTTCACACTCAAAAGAGGTTTTGCCATCAGTGGTACTGGTCTGAGTTGTTTTTCTATTTTTAAAACTGTTAATACTTAAGCTACCTTAAAGAAAGCACTTTGCTTACATGCTGCCACAAAATTGCACAGATTAAATGCAAAGAAAAGAGTATAATTAGTCATATACATTCCTTTGAGTTTGGCACAGGACAGGATCTGAATGGGCACAAGACCCATTAGCAATGGTTCTCCCGGGTAAATTTATTCCTGCATTTATCATTCCTAAGAAATTGTAGGTTACTTTGTTCTTTCCTTCAAAATACTTTCTTTACAGAGGATAGGGGAGGATAGTTCTTTTCTATCTGCTACCTGTTTGAAGGGGGGGCTAAATGCTTTGGATAGTGATCCTTTAACATATTTTTCCATCCCTAAGTCCCAGAGCAAGAAAGTCAAAGCTTCTGGAAGTTCCAGTGGTGTTTGAGAGTGGTAGCCCCCTGGCAGCTGGGAGTTTTTGGGTAGGAAAGAGAGGCTGAGGAAGCATGGGGGGGGCAGCAGAACCCCTTGTGAAGGGCATCTTAACCCTGCTGCAGGAGAGGAGAACGCAGTAACCACGGTAAAGGGCTAAAATCGTGTGGAAGAGGTTTTGAAAATGATAAATCGAGAGAACGAAGGAGCCACAAGTGCTGGAGTATGTACCTGCAGAGAAAGCAAAACAGGTAAAGTCATGACAGAAAGGAACTTGTAGAACTTGCCTCATTCAATAGGTAGACATATACTACAGTCTTTTAAGTCAGGGAAGAGTATGGAAGGTATCAAGTTTTGTTTGGAGAGAAAAAGCATGGTTTATGCTGACAGAACCTGTGCTTTTGTTATGTTCTTGATAATGTGTGTCCTTCTCTGTGTGGCTGCTGCGTGCAGAGCTCTCAAGTTGCTTTCCAATGATTCTGAGTAGGATAATTTGCAGTCCTCTGGTCTGGACAAAGTGTTTTTGTATGCTTGGGCATCTGCATCAGAAGGAGATCCTGATTTTGAATGGGGTCTCTGTTTTCTACCATAATTAAAATAAGTCATAACCACTCAGTAGCATAGTCCCTGTTGCTTCTCGCACAAATTGGTCTTCTAATGCCATAGGATATTTCTCATGAGATTATTAAGAAATCTAAACTAAGTTAATATTATTGTATTCAAAGCTAATACATTCCACTGTCTGAACTAAAACAAAAAATCATCATGATTATGCATAGTTATAGTAGTCTTGTTTCTTTGCTACAAAAAGTAGTTGTGAAGAATTCCATGTATTTTCCTACATCAGGCTATACGTTTCTCCATAAGCAGGACACTCTATGAAGTTTGTTTTCTTTTTGTGTTTCAGAGGCTATAGCATGAACAGGATAGGCCCCTTTAAATGTCCCTGTTTTATCTGGTTGCTTGGGACAACACCTGTAAACATCAGAAGAACAACATGTGGTCTTCAAAAAGCTGCAGACCTTGAGGGGAAAAACTAGGTCATGATGGAACAGTCAGATTCTGTGCATCTGTACCTACTTGTAAGGAAGGAACATGTTTCTGCATGTTTTCTCAGAGTGCTTTATGCTTTTATGGTCTGTACTTGTTTATTTTTGCCCATATATTACAAATTAAAACATTCTCTGATAACAGCTTTTCCTCCTGTTTTCTATATTGCTTTTCTAGTGTGAAAAATATTTACTGATTTAATATTTACATATGACAAAATAAGACTGTAAGAAAGCTGACTATACAGATGCAACAACCATACTTATTTTAATTTGACATTGTTTTTATTGTGCCTTTGGAAGTCATGGCTTTAGAAAGGCAAAGAGCCTATCAAAAATGTAATACAAAATGCTTCTGATGGAAGTTAAAATGAAAGGGTTTCTCTTTGCAATACTAAATACTTGCCAATTAGACAATTGAGCAGGTTAAGTATTAGCTAGTTCATAGAATCACAAGGTTGGAAAGGACCTACAAGATCATGTAGTCCAACCGTCCTCCCATTACCATTGCTACCACAATGCTTACTTTGCTTTGGGTATGGTGAGGCTGGCTCCTCAGAGCCATGCCATGTGGTGTCTCTCTTCACTTGTGTTCCATCAGTGAGCAGGCAGTAGAGATTTAACACATCAACGTTCTAATGCATTGCATATTAATAGCATTAAGTATTGAAATCCAACTTTCAAATTAATATTGTCTATGCTTTTACTACATTTAGGTAAATATTACCTCTTTCATAGTCCTCTTTTTTTTTCTTGTAAGAAAATAACGTATTTCTGTGGCATGGGATTCCTTGTAGTTTAGTTTATGTGAAAACATGCATCTGAACCTAAGAATTCAGGAACAAATTTGCTAGTTAGCTACTGGAGCAATGCTCTGCAGAATACAAACTCAGGAGATAATTTTTATGAAGTAAAATGCTTTGATTTTAAACTACTAAGAAATACAACAAGTTTATAAATTACTACTCTAAGTATATGTTACATTTTTGTAAGACAGTCTATGACAGCTAATCTATGGAGCATGCCTGTTTTTTGTCCCTGTAATTCCTGACAATACTGCTTAAGTAATGATCTGTCTCCCATGTCCAGCTGTGAAGGACAAGATGCTCATGCACCCACCTTGGCCTGCAGTAGCAGTAGCCTTTGGTAGAAACAATTAGTGGATTTTATGAAAACTTTGTCCTTGATGACCACATTAACTTAGTTGACTAGCAGATAGAAATTTTGCATTTTCTTTCAGTATGCCTCATTTGGTCTTATAGCACCCATACAGTGGAGATTTTTTTTTTAATGTTGAGCAGCCATCAAACTAGTAAAAAAAAGTCTTTCCAAACTGTGGAAGTTCTAGGATTCCCTTTCTCTTAAGCAGTGAGACAACAGATGGGAACTTGACAAGATTGCTTGAACAAGTACCTCCAAGCTTTGATTACTAATCAGATAAAGATACTCTGAAATTATATTTTGTGTGGTTAAAAATAGTAGTGCTCTTGTCTTAAAGCCATTCAAAAACATGCCTGAACTGTCAGGGCCCCATTAAGTTTTGGTGTAGTTCACTGCAGTCTATGGACACCTTTGGTACTATGGTATCTGCTTATGTCAGTACTGAATTTCACCACTGTTTGGAGTGGTGAGGACTGTAAAAAGTTATTGTATGAAATGCTGTGTCAACATTGCATTGCCACAGCTTGTAAATTCACATTGATTTGTCTTATAAAAGGTGTTTATAGCAGCAATGAACACAATCAGACCTATGGCATGTGTTTGATGTGTGGCTTAAAAAAAATCCCAGACAGTGGTATGAAAATTAGAGCAGTAGGAGACAAGAAGCTGTGCTCGCAGTGTCTACCTGGAACACCATACCCTGTTAGTAGATGTTGGTATCACTGGGAGATTGTTGGATGGATTTTGCTAACACACCGAGCAGGTGGTTTATCATGAAAGAAATGGGAGGTGTTCTTCAAAGCAAACAATATATATGGGTTGAAAAGTCCTGTAGTGAGAGTTCTGAGGGAATAAAAGGTGTAGAATGAGGACTTGAGCTGAACCTTTTTTTCTTTATTGGCAGTGCTTTTTGGAGTCAGACTCAAGGAAACTGGTAGTTTTTGACAGTGCAGATTGTTTGGACATCATTTTATAGCAAGCTGGAAATGCACCTGTTCAGAAAAGCAAAATTAAGTAAATATATTCAAAGATAAATGTTGTGCAAACAGAAGAAAACACTTGGAATTGCTAAGCTTATCTTTCATCTACGTGCTGGATCTGTTTCAAAGCTTTTGAACTTCATGATTGTTATCTCAAATTGTTTGAAACTCCGGCTTTCTGGCATTCCCCAGCACTAACTGCATGAAGATATAACCTGTTTCACCTGCAGAGGCAAAACGCAACTGTAGGTTTTCTAGAGCATAGCAGACTGCATCCTACTGCGCCTCTGTAAGCTAATGGTTGAGTGGACAGGAGAAATGTTTTCATTTCATTTCAAAGTGTATTTTGGAACTGTTCAAATACTGGTGATCTTTGAAGTAATTATCTCCTTTGTAATATGAAGAAATTATGTTTTCCAACTTTGACATGGATTACGTATATTAAGCATTATAGTACTCATGATTATCCAGAGAGGACATTACTAGTAACCAGAAAGATGAAATGGGAATTGTGCTCAATAGCTTTTTTGTAAAAGATAGGATTGATCTGATTGCCTTTGTCATTCTTTCTGTACAGCCAGAAACTGGAGCATAGGAAGTTCTGCACAAATGTGCGCAAGAACTTCTTTACGGTGAGGGTGACGGAGCACTGGAGCAGGCTGCCCAGGGAGGTTGTGGAGTCTCCTTCTCTGGAGATATTCAAGACCTGCCTGGATGCCCACCTGTGTGACCTGGTGTAGGGAACCTGCTTTGGCAGGGGGGTTGCACTCAATGATCTCTGGAGGTCCCTTCCAACCCTTGTGATTCTTCTGCTATAACACTGAAGTTGTAAAAGTACACTGTGTCCCTGCATGGAATGACTGTAGGAAAAATAAATATTCATAGAAATATGCAGATTTCTGAGTCAGCACATTCATTTCAATCTCTAGTTGGTTTTTTGTTTGTTTGTTTTTGTTTGTTTTGCCTATTTCTTCATTTTTGACATTCATAGGATGTTCTCCATGCACTAAAAGGTATTTCTTACTGCTCGTTCTATTTAAAATAATTACCCAGGCATGTGTTATCTAAAGGGCATCAATGTTCAATATTTGAACTAGCTCAATATTTAAGCTGCAACTCTATTTAATGTTCTTAATCAAGCATATGGGTATTTCATACCCCATTGGAATTGCCTACAAAATTCTGTTAGCTCTAATGTTTCGGCTCGGAGGTGGGGAGCACTACCTACTCTGAGTAATTCAGAATGTAGTTCATATTTTAAAAAAGTGAATGTTATCTGCTTCTGGGAAACAGCTAAAAGCCCATTCTGGAAGAGAATCTGGAGATGAGAAAAACATTTCTGTGGTCAGACTGGTATTTGCTGGGAGGTTGTGCCATAGGTGGTGATTTCTCAGCTGAAGAGCAGCATCTATCTGCACCAGCCCTCCTTGGAATCAGAAGGAAGAGCTGCACCTTGGAAGTTAGGTGGCTGGAGCTGCCTCTTGGGCGCACAGTTATACTGAAAGGCTCCAGGTTTGCTCAGAAGGTATAATCTACAGCTGAGTGCAGCTTCCTGTCATGCAGTTCTCTGCTTATATAGCTTAGCATGGGGTTATGCCTTCTCTTTGGGGCAGAGAGACCTGATTTAGGGTACAAAATGGGAGCATAAGCTGAAACAAGGACAGGACCTGATGTAGGCCCAAAGCAAGCTCTGACCTGGAGATTACATGCAATACAAGTGTTTCAGATTGTTTCATCTGCAGCCCATGGCAACATCCCAAACAGCTCAAATGGAAAGAAAACCAAACCTTTCCTACAAGTGTCCTGTAATGGCTGTGAGAAAAACTAAGAATGCTTATGTGGAGACATGGGTTGCATTGCCTCTGCTTCTGCATGAGATTTCTTTCTGTAAAATGTAAGCCCGCTCCTACAAACACCAACCAACACAAAGAACTATGTGGATTTCAATGTGATTACACATCTGTGGACAGAAATGGTACCCATTTGCTTTTTGATAAGCCTTACAATGGTTTGAGCAGTAGATAAATATTTTCTGCATATTATTAAAGCCACAATATAAACTGTAATTAAACCCACTTAAAAAGACTGTGATAAGTGAGTGTTGCTGCAGCTGTACAAGCTGCACATCTGCACTGCAGAGAGGTGTGACATCTCCCCAGTGTTCCCTGAAGGGTTTGTCATGGGGCCTTCTGCCTGTACAGCCCAGTGTCTACAAGAAGCCCACAATCTGTTCCTACTCACATATCAGCTCACTTTGCAGGATGAAGAAGAGTAAATATAAAGCTGATAACTCACAATTACATTTTCAACCAACTTTACTTGCTTTGCATAGTTTTAGCAAATTTCCATTTATTGTCAGCTTTCTTTGTTGCTGGATGTTAAAGACAGTATTCTTCAAAATCCTTGTGTGATGAATCCCCCTCCATTTTATTTACTGTTAATGAAGCATTTATCTCCCTAGGTCATGTGTCTAATGCTAGGATGCACAACGTTTTAGAAAATGACTGACTCTTTCAGAGCGGCCTACTGCCGTTCCACACACATGGGTTATCAGACCAAGTGGGAAGGAAAAAAAAATAGATGTCTGACAACTGCTGGAAATCGGCGCAGCTGCCCGGATAGCAGCGGCGCAGGGACCCGAGCGTTCCGCCTTCTGGAACGCCGCTGCCGTTGCACCGTCCTGCTCGCGGGCCGCTCCCACTGCGAGCCGCGGGGGGCAGGGGGGGGGGCGGCGCTCTACGGGCTCTGACCCGGCCCTGCGCTGCCTGCCCCGCTGCGGGCACCTCGCCGCGCCACGGCGTCCGCCCCGCACGTACCTGCGTGTGGAGGGCCGCTCCTCCTCGCCCCTCCCGGCCGCTCCAGGCGCTGCCCCCTCGCGGAGAATGGTTTCTCCCGGCCTCCCAGCCGTACCCTCCCGCTCCTCCTCCCGCTAGAGCCCAGCTCGCCGGGTGTCGTGGTGGATGCTGCGTCCCGGGAGAGCTCCGCTGCACCGGCCGTGAGGCGCCGCTCGCTCCGCACCGCACGGGGCGCCCCCTGGGAGGACCGCCGAGCGCCGTGCCCCCGCCTGACAGGTAACGGTGGGGCAGTGCGGGATGGTCGCCCGCGTCTCTTCCCGGCAGCGGCGGCCGTTGAACCGCCGCCCCCGGCCCGCCGCCTGCCCTCGCTCCCGCTGCTCGCGGTCCGCGCCGCCGTCCTCGGGGAAAGGCAGCGGAGCGGCTGCCTACCGTGATTCAGCACCGCCGCCTGCGAGGGAGGAGGAGGAAGACGGCGGTGGGGAAGGGCTGCCCGGGACTGCGGGCAGAGGCGTTGCGCGGCCCGGGGGTCTCCGGGTCAGGAAGGGGTGCGCCGGCTCCTTGATGCGCGGCCGCAAGGAGCCCGCTCAACGCAGGGGGCCTCGGGCTGGGCCGGCCCGGCCGGGCTGCCCGGCATCCCCGTGTCCCGGCGGGGCACCCGGAGCGCAGGGAGCGGGCGGGCTCTTCCCACTTACAGGCGTTCGGTTTTCTCTCTCGGAGTTCGCGTGCAGAGTCGTTTATTACGGGTGTGTGGCCGGGCCGTTTCGGAGCCAGAGAAGGTTAAAACGGTGCCAAAATCTGCTGTCAGTGGTACCCAGCAGAGCCTAAAATGTAGACCGAGTTAAATCTCGGGACATGAACTTCAAATGTCCTCCTGTGCTTTTGCTTTTAGCCGAAAGCCATTATCTGTCGGATTTCTGTCAGTTTCTGCTGTTGAAATGAGGTGTAAGTGCATGCACAGGGGAGCGTGCTTGGTGAGTGCTCGGCCCAGGGATGTGGATGTGTTGTTGAACTCTGTGAAACTGGTAAGAGGCTTCAACTCTGACCATAGTCGTGGCTTATGATGTATTTGCAGTTTGAGTACTGAAAGTAGAACATACTGCATCGTTATTACTTAAAAACCCAAACCAGCCAGGCAAGAAAACCCTGATATAGTATTATTTTCTGCTTAAAACCTTAGCTGATTTACGTACCTGGATTTTGTTACTGATCTTAATAGTGCTCAGATAAATCAAATGGTTTTTTACAGCTGGAAGATGAGAAATGCTGTTCTGTGTGAGCATTGGTTGTCCCCCGCATTCTGTGAAGTTATCTCTGGGTCCCTTGGCTTCAGTAGAAAGCTTTGCCATTGGTTTAAGTAATTGAGGTGTCTTTTTTCATAGGAATAGGAGATATATCAATGGTTCCTTAAACAAAAGTAAGGTAGAAACAGTAGGAGCGCCAGGGGGCTTTTCCTAGAAGGCGAATAAACCGGCCAGATTCTCTGAAGGCAACTGTTACAATATTTCAGAAAATTACATCACGTAGAAGATGGGAATTCTTTTTTAGAAAAGCACCCCATTCAATCATTCTGATAGCTGGGATACATGCCACACGCTTCCATAGAGATTTGCCCATCACTTTGGGAGTGCTAAGGAGGCCGGGAGATGGGGCTGTCAGCACTTACGTGGCCGTCATTCCAGTGAGCCCAAAAGCATCTCCGTCATCTGAGGCTCAGGTTTGTGACCAAGTGATGATTTGTTCTCACTCTTTCAAAGTGAATGGTGTCACACTGGCAGCACAGATCAAGCTTGAAGAACTGGGAAAGAGCGTGGTCAATGAGCAGTTAGATGCTAAACCATCCTGAAGTCTTTTGTATAACCAGGATTTTCCCTAAGGTCTTTATAATGCTTCATGTTTACCATGAAAGCCATAAATATCTTTTTGAAGATGAAACATGGCAGACTAATGTGCCTGTGGAAGGACCCTGCTTTGAACTGTCAGCATCGAAAGACTGAAGTCTCCATTGTCTTGATTTAAATCTCCATCTGTGGATATTTATTATCTGTTTAAAAATGTCTATAGGATACATATGGCAAATGAGTAATTTCTTGTATTTCCATATTTTCTAATGTTCAATGTATTCCCTTTTTTCCCCCTATGTAATAATTTGTATTAATAGATACTTTCAGATGTTTGTATTAATATAATGTAAGAACACATTATTAATTGAAGGATGAAAATTAAATCCGTAAAGATACTGAAATTATATTGATAGGTTTTGTGTTGGTCCCTGAAGAAAAATGAAGCCGGTGGGAGTTCCTTGTGTTTGGAAAGATGCAATGGATTATCTTAACTTTGACTGTTTATAGGTAGGTACCACATTGTATCTTCAGAGGATATTAGATCTTTTTTTTTATTATTTTATTTTCCTGTGAGCTTCTACATATCTAGCTTGATCTTCCCTTTTATTTTCTACACATCAAGGAAGTTAATTGGGACTGTTTGACTTCCAGCAGCATGATTTAAATTGCACCTTATTAAGCAGGAGGAAGCTCTTTATGGCTCCATTAATGCTCACCTAAAGTCCTGCCAGAATGGAGCAATTTCACAACTATTCCTTTTGCAGGCACTATGACTTTCCTTTAAAGATTATTGGAACCTTTTTAGCATTAATATTTAAAATATTAATGTATTTGAAAATTGGAACTGAATTCTTTGATCTTGACTACAGTGGTGGATGAGAGAAATCTGTAACTGAGAGTGGATGTGAGAGAAAAACACTGGCATACCGAAGTGGTCAACCTCTGTATTGGTTTGATTTTTGAGTAAATTTTCCTGTTCCACAGTAGTTACCCTTCTTGGAGCTGAAAGTTCTTTCAGACCAGGAGGCTCTGCGCTGCCTTCTACCAAATACTCATCTCTCTGGTGGTGTTTGTGGGAACACACAGATTCTGAAGAGTCTGAAGTCTTTGCTTTTCACTTATCCCGTAAGTTATTGCTTGCAAAAGAGTTTGAACTGCCTTCTGTTTGTGCACATATTAAAAAGCAGTATGCCAACTACCACATTAATTTATACTAATTTATAGATACTTCTGCTCTTGCCTTGAATTCCTTACAACAGGAACAAGCTGTAGCATAATAGAATAATTTTTTCGTTTTGTGTTTTAAAGGACTAAATAAAGCAGGCATAGTGGTACTTGCTTTCAGTCTCAGTTTTAATCTGGATGCAGGATCCCCAAAATGAAGATGCATGTTTATACTTGTAACTTTTCACATTCTGAAGGTATAAGTTCAAATAGCTTAAAACATTAAAAACATAGGTATACCTTTTAAAAACAGCTTTGCTTCAAAGGTAATATTTAAGAATATATAATATATATATAATATATATATTATATATATATAAGAATATATTATATATATATAAGAATATTTAAGAATATATTTTATGAGCATTCACCTCTGGGAACACAGAAACAGTACTGTTTTATGGTGAGCCCAAATGAACAATAATATCGAAAGAAATACAAAAGAAAACTCCTTTCTTATTTAGGACTATTTTTTTCCCATTTTTCTTTCTGTGGAGTTAGTGGCATGGCAATTCTCATTTATGCTTGTGCTTTGTTTTGGAAAGATTCCAAAAAGAATCCTAATACATATCGCTGCTCAAATGCACTTTGGATGGTTACAGTACTGTTAATTGATAGAAAAATGGATGCCAGATGTAGTGCTTCACGCTGCAAGTCAGAAGGCTCTTCCTGGTTCAGCAGCACTAACAGTTGCTTTTAAGAAGAAAGAAAAACTAAATTTCATCTATAATAAATGCTACAGAAAGAATTGAGTGGGGTGTGGGCTGCACAGTTAGACACAGCTATGTGTTGACAAGTTTATTTTCATCCTTGCTTAGTAGCAGAATGCTAAATATATTCTTCTTTAGTTACATTAAAGTATGTTTCCTTCCAACTTCGTCCTTGGGTTGACATGTGTTTGTTTTATTTTTAGCACGTGAAAACCAGCATGGTAATATTCCTATAGGGTGCAGTGAAAGCATTGGAGTATGGCAGGAGGCAATGCAATCAAATGCTTCATATTGCATTTGTGCAGATCAAGAACCAAAGATCTAGATACTAGTTATGAACCCAAAAAAGAGTGGACTGACAGAGCAGAAGATTCTGAAATTTGCTGGGAAGATTGCTCTGTATTACCTGCCTAGAATGGTCTTTTCTTGAAAAATATATAGCAGAGCTACGTGATGGAAGTCTGTGCATTTTCTTTGATTTTTATGTGTAGTTATCATGTGTTGACTGAATGTGAAATTTCTGTTGCTTCATCCTTTGAAGCTTTTTTGGGCTGAGGAGGTATGTTCTAAAATGCATGATATTAATTATTGATTGAAGAGGTCTTAAAAATGTGCTATTTTTTTCATCCAAGAAAAAAAAAAAACACCCTTCTGAATAACATTTTGTTTTGTGTGGCTTTTTTGAGGGATGTAATGTTATTGTAACTTTTTATCTTTTCGTCAGCCTGAAGTCTTCAAAAGATTATGAAATACTAGCAAGCATTGACAATTGTGCATTGAGTTGAATAAAAAAATCAAAAAGAGTTCTATGAGAACATGACTTAGTTTGGTACATTTTGTACCATTTTCAAAAATGGAAGCATATGCTGAAAAGAATATTTCTAGGAATGGAGAAGATATATTCAGTAAGTAAAAGTGTTGCTGGATGATGAGACAGGAATCGCTGCTATTTTTGGGCTGTTGCAAGGACTTTATTAAAATAGAGCATCTGCAAGACGCTCCACATCTATATCTTGTAAGTAAAGAAATAGAAGAAAAATAAAAATTCAGAGTTAGATTTGAAATTTTGGATAACTGCATCATCTCTCAACTGTTAATGACCCCAACCAGTCACTTAACCTCCCTTTATATTACTTTCCACTGTCACACACACGTAATGCTGTTGCAGCTATTGGAACATGTGAGATCCTCAGCACCATTGAGGCAGTCTGTCCATATCAGCTATGTATAAGAAACTGGGCACCGTGACAGTGTTTGCAGCCGCAGAGAGAAGTCTGAGGTGTGAAGGGACTTCAGGAAAAATTCCCAAAGAGGAAATTGTGCTTGGAGGCCTTTCTGACTTTCAGTGATACCCCTGGGACACCTGCCATGTCTCTGCTCATGGTTCTAAGAGCTCTGCAGCAGCCCAGCCCAGGTCTTCAGCCACTGAATTCAGCACTGAAATTTTGGAAGATGTGCCTGTTCAATCATGGCGCAAGTAGAGGCCTTAATTCTTCTCCTTCCTTCAGTTATTTTTCCCCCCTAAAGAGAGAGACGTTTTCATACTGAGCAACTTGGATGGGATTCATCTTCCAATGTTTATGCAGCTCCAGTCCAGATACCGGCAGCTGCCAGCACTGGCTGTCTGTAGGCTGACTGTGAAGGCAGCCCAGAGGAACTAGCTCAAACATCTACGCTGTAGGGATCGGCAGTTACACAGATAAATCCACCATTCTGTCTTCATATTTAAGAAGTAAATGTTGTTGCAATGTCACCTGCGGGACTTCCTTGTAGTGTTTTTAACTCATGTGAAGGAGAGAACCACATTTCTTTTGAACTGGGGAAAATAACAACAAACTGTGATAGAGTCATTGAATTTTCAGAGCCTTATTACTTTGTTCCTGTGGTGAGAATATGCATACTTGTTTGATTTTCTGTATCACTTGAATGTGCAAGAGAGAACGTCTACTTTTAGAGTTCATAAACTGCATGGAAGCTGTTTCCAGCTTCATTCTTTTATGCATGGCATTAAAGGATGGCACAAGAACTAGGGCTACAAGGTCTTTATGTGAATATCCCTCTCAGTCACACTAGAATCTGACTCTTTGCAATTCTTCGTCTTTGTGGAACAGACGTGGCAGTACGTCGGCCTTGTCTGGTCCTGCAGTCTGTGATAAGGGACTTGAATGCTTTAAAACTGGCTCAAATACCATGTCACATGGAGAAATGGCACTGTTTCCAAATTGTCTGCGTTACTGCTTGGCACAAAGAGCTCGGGCTTTTCTTACTTGAAAAGTCTTTTGTGAAAGCTGGAGTTTATTGCATGTTAATATAAGTATTCTGCCAATGTGGGTAATCCCCGCATTTAGAAAATTGTCAGTTGTTCTTTTGGTAACTTTAGAAATCTGCCAGTATGAAGCAGGAAGAGAACTGTAACCGTTTTTCTTGTAGCATATGGGCTATTTATCTTAGCTTGCTTCTCTGCTACTGTTTTGTGTTATTGTGGTCTTGACCTCTTAATTCTACATTTGGAGAAGTCATTGTTCTTGTTATAGTTCCTCATGTCTTTGGTATAACTCCTTCCCGATCACTGAGTCATTTTCTGTTTTTAGATTTAACTTCACTTTAGCTTATTGTTATGACTAAATCCTACTGACTTGCTTCCCACAGCTCTTGTCACACACTAGGTGAGGTGGAAAAATATTGCATTCTTTTCTTAGAGCATGTATCAGCCTTTCTCTTTTCTCTCAAAACAGTGAGACAATACCTAAAAAGGTTTAAGAAAGACATCCCAAAAGCGCTAGGGTGAGGCTAAATGGGAAGGGGCTGCTACTGCAGCATGTTTTTCCCTGGTGTATAAACACTTCCTAAAACTGTATCACCTGTCAATTATTGATAGAAAAATCTATTTCCACAGCTCTGACTCTAACAACAGCCTCAGTAATGAAACAGTAAGGTAAGTGATTACATTTTGCTACTTCTGCTGTAGAATTATTTTAAATGAGTTTCTGTTTCAGTGGGAGGTCCTGGTATGGCTTTATTTTGCAGGATGTAATCTTTTTGATTAAATTCATTTTATATATTATATATATATATATATATATTTGTTGTTCTTCTTCTTAGAATTAGTTTGTGTGCAGAAGAATTTGGTATATCATACTGCCACATGCTGCTACCATTTTTTTTTCCCGCTATTGCTTTCTATTGCAGGCTATGTGAAGTGACAAAAGCATTCAAACTGAAGGTAGTGTATGTGTTTTGTACATGTTTTGGTTTGATTTCGTTTCTAGGATTCTTGTTCATCTCAGGTGCTGTTTCTTCTTTTTTTTCCCCTTCTCAGTTTCTCATACATCTCATAGCTGCAGTTTGTCTTTCCTTACAATAAAGAGAGAAATCCATGAGCGTCTTCTGAATACAGTGAAATTTTATCCATTAGCTAACCAAAATTTGTTTCTGGAGAGCAGTATGAAGCTTTTCCTACATATCTATATAGCTTTTTTCTATCTATCTGTATGTTAGAAAGAAATCCTTTACTCAGAGGGTGGTGAGGCACTGGAACAGGCTGCCTGGAGGAGCTGTGGATGCCCCATCCCTGGAGGTGCTCAAGGCCAGGCTGGATGGGGCACTGGGCAGCCTGATCTTGTGAGTGGCAACCCTGCCCATGGCAAGGGGGTTGGAACTGAATGGTCTTTATGTCCCTTCCAACCCAAGCCATTCCGTGATGGATGACAGTGTTGACCTGTGCTTTACTTATATACCTGAACTGTGCTTTCAGGGCTGTTCTGGAATTGGAACACTGTGATTTTAAGCCCACAGCATTCAATAGAAATGCCTGCATTTACTTTATTGGGCAATATCCTGTAGCACATAGCTTATTTGCATTTACACACTAGACTTGAGGCAAATATTGTCACAGGCACAGAAGAATAAACATTGTAATTTTCAGCCTAAGATAGTATGCTAAATAAAAAACTGGAGTACTTTTCAACCATGTTTTAACTCATTGGGAAGTTTATTATAGCATAAGAAATGTCTGTAATTCTTTCTTTTGAATATTTGAAAGCCAGCTAACTTTGCAGCCAGCATGTATTTGCCTCTATAAATTTATGCCCTTCTGCTTCACTAGGACTATAGCTTTCAAATTTAAAATTAAAGCAATGAAAAATCAAGCTGAACCTTGCAAGTGAATTAAATACCCCACGGCTCTAACCTCTGACTGAGGACTGTTATTTCAGTACATTTCTTGAGTGTAGCTCTTAACCAATACACAATGGCTTTTTGCTGCTTAAACAACACTCCAGAGCCAATTGCTTTTAAGTGTTTCTTTCTGGGAGCTGACAAAGATGGATGAGGACAGGGCTAACTGTGATATTGTTCTAATCTTGGATCTGTGCTACTGCTGTGATTCAAGTTGTGAAGGGAAAAACGCGTGCTTTGGTTACTTACCTCATCAGATTTTGTAGATATTTTAAACTATAATAAAACCTACAATACCATTGCCAATACAACTCCTGTTTTGGTAAATAAACTGTTCAGTACTTACAATAAGGTTGAGGTTATGATTCACAAGGTATATTATTTTGAATATCCTGGAAAACTACTTTTTGGTCAACAAATCTTATGGTCTAATTATTATTATTTTTTTTTTCCTGGCAAAAAATTAAAGCTACTGTGTGGAAAGTCTGGTGTACATCGTTTTTCTTGTTTGTTTTGGGCATTCCAATATTCACTTTATGTACAAAATTTAAGGCATGTTATTCTTCTAGGCTTTCTGACTGCTTGCTGTATTTCTCTGTAGGTGAGCAATACAGATGTAAAACATTCCTATGATAGGATATTGGAGTTGAACCTCATTATTGTTGAAGACAAGAATTCTATTTGGATCCCCTACAATGAATTAAAATAGAATAACGTGGGGTTTGTAACCAATTCTGCCTTTAAAGTAAATTTTATAGATCAGGTCAGTTGAGGTTAGAGAGGATTCGCATCCGTTCCCAACTGCTGAATTTCTCCTTTTTTCATATGTAAAAATATTTTCAAATTAGCAGTACCACACTGAGGCCCAAATATTAAGCTGTGGGGAGGAAAGCTTGTTTTTGCTTAGTGCTTTGTAGCTTCTGGAGTTTCTCACCAGTTTATCAGTGTTTGAAAAGTATTACTGCCACTCAGTATTACTGAGTGCTGTTGCAGTAGTCTTAGTGAGGTTGTTGGCCAACTGTAAGTATTTTTCACATATCATGCTCATTACAGTACAGGAGATCAGTTACCAGTCCTCATATAGGCATCTTGGTACTCCCAGTGAAGCTGAGCAAATTGAACAATAGTAGGAAGTGATGATATAATATGGTACACAAGTCGGTGATCATGTAAGAGCACCTTTCTTGTACTTTCATGGTCAAAGAGAGCTTTGAATAGGTGTCTCTTGTGAGTACACTTGGTAACATATTCAAGTCTCGATTTTTGTTTAACATTTTTGCATTAGGTGCTGAAATTGTAGGCAAATGTCTACCAATTTATATTTCAGGCTGCTGTGGGAGTATCATCCCTCTTGCTAAACATTCTTTTGTGACAGTTTGTCAGAGTATTTGTGGATCGTGTGTGATGATTGCAGACTGCCTTCAGAAATGCTGAAATAGGTTGATGATCTGTGGGCCTGGAAAATGTGAGATGCAATGGGACAGACTTTGTGTGGGGCTAAGGTGTGGCTCTTGAAACACACAGAGGTCTGTAGAAATGCTGTGTGTCCCTGAACTTGAGGCCAGTTTCCTACTAAGCCAACAGCACCAACTTGAAGCAAGTATGTAATAAGTAGGAAAACCCCTCACTACTACAGTGAATACAAATCTAAGGGAGCGAAAAATCTTAGTTATTTAGGTCAGACTGAAAATACCGAACTCTGATATTTGCTCAGTTTATGCTCGGCAGTCTGCTTTCCCTTACTTCTTCTCATGTTTCTGTGAAATTTTTGTTATTTCAGTCTTCCATGTAATTGGGGAGTAGGGAGGGGAGTGCTGTGCTTTGCCCTTCCATATCCGTGGTCATCTGCCAAGCGGTGTAATTGCATCTGAAGTGCATCTCCATTGCAGGGTGAAAGCTCCTCGTGTCAGGAGCTTTGAGGATTTCTTCTGAGCTACTGTGTGTTTCCAGATGCTTTTACAACCCTGAGTAAATTGCACTAATGGACTCAGATGAAAGCAGTCTGATAGTTTCAAAATCTATATTAAAATATTCAACTGTTGGTGAGTGATTACTTATCTTTACACGGGGAGTCCAGTTAGTTCAAATAAAACTGGCAATCCAATTTCTGTAGCGCGTCACCTCAGTAAATACAGAAAAACGGTGAACAGCAAGAAACTTGAGAAATGCCCATGGTCTTCGAGAGTTATTGTCCTATATACCACAGCTTGCGCTCTGAGGTCAAGGTTTCAGTTTATACGTGTGAAGGTAGGCACATACATGGCCTTGTAGCTTTTCAAACTGGTTACCAATCGTGGAGTAAATGATTTTATCATTCTTAGTGCTTAAACCTATTAAACTACATCTATTTTAAATGTACATGTACAAACTAGCCTCTTTTTATTCTGGTATTGGTTTGATAGTTACTGATAGGATCCTCATTTCCTTGGAGAATCTCACTGATTTTGAGTGCTCTTTGGAATAGATTCTCAAGTTGCACTGTTTTATTTTAAGTTTGAATTTGATTCCCCCAGTCTCTATTTTAATCTGATTAAGTCAGCCGTTTTCTGGGATGCTTGCTCTTTTGGGAAAAAAGGGCTTGATGGTGTGCAAGATACTATTTAGAGTTGAAAAAATAACCTTTTCATTTCCATACTGCATCAGGACTGAAAGTGAAGGATCGTGAAACGCAGAGGTCATGTGGAAGCACTGTGGAACAAATAACTTGGGAAATGAAAGAATGGTTTGTTCAGAAATGCTTTTATGTAATCCAGACCAGAAGAAAATCTTTTGGGGAGCTTAATAACTTCTTCTGATAAACTTTATTTTTGTAATAGCAAAAGAGAGCTTTTTTTTTCCTACAGCAAATTACAACTTGTAACCAAGGAAACATACAGTATTCCGTTTACTATAAAACCTGGTTTTCCCTCTGCACCCGGTTCTGAACCCAGGCATCCCCCTAGCCTCTGTCACTATTACTTTCATCTTATTTCTTCTGTGCATCTTCTTGAAACTGTTCCCTTTGATGGACTGAAGCACCTGTATTGGTCTCTGTGTGTGTGCAACATTGTTACCCTCTAGTAAGAGTACCTGACCTCAAGGAAGGACCTCCTTGTTTCACTGGCCCTTGCTCTCATGGTCTGGTTTTTTTTTTGTGTGCGTGTGGGCAGCCTGGCTCTCCTGGTGGCTTTCTCACACCTTGCCAGCACTATAAAGATAACATCTCATCTTTTATTTCCCCTAGAATGTTTGTATTCAAAGTGCCCATTTGTATAAGAATGTGCTAACCTGATGCAGATGTATTAATTTCTTCTTCATGGGACTGTGTCCATTTATAGGTTAATCATTTTTATTCAGCTACTTCTAATTCAATATGGGTGAGCAACAAACCTTCACTGATTTCAGTGTATCATGATTTCAGAAGGGAAATTGTATATATGGTAGGATTTGTAATCCTTTCCTGTCTGAGCATGAATGCTCAAATAGGTAAGTTAACAAGGTTAAGTGATCTCTGTCAGTCCCAGTTTGGAAACAGAATATTTTATTCCACCTTATCAAAAGCAGATCTTTCAGGTAGGTTACTAGAGAGATATGCCTCTGCATTGTTGTGGCTGAACACAAGTTAGAGCATCTACTTATTTTATAACTACAGGCATAGTTACAGGAGTTGACTCAGATTTTAATGTGATCACAGTCCAACAGTGTGCAGCAGTTACCTGTGTGTGACTTGGGGGGTCCTGCCAAACACTTTACCTGATAACTGGGAATTTGGCTTGAGTGGTGGTGGCAGCTGCCTGCAGCAGAGCTACTTGAGCCTTCCTCCCCCAGTATATCTGGGCCAGCTGCTCTCTGGGCAGGGACCAGGAGTGCAACTAGGCAATAGTGACAGATCCAGAGATGCACTTAGAAAAAGGTGCCCGGGGTGACCTGGAACAGACAATGAAGTAACTTAGAGGTGATTTCTGCTGTATAAAAGTAAAAAAGAGGAAACATGGGAGCTCAAGGCTTCCAGCACCTATAAAATTGCACTGTTGCATCTCAGTGCTCAGTCTGTGGGCAACCATCTCCTCCTTCCTGCTGTAACTCCTCAACAACTGTCTCTCCCAAGGAAGGCTTTCCCTCAGGTAGAGAAGTGGATGTCTAAACTTAGCCTGAGGAACTGCCATGTATTTACTGGGAAGGTTACACCCCCTCAAGTAGCCTTGCCTTATGTTTTCTTGCTGCAGAACTGGAAATTCTCAGAGCATTGTGCTGGGAACATATGGAGCATGGAGGTCTGAGCAGGAGCAAGTCTCCAGCTCCCATGGGTTAGCCCATGACAAAGCAGGTGCTCTGGGTACTATTCCCCCAGAGGAGAGGCTTTGCCTTGTGGCGATCACATGGCACAGTGGGAGGAAACTTTCCTGGAGAACCAACATAGGGTGGTGCTTGTGAAAAGTCAGAATCTTGGACTGTTTGAATATAGAGTAATTTTCGCTCTTGTCCTCGAAGTTTAAATTGGGATTTGACAAATAGACTGCAAGTGTCCCTGAAAGAAGATTTGACATCTATTAGAGGAGTGCATACTTCAGTTGTGATGATTAAAATGATCTCATCCATAGTCCTGTCAATAGAAGAGCTACTTCGACGATCAGTTTGCAGAGATTTTTCTGAGAATTACTCGATCCAGCAACTTTCTTTTACATATGGTCTAAGTAATTGTCCTCAGAGTACTCCAAAGGTCACCATAAATCTTTACCATCCAGTTGTGTATGTGTGCCAACAGGTTGGTTGACCAGTAGTCAGTAAGGGTGGGAGCTGAAATTTTCTATTACGGTGTTGAACACTGAGTCTGTAGATAAAATATTCTTGCCTGGGTGCTTGTGGTCCCTATTAAACAATCTGAAGAGCATTCTACTCTAAAGAGTAGAATATATAAAGAAAAAGTCAACAACATAGTGTAGATTTGAGCTTTATGGACCAGTTTCAGAGTACCAGGACTTTATAGGAGCTCTGGGCAGATATTTTTCTCCGTGTATAAGTTGCATCAGCTCTGCAAGCTGCTTGATTTGTGTTGCTATATGATAGCTTGTAAATCGTGGTGTATTAGTAAAGGCTGCCATTTCTCACAGGGAAATATTAGCCATTTTGACATTTTTTCCAAACTTGAAAGTTTTTAGCCAGTACAGCTGTGGAACAACTGCTAGGAATCTGTGT
Source organism: Pavo muticus (assembly GCA_016647715.1). Lineage (NCBI taxonomy): Eukaryota > Metazoa > Chordata > Aves > Galliformes > Phasianidae > Pavo > Pavo muticus. The sequence continues at coordinate 383,095 of JACDJE010000494.1, forward strand.
ACATGCATACAAGTCCTTAATTGGCAAACAGACATACTTAAGCGTTATTCCCAGAAACTAAACATGTCTTGTACTCTGGTGGTATTCTTAGCTTGAGAAGCAGATAACATACAGTATCCAGTGAGTCACTGTGTCCAGTAGTGCTTTTCCTTAGCAGTGCTGGTAAAGAGGACACATCCTTCACTTTCACCATCTTTGTATCTAATTTTAGCAGGAGGACTTTGAGGGCACCTTCTCAGCTGAGGATGTCTGAAACATTAAAACCTCAAAATGACCTGCCAGTTTTGGTTCAGTTTGTTCTCAGTGTCAAACACTGTATCTACCTCTAAGATTCTGCCTGTTATTACCTGTTGGATAAATACAGGTTTCAGGGTTAATTTGTACAACTTTTCTGAACAGACATGGGGGTGATGGTTTTGTTTTCTTTCAAAGGAGAAATCATAAAAGAACCATAATCTATTGTGTTGGAGAGCTTCTAAGGATAGCTTCTCTTTTGAAATGAAGAAAGATCTTGCAGCTCAATGTACCTGCTTTTACATTTTCTTACCATAAGTGTGACTTGCCTGGAATAGAATAATTATTCTCTCTTTCTCTCTGATAAATATATGTATAAGTAATGCTGTGATAATTTTGCCAATGTACATCTTGCCCAAACTTATGACAAAATTCATTTCACATCATAAGTCACGGCTAAACTTGATTTTTTTACTGCAATTTTTGCTATATATAGCAGAAGAAATTCCTCATGCTCTGTACAAAGTTATTTTAAGTAAGTTTTGCAATCACTGCATGCAGCAATATGAACTCATCTAAAGCTCAGATAAGGAACTTTAGCTAAACTCATGCAGCTGTGTGTTTAGACCAGTATTTCACTCCTGAGTGTTTTTCTAATGTTTTAGCTGGTTGTTCTCATGTACGTGGGGTTTTCACATGTTGAAGTGTATTGCGAGATAAAAAAATGTGAATGTTTTTAGCAATAGAGTAGACATGAAAAATAGCATTTCATACAAATGATTTAGAAACTGACTGTTCAGATACTTGACAACCCAAACTGTCTTTTAAATTTCATCAGTTGTGTCATGAAGTATCTTGAAACTGTGGTCATGTGTTACAGAGTGATTACTGAACAATCATTTCTAAAAATGCTGAAAAAAGAGAAAGTAGAAAAAGGTTATTAAAATAATTTCAGTTATTTTCCTTTGGATACCTTGAAATGCATAATGCATGGTGTCTTGTTTTGATTTTTTTTTTTTTTAAATATGGTTTTAAATTCCTATAAATTCACTGGGATTTGAAGAGTCAGAAATTTGCAGTCTCAGATGAATTCAGTATTGCCTGTTTTCACTCGCTGGTCTTCCATACATAAATGAAAATAAGACAATGTGATAATATAGTCTTGTTTTGTAAACGGATACTGCAAAATTATCTTTCCCAGAAACAAAATGATTGAACTGCATTAAAGTTTTATACCCACGATAACTTGCTTTATCCCCGCAGTGTTACTTTTGACTGATTAAACACAGTTCCATAGTTAGTTCTCTACTGTTTATAGTTTTTCAGGATTTATCTATAACAAAATTTCTTGTAACTTTTAAAACAAATAATTCTCCATTCCAGAACTAGTATTTGCTACAGCCAGAGACCGAAATGGTACGAATAGAGTGTTGAAATCCCATCATTTCGACAACCCCATCATTTTCTGAGAACCTGGAACATAATTTGGGCTCTGCTTCAGCACTGTCTTAGATTATAATGCCATCCTTGCCCAGTGAGGGAGGTATGCAGGTCTTATATTTTTTATATAGTCTACTAATTATTTCTGTTGGCTTGTATCTGTAAGTTGCAGTGAAGCTGTAACCGACTAGCTTAGATGCTACTTGATGGTATTATGATTTTAGTTCATTTGTATACATTATTTAAGACCCAAATGTTATGTTGATAGTTAAAAAATTATTTTTCAAAGATAACCATGGAACTGCTGCTGTGACTTTGCGATCGGAACTGCCCTATCAAAGCACAATTAAAAGAAAAGTCAGAAAGAAGAAGAATGGAGTCATCACTGCAAATGTTGCTGGCACAAAATATGAGATTGGTAGGACGCTACATATCTTTTTTTCATCACAATAGCCATTGATGTGAGTGAATTACTAACTAATGGGGTGAATTAATGGACTTTGCAGACAGACAGTGAGTCAAGTCCAAAGGATTTTATTTTCTAAGAAACCTTAGTTCTTTTTTTGTAACATTGTGTTGACGACCTTGAACACTGTACATCTATTACTCATGGAAGGGCCTTGAAATGCAAAATAAAACTAATTAATCAAGGTGGCTGTGGAGAAAAAACACCTTAATTATGAATCAGGTATGTGCTTGGAGGTATACTTAAAGCCTTAGATGAACGATGTAAATTTAATGTTGAATACCCTTATTATTATACAGAGGTTTCTCAATTAAAATCTAATAAAGTTTTACATTTTAATGCTTGGGGCTACTATCACATTAAATTTATAGTTTGCATTCTGCTGTGGAAGAAAAAATGTGAAATACTAGAATAATGTAATTTGGCCTCAGGCTTTTAAATAGTGTGATTGTGGGAAAGCATTGTATTTCCAGCTTTTGGTGGAATAGCAAAAGAGAGTCTGGGAGGCAGCACTAATGCTGATTCTTGATTAAGAGCAAATAATAACACTAAATGTATGCACAATGAGTTTGCTCTGATAGCTGTCCAAAAAAAAAAAAAAAAACCAACCAAAAAAAACCTTAATGGCAAAGAGTGAAGATGTGTAGCTTATCCTTCTCAAAAGGATAATAATTAGTGACTGAAGAACAACGCTTCCTCTAGCCTTATCTCCTTCCAACTATGTAAATATTTCAACGATTTTTTCAGAGGCTGCAGGGGTAATAATTATTTCAGAGACTTTCAGTGGCATCTGTGAAGCTTCAAAATGAACTGTCTAGGCTGGAAGCCAATGGAGAATTTCTCTCAGGTTCAAGTTGAACCAGTAATGACAAACTTTCAAACTCCAAACTCACAGTATACTCAAATAGACTTGCTGATTTTTACCAGGTGGGGAAAATGTAAAATCCAGAGATGTGCCATCTCTAGAGAGGTGGTATCAGAACAAAGTAGTTATACGAGTAGCAGAATGAATAACTTAAGGCGGAAAAATATATCTTTTAAATTGCTTAGTTTCGTAAGTTTTTCAGAAAAATCTTTTATCTTAGAACCTGTGTTATGCCTGGCACAGTCAGGCTTTTCTCTTTTTTATCTTCAAATAATGTGTGCATGTGTTTTTGTAACTGCAGTATCCTTGACTAAAGAGGCCTTGTCCCTTCTGCACTGATGCTTATACTGATCATAGTTTTAAAATTAACATATACGATGGTCAAGATTAAATCTGAAAGCTGTGTAAGTGGACCTTTACTAGATCATTGTGGAATACCTTGAAGTTATTTATGGTTCCCAACAGTGATTGCCCTCTGATTTAAGCACTAGTACAAAGTACTGTGATGTTGTAATTACAGTTTTGAAGTAAACTAATGGAAATATTTCAAGTTAAATAAGAGCTTGCATTCTAATATTGTTCTCAGACAAAGGGTTGAATATTACAAATATTCAAAATCTTGATCATTTTTTCAAGTTTTGGAAATTAACGTGTTTTAGATAATCAAAATATTCCTTAACTGAGTGATTTCTCTGTAGTACGCATTGTGATACAAGAAATGGGATTTGTGAAAACACGAGATGAAGATGAAACAGCTAATCTTATTTGGAGTGATTCTGCTGTGCAACAGGAGAAGATTGCTGAGCTTCGGAACTATCAGGTAGAGCCATAGTTTGTACTTCTGACATGTTTCAGTAACCCGCTTCACTTGGAGGCCTTTAGTAATACCTCGCTTTTGGTCAGTTGCGTGTATATGAAGAGTAAAAAAACTAAAAGAGCAAAGCAGTACTAGGCAGACTGTAACAAGGCTACACCGCTATATATTTTGAAACATTTATTCTCTTTTCCGTAGTTATTTGTTCATACCATTTGGAATCTGGTTTAACATTTAAATGTTTGGAGCTATTCTTTCATGCTTTTGTCTACCCATGAGATGTTATGATTTGTCACAGTTAACAGAAGATACATTATCTTGAATGATTTAGATGTAATAGTGATTACATTTGCCTGAGCATGGAGTTGAATGTTTTAAATGATTATAGGTATTGGTTTTACCAGAAAAACTGAAAAGTATCTGTTTACTTTCTCTTCTTACTCCTCCCTCAGAGAATCAACCATTTTCCAGGAATGGGAGAGATCTGCAGAAAGGATTTTCTGGCAAGAAACATGACTAAGTAATCTTTCTTTTAATACTAAGAAGTTTTTCAGTGATTTAATGCAGTAAAATGCTGAATTATTGCAAGGTTTGTTTATCTTTAAGAAGAGGCTCTGAGAGGACCAAGAATAATCTTCAAAGTTCCATGGACCTGTAGTAGCTGTCTGGGCTATACTGTACCTTTCCAGTTGACTTGAGTGGAAAATGATTTGGTTCTGTTTTGTGTCTACTGCTGCAGAATGCCTGAGGCAGCTTGAAATTATTATGTAATACATGTAATGTATAGTACACCCAGAAATAGTTCATGTAATGCTAGAAAAGGACAAATGACAAGTATGTAAATAGATATAGTCAATGGTTATTTTAAAAGAAGTAGTATTTTTGTATATTTCACATTAAAAATGTGAAGCATTTTACTGTTATTGTAAGAAATAAGTCAAATAAACTAATTTGTCTTGTTTATACGTTTCCCTTCCTCTAGTGAAATAACTGAGAATTATATTAGCTTAAAATCTGTGAGTAAGACCTGTGAGAAAACAATAGTAAATGATGATTCATCAGCTTAGTAATAAGGAAGAGTTTAGAGAGAAATGTGTGTGAATATTTTGATCCTTCTAACCTAAATTAGTTTAAACAACAATTTTAAAAAGTTAATCTTTTGGGCCCAAATTGTACCTACACTACATTTGCCCTTACCAAAATAGAATAACTTCCATTTATTAATGTATTTAATGTGATCTCTCTTTTGTGTCCTCTCTTTCCTTTTCTGCTTTGTAAATACTATGTATCAAATGTAGAATATGTGCAAATAGTATGTGCATTACTATGTGGTGCCTACAGATCCTGCTTATGGACCAGGATCTCCTTGTTCTGGTCCATAAGTACCTGCTGCTCAAGAACTTCTCACTGCCCCTTCCAGACTTAACTCTTAAGTAAAAGCATGGAGATGATAGAACATGGATGCAAGCAGCTATTTGGAGACTTCTTTGAAGCAATGGAACAATTTCGATCAGCTTGAAAGGCAGCACTATCCTTGTACATTGCCACACTTCTGTGGTTTAAAACAAACGTGCAAAATGAGCAAAAGGTTGATGTTATCATGCACATGTTTTCTAATACAATCTCATTATGCCTCACTCAACCTACTGAATTCAGAGTTTGAAACATCTTAAAGATGCTGAAGGCGGCGATTGCATATATTAGAGACGAGTTTTTCATTTTCTTCAAAGAAAGGGCCAACTAAATCTTGTTTTCTATAAATGGTCTCAGATGCAGTCTCCTCATGTGAGTGATATGTGCTAATCAAATGGGTTCAATAAGTATGGGAAAAGGTGTACAGGTGGAATGGGAAAGGGAATAGAGCCATGTATGAGATGGTCTTTTATGCAACACCTTTGTTGTTTACCTGTTTACATTTAAATGGCTTGTGAACTGATTGTGGACAAAGGACTTTCTCATTCCTCACTAACTTTCATATTTGAGAAGTCGGAAGATCTTGAAACATAGGCAGTGGAACCTGTGTTATTTGATTGATAAGTCAGTTCTTCAGTAACCTACATTTTGTACAAAACACCTTTGATTCTTTTGTACAGAAAGCACTTGGAGAAAGAAGAGCAAGGTCTGATCAGATCTGTGAGTTAAACAGCACTCAGAAGAACAATACTTGCTTTTTAATTCTCAGATCTCCTAGTAAGGACTGCAAGGCTAAAGGACAGAATAGCACAGTGAAGAAATGGTTACCAACAGTAGTAGATAACGGATGTGCTGGAAAATAGAGCTATTGTAAGGGGATAGGTCTTTGTTCAGGAAGCTGCCTGATGTTCCTATACCATTTGTGAATAGGGCCAGGCAGGAAAGAACAGAGCTGAATTCTTCTGTCGAAGGTTTCAGTGAGCACCAGAACTTGCAAACAATGATAAGCATTCAGCTTCATATTATGAAGTGTTTGTAGTTTACTCAGTTATGTGTAAGATTAAAAAAAAAAAAAAAAAAAAGGCACGTAGAACTGATGTAATTGCAGTCAGAAAACAATCTATAATACCATCGAGTTATATTCATTTAGTATTGAATTCTGTGAATTAATTAAATAGCAAGTTTCTGTCATGTAACTTCAGGATGCGCATGATAAGTAATTTGGAGAGGAATGTGAACAGATGCAGAAGTTGCTTTTTGCCTAGATATAGGATAGTTAGTTTTAAGTATGCATGAATAATGATTATAATACTATTTTATTTTATTCTGAATATTTATTGGCTTTCATTAGGTTAGATTTTTAAAAATGATTGTTACACTGAAGCTGCAGGAGCACTGAGTCTCATACAGTACTTCAAGACTACTTTAGCTGTTGTGGTTTCTGCAGAGCTTTTGTTGGGTAGTTGGCTGAACAAGTTGGTGACAGTCTATCTATTATACCAGTAGGTCTTGGCTACTGTCCTAGTCTTACAGATGCAGCTGGCTGTTCTGTTTCTTCTGCTAGTATTTGAGTCACTTAAAGAAAAAGTGCTTTATATTGTATGAGGATCATGCAGGTTCAGAGCAGAAATGAAATACTGAAACGATATTGTAAGTCATTTAAGTTATCCTGATGTTATTAGCTTCCATTGGAAAAGAATAAGTATAGCTAAATTTGGAACTAATTAAAAGAGATTAAAATTCACCCTAGTGCCATTTTAAAAAACTAAAGTCTGGGCAGTTTGCTTTGTCAATTCAGCTGAAAGCTGCATGGTTAAAAAGAAGTGATCTGTGGATATTTGTATTTTTGATGTGTTCACCCTACATGCTACAGATCACTGTCCAGTTACCCAAGCTAACTTCACAGAAAGCTACATATGAAGTTTCAGGAGTTCTGAGTACCTGAAACATGCCAACTGCTTCACTATTTAACTCGGCTAAGTCTAAATTTATCCCGCTGACAACTATGGTATGCTAGTCAACATAGTACTACTGAGTCTACATTGCTTCTTAAACTTGGCTGCTACCAGTATGTATCTAGCCAGCACTGCCAACCTGGTGTGGGTATATAAGCTTTCTATCTGCCAGCAATACCGCTTTGGGTGATGGAAGTTTCTACTAAGCTTCTGCACTGGAACAAACTGCCCAGAGAGTTTGTGGAGTCTCCTTCCCTGGAGATATTCAAGACTCACCTGGATGCTTTCCTGTGCAACCTGCTCTAGGGAACCTCCTTTATCTGGGGGGTTAGACCAGGTGATCTCCAGAGGTCAATTCCAACCCGTATGATTCTGTGATTCTAACTGAATTCTCTACTGTTCTTCCTCTTTGATCTCTCTTTGCATTCAGACAGTAGAGGTATGAAGTCAGTCATGGTCACACCTCAGCTGCCCCAGCTATTAAAGCAGGGAGACCAGGTCCTTGCTGCATCCTTTAACCAGAGTCGGTTTATGAGCTTGTTCACATGTCTTAACCTTAGTTTTGTTTTACTTTGTTCTTCTTCTTTTTTTTTTATTGTGTTACCTTATATTTCTTTGATTTCTTTTGAAAGAGTAAAATGAACAAAAACTATAATAGGAGTTAAATGAGATGAATGCCAGTAAGATAAGCAAATGCAATACAATGATAAGAAAAATGAACAAGATTTTGGTTTAAGAGCAACAAAAGTATACGTTCTTGACGTTGGTTAAGAGTACAGTTCTGAGACATACATTTTCTTTCCTTTAAAAATATTTTGCTAATAAAATTTCCTTGTCAGATTATTGTAAATAGTATTTAATCAGAAGGCTTGTATCCATCAAAGTAGTTAAAAATTTTTCAACTCAACTACACTTTTTTGCAGAATGATCAAGTGCCAGCCTCAGGAGTATACTTTTATTCCTCGAACATGGATTTTCCCTGCAGAATACACACAGTTTCAGAACTATGTAAAAGAACTGAAGAAGAAACGCAGACAGAAAACTTTTATAGTCAAACCAGCTAATGGTGCAATGGGGCATGGGTAAGTTGCATGTTCATTTCAGTCTTCTTATCCAGAAGAAGTGAAATCTAGCGCTATTTAAATTGTTAATTGAAGCTGTTTATTAGTAAGAAGTTTGTTGTTGTTTATCAGTTGTATATCAGTATAAAAGGGTAATCTACTGGACAAACGCTTAGCAGCCTGAAACAGCTAAAATATAAAAATAAGTGATATTTTCATGTTGTTCTGAATGTGGCTTAATTAGGAAATGCATTTTCTGATAATGCTCATGTAATTCTTAAGATCAAGATTTTTTTTTTTAATTGTGGAATTATCCAAACAATATATATTTTAATCTATTGTGCTTAAACTTAGCGAGTGAGATTGTACTGGGCAAAAATGGCAGGGTTTCAGTAATTGCGAGGGTGTTTGTGTGGAAGACAATCAGGATCTTCCATAGCTCTGAAATCATTCCAAGTACCCTACTGCATGCCAAAACTGCAACACAAAAGTATTTAGGAGCAGCAGCCTCAAGGTGGAGGAGAAATGGAGGAGACGCTGTGGGAGGCACAGTTTTGGAAGGATGTGACATATGCCACAAGAGGGACACCCCTGAAAAGACTGACCTGCAGCTGAGTAGAAACTGTTCTGCCTGTGTCAGGTATACACAGAAAAATGAGATGAGATTAAATATCTCAATTAATTCTTAACTCTGTTCTTATTTTCACCTATTTCAATTCCGGATTTTATTGCTTTAATATCAGCTTGGGTTATACTGTATAGTATAGTGGTTTTCCTTTTCCTAAGTTTTCATTCCTCTTGATAAGGACAAAGATGAAAAGTAGCAGGTATTTCGTGGAAAATATGGAGAAGAAAAATGGTGTAAACTAGAGACAGAGCATTCTGCCAAATGATTTGTAAGTCTAGAGGGAACCAATTACTACACTCTTTTTTTAAAATCAAAGTGCAACACCTTGCACTTGAGCCTCGTTGAACCTCATTTGGTTTACATGGGCTGACTTTTTAAGCTTGTTCAAGTCCTTTTAGCTTTTGCTGTTTACAAAAAAATATACAAACAAACCAAAATAAGCCCAAATAACTCAGGTACCAGCTACAAGACAGGGAACTAAAAGCCATCTAAGTAAATAGCACTTCTTCTATACCCTACAAATCAACTCTGTAAGGTCTTTCTCCACATAGTGTTTAATCTGACTGCCTGACTGGGTGACAATAATAGCATATTTCAAAGACTTTTGTCTAAGTCCTACATTTTAAAAATAACTTTCGTTTTTTAACTAGGATCTCTTTAATAAGAAATGGAGAAAAGTTACAAGCTCAGGATCACTTGATTGTTCAGGAATATCTCGACAAACCATTTCTTATGGAAGGCTACAAGTTTGATTTGCGTGTATATATTCTTGTAACCTCCTGCGATCCATTAAAAGTATTTTTATATCATGATGGACTGGTGAGAATGGGCACAGAGAAGTATCATCCTCCCAGTGACTCAAATTTGGTAAGTTGATGTTCATTCCAATGTATTGCTTATATATGTAGAATTTTATCTGTGTAATGTTTGGAGGAGAAAGAATAAAATGGTGACAAAATTTTCATTTGGTATTCATGTGGCAGAATTTTTAGATTGTCACTGAAGAGAAAAAAAAGGTATTTGACCAATGTCTATACTTGTGACTTTCATAGAGAACATATTGCTTACGTATAAAAAACACTCTTCTGACTCATGTATAGGCTAGAGTTTAATTTTTTCCTGAGAGCAAGCAAAAGAAATCAATTATTAACGTTCAACCCAGAACAAATGAAGTAAAGAAAGTAACTCCAACAACAAGTTACATTGTTTTCATATTTGTCTGAGACCGAGTTTAGGGGATGCAGCGGGAGTTAGGCTTTATACCCTGTTAGATTGTTTTTAATGTCCCTGAAGTGTAGAGCTTCCCCTGAGGGTCCTGCAAGGTTTCAGCCATTGTTTTAGGAACCTATTCAGGAAATAGGAAAAAACAAACAAACAACCAGAGATGTGAAGACCATGGCATGAGAGAGGTCACTAAAATCCCTGAACACTGTGGAATCTGTTGACATTTGTGAGTCACTGTGGCTTCTACAGGGAAAGAAGCATGGAATTATATCACCCATTTAATGTTTACCCAACATACTTGTTAATTTTAGGATGATGCAGCAGAGCTGCCTATAAGCTTGCGGAGAACCTTGCTGTTCAGAGGTGCAACTCTTCTCTTCTGGCACAGACCTAAGTACAGATGGCAATAAAGAAAAGACTCTGATTTGATGCATCCAGGCATCAGTGGATTTAAATTTCTTATACCTCACTCTGTACTCCATTGCTTCTTTATCTTTCCTTTTCCAGAGTGATATATTTTTAGAGCTGCTTCAGTGTAATTATACAATAGAAAATGTATGGTGAGCCATTAACTCTACTTGTCACTTAAAATAGTGTTCTTTTGAAGAATGCAGGTACAGTCTGAATCCCAGCAGAAAATGGTGCATTTGGAAATGTTCCAGTACTATATTTGGAACAGTTTGCTTTTAATGGTTTTTATTGTTACTAATCTCAGTGTTATCGGCACTGAAATATGCACTGAGTCGATAAACAGAGCAGCAGAACAAGCACTTTTCTCTGTGATCTTGCAACTGTTCATGTCTGTCTATTGTATGAAATAACCTGGCTTGTCGCTAATGACATTGTTCTGCAGTGACACTGTTCCAGATAAATTCAGACTAAAGATTAGTTTACGTATTTAACTCATGTTCTAAAGACACTTCCAGTTTTTTTTTGTGTGTGTTTTTTTTTTGGAAAATAATTTTCTGAAATAATTTAATAACTTAATTATGTGGAAAGACTACTCAAAACCATATTAAGTTTCAGAATCATTCTCAAAGCAGCAATTGGAAGCCATGTGAGAAATTCATTGCTTGTAGTGCTATTGTTAACTAGCCTGCAACTACTGCATATAGGTTCTTGTTTAAATGCAGACTGAAGTTGCTCTGTGTATGCATTTCATCTAACTTTGTAGCAAATCTCTCTGCTAGGAGAGATGATGAATCAAACTCTTTGGTGAATCCATTATGAAGGATGCTCTTCTATCTCCTTAGATGTTTACATGAAGTATCAAAATTGCTTGGTTTTGTTAATTTCATTCATTTTTCTTAAATGTACATGTAGTGAGATAAATGACAGCAGAAGGTTTGTGTTGCCTGTTGTCTGTCTGATCAAAAAGGAATTGGAACAGAAAGCTTGTGGCCAGCTTATAACATCAACTATCAAACAAGGAATGAAATATGACAAACAACAGTTTCTGTGGACTGTCATCATGATAGTGTACGTGGAAAGCTGAGTTAATACCTGTAGAGGAAGAGACGCAAATACATAAATAACGATTTATAAATTAAGATTTAAAGGCTTTCTTTCTTTTTAATGTAGCATGAATCAATTGCTGTTTATATTTTCTTACATAAAGAAACCACAACACTTACTCATTTATGTAATTTATATTTTGAAATTTGTCTCCCTCTAATGTATGGCTACCAGCCACTCAAAAATGAGCAGTTCTGGCAGATAGCAACATGACAGATGAATTTATATGTAGAAGATATTTTAAAGTATTGCTATAATGAGAACATTTCTCATAAATAAACTACAGTGAAAACTGAAATGTGGGATTGTCTATGAAACAGATGTCAGAGTGTTTTTAGCACTTCAAAGTACCATCTTTGTTGTTTGCTTCTTGTGGAGTGTAATTTTTCTGTAAGTTATGACAATAGCTTTTCACGTTTTTATGGAGCTGTTTACATACACACCTCTAAAAATGGCAGGTATATTATCTAACCAGATGCACATCTACTACTACTGCAACTGGCTTAAATATGAGCCCAGGTTATGTAACAAAGCTACAACGTTCAGTATGTGAAATCTCCAAGAACCAGAAACACTAAACCTGCACATCATGTATTTGCAAATACGAGCTGTTAGACTATGTCATTATTGATTTAACTTTTCTTTTAATTATTTAGAATTGGTTGTTCTAGAATTAAATTTAAATTTTCTTTTTTCTTTTCTCTGTATTTTTAGAGCCAACTGTATATGCATCTGACCAACTACTCTGTGAATAAACATAATGAACACTTTGAACGGGATGAAACAGAAGACAAAGGAAGTAAACGCTCCATAAAATGGTTTACTGAGTTTCTAGAAACAAATAACCTTGATGTCTCCAAATTCTGGAATGATATTTCAGTAAGATAAAACTAATATACTTTTCTATATTTTCCTTAAGGATCGTTCTTGGAAGATTTATTGCTTCTGCCGTTGCCTTACTCAGAATCCAGCATTATTTTTGAAACGTTATTAACTCTAACTCTAATACTCTGCAAAAGACACCACAAATGGTGTGCTGTGAAGGAAGATAAAAAAGGCTAAACTCAGAATTTGATTATAAAGTTAATGTTGGACTTCTTCTGTCTGAGGGACATAAGTCCTTCCAAACAGTTATTCATGTAAATAGTATCATACATACAAAGAGTTCTATTTAAATTCTCAATGACTTTTCTAGCACATAAAGTGAATTTTATGTGAGAATATTTACAAAACTGTATTCAGCAATGCGTATATCAGTAGATTGGAACCTGCACCATTCAGACCAGTGGGTGTTACGGACATCTTTAGGTGAGGAATACGACTGACATTGTTACAGCTTAGGCACTATCTGTAAATATGATTCTGAGAACGCTTATTGGAAGCTATGTCGTGAAATGAAATAAGTAAAGGTTGGCTATGCTATGCCTTATCCCCAATGTAACTTTAGCATTTAGAGTATTGTCTATCTTAAAAAGAAGTATGTACTATGGAAAGTATACCAGTGTTTTTTATAGCTATTAAAAGTATCTATTATTCAGTATGAACATTTATTTGATATTAAAAATCTTTTACATTCTACTAAAGTATCTATAAAAGAATGAAATATGTAAGTTTGCTATATCCTGGTGTCATCTCTCCTGATAAATTTTTCTGCAAAAAATCCCTACAGGAGTTAGTAGTGAAGACTCTTATAGTTGCAGAGCCACACGTTCTTCATGCTTATCGCATGTGCAGGCCAGGGCAAGCACCAGGAAGTGACAGCGTCTGTTTTGAAGTCCTGGGATTTGACATTCTGCTGGACAGAAAACTAAAACCATGGCTTCTAGAGGTAAACTCCTTTAAACAAATGTAAAGTAAACTTTTAAGAGTAAACTTAACCAAGCCCCAGCTGAATCCATGTCTGTGTAAGAAAGCTTCCAAAGAAAATCTGTGCCTTGCAGAATGTACTGTTGTTGAGTAAATAGATCATGCTTTTTTCTGCAACAGTTGTATGGGAACACTGTTCTGCATTGATTTTGGAGACTCAGGTAAGGTCGTTTTCCTGGAGGAATGTTGCATTTTAGATGTTTCTGAAAGTTTTAATGAGAAATGAGATGTTAATCCAATTGTTCCAGGTGAATTGTAGCTGAAGTTTATAGAAATTGAGTACTGCATAGGTTTCCTTCACGAGAATGGCTTTGGCAACTTTTTTGACTGTCTGGTCCGAAAACTGTCAACAGTTGTTGTGCTTATTTCTCTTAGTTTCAGTATAATTTTAGTTAGAAAAATATAAATTAATTCACTGTCTACCATACTGATTTTGGCATACTTGATGTCTTTGATGTGCTAGCTAAAATCAGTGAGCTTCATCTGTACTACATGTACTTCTCTTTTTGTCAAGCAATCCCTTTGATTTAACTCTATACTTTTCAGATTATCATCTACTGAATGCCTGTAGTTTGCATATAGGTTCTTGTTTAAATGCAGACTGAAGTTGCTCTGTGTATGCATTTCATCTAACTTTGTAGCAAATCTCTCTGCTAGGAGAGATGATGAATCAAACTCTTTGGTGAATCCATTATGAAGGATGCTCTTCTATCTCCTTAGATGTTTACATGAAGTATCAAAATTTGGGGGTTTCTGATTTACTATTTATGCTATAGGGAAGTCTCAGAGGAGAATCCCTGGATTCCTTGTTTGTGAGGGAGAAACCTGGCAAAGAAATAAATGCTGCTTTTGGATTTTGGATTGCTGCAGAATACTTCAGGACTTGAAAAGTTGTGTACTTGGTTGTTATTAATTTTTAGCGTAGAAGGTTAATGATTTCCTCTTCTGCTTTTGATAATCCAGATATCCTTTAACTTATTTTGCCAGTGTTGATCTAAACTAAGAGAAATCTCAACCTTCAGAATGTAGTCAGTTTCTGCACTCATCCACAGATTTTCATGGTCTTTGCTTGTGTTTTTTGCAGCACTCTCAGAACAAACATGCAGGGTGTATATATGTGTGCAGGTGTGTATATGTGCGTATATATACACACATGTAACATATTTGCCATATATATACCATGTGTGGTGTAATATTGAACAAATATGCATTGCATATATATGTACAGGATATAATAATGTATACCTAGTGTGTATGTACATGATGTATATAATAATACACAAGATATACAATGTGTACAATGTGTAAAAATATAGGTATTTATATACAGTATTTCTTCCCAGACAGCTCTTCCTTCTCCAGCCTTCCACTCTTCTCTTGTTCCACCATTTCTCTGTTGCCGAAGCCCCCCAGGGGATGTGCTCTTCCTAGCAGTGGGAACAAGCACTAATCACAAGGCTCTGCATGTTCCCAGCGCTGCGGGAAAACTGCCAAGATCAGGATGGCCAATCTAGTTTCTGCTTTCCATAGCTCACAGAGCCGTTCTGTTGTAAAGTTAGCTTAATAAACTATTGTAGGAAATAAATTGTGCAGCGCTACAATGACTGCTTTCCTGAGATGACTTCTGTTTATATTCGCCGTTATTCCCGTAGCGCTCCCGCCCTGGGATGCTGCCGAACTTCCGGAACCTTCCACAGCAGCGAGCGCAGGGAAACGCACCGCTGCCATCTGGTGGTGCCGGGCGTCCCTGAGCGGCGCTCTGCCGCGCCCGCGGCTGGCATCCCTCCGGGCAGCGCCGGCTGCCTGTGTACCGATCTCCGAAAGTCACGCCTCCTATTTATTTCCATAGAAACGACAACAGATACAAACAGCACAAGAATGCTGTTTGATAGAGCAAATTCTCGCTGTTATGCAACATAGTCACCGCCATTAGCCGGCTGCCAGAGATGAACGGATCAAGACGTTCTTCATTCTGTGGTGTGACAGCTGTGTGTGGCCACCCATAACTTGTCTTTCACATCACTGTCATCACTGCTGAAATGTGCAAGCCCCCGTCTCAGTGTGCTCACATCCACTGTTCCATCTCCATAGCAAACATTGATGAATGTCAATGGGCACCATTTTGTTTCTGTGTGGAGGAATTCAGTGACACCCCTTTGCTTCATCTGTGCCTCCGTGTCAGACACCATTCTATCAGATCTCCCCTCTGCTGCCATCTGTCACATGGCAACAACATGTAATGGAATACTGATGGGAAGTTTCAACCTCCAGTGCCATCTCATCAACATCCACCTCTGATGTCATGGGCCAACATAATGAAATGGGAGGCATTACTTTCACGACAGCCCTCTTCTTCTCCCAGAAAACTCAATTTTACTAAAATTGTCCAGAATTCCTTAATCCAAGTTATTTTATATAACTGGCAAGGTTATACCATTAAAATTCTTGGATTTTAATAAGTTACTTATTGTTCTCCTTCCTAAACAAAGATCAGGCTTCTGGCTTTTTTTTTTGTTCTTGCATCCATACTGCAACTCAAGTGCAGGGTACCAAACTTCACTTGTGATCTTTATAGGTGAGAGAAACTTGCCTTATATACAGTTCCGTACAGCTATTACTTAATGTAACTAAACTACTAGCAAAATCTTTTCAGAACTTTAACAGACCAGTTTGAATGTCCTTGGATGTTTAGGCTGAACAATGCAATGATTAGTAATTCCTGTTAAAAAGTAGTTAAAGCTCACATACACCGGTTTTCTGGTGTCTAGTCTTTTTGCTTTTGTGCTTTGCTTACTATGCATCTTCCCCTGGAGACCCAAAGGCCAACAAAAAACAGGAGAGGTCTAATTTTCCATAAAAAGGTGGATTAGTTGTTTATGGCAAAATGTCATATTCTCAGTTTTTCACAAGGAAAAGTACACTGCTTGTAGCGTGGATTTCTTCTTCTTTGCTCTTTGCTTCTCTTATGGTTATTTTTATTCTTTTGCTGATGTTGTCTGCTTATTCTTCATTCACTGGCCAGCTGTTCCACATTATTTCCCAGTTTTACCATAAATGGTTTGTTTTACATTTCACAGATTCTGTTCTGTATTCCCTTTTTATCTCTAAACCCAGTTTCATCTAGTTCACAAGGTTTCATTGTGGACATTAGTTGGCTCATTGCATTTAATTGATGCTTGAATTATTTGTTCATAAAGTTGCTGCATAAATGTAATCTTTTGCTTGAGATCAAGTTCTTCATCTCAGTCAGCAGCATAGTTTGTGGGAAATGGCCAATAATGGTATCTCATCTGATGCAGTAGAATTTTTATGGGTTACAGATTTCTTTTTTTCTTTAAAAATGCTATCGTTAGAGTCACTTTTAATCCTTTCCAAAGAGTCACTTTTGATCCTTTCCAACACATGCTGTCCTACAGATTGAGTGGAGATAAGTTCCTGTTACTGAAAGGATGTAATATTTTTTTCCATCAATTTTAGGTTTATTGAAGTCACTATGTAATCTCTTCATTGAGAAGTGGAATATTTCTATTCCTACTGTATACTACTAGAGATGGGAATATGCTCTTGATTGCTTCCATAAGGAGGTAAAATGCCAGACTGAAATTTTTCCGAGGTATTGATGAAGAAGGAAGGGAGTTAGTATCTTAGGTGTTTACAAAGTCTCATTTTTTGAACATCAGAATATTTTGCAAATGTAGCTGGAGGTGGGAGCCTTACATGCTTCAGCTTACACTGCTTAAATTAAGTATTACAGATATGAAGTCTTTTGCTGACAAGTGTGTAGTTATGAAATATGCTGAGCTCCACAACTGCTATGCTCATGAGTAGTTTGATTAATTGTCAGTGCTGTATTCAGTGAAACTTTAATTATAAAGCAGAAGTTGAAGGTATTGGTTGGGGGAATTAAAAACTTTTGGGGAATTTAATTCTACTACTAATACTACTGAAAGATTTGGGAGTTAAAACTGTGGCATTATAAAAATGTGTGAGAAACATTGTGTTCAGTAGTCTATAACAAGGAACACTGTACTTACAAAGTAGGTGTGTTTTTTCTTTTTTTCTTTTTTTTTTTTCCCTTGTGTATTCTTATACGCATCAGATTTTTGAAGTTTTGATGATAGTTTATCCAGTAAACGTAGCATAAACCTAACGCATGACACTGAATAGGAATATCTTGTTTCTGAGCATGCTGCAGTATAAAAACATGGCCTTAGAGACTTATTTCACCTGACATTTAACCTGCATTGAAGTTGCATAAAGTATTCAGATTCTAGTCACTAGGTATGCATGCTTGTGTTCCTCTGGCAGAGCCCAGCAGAAATCATTTGATCTTAGAAATGTCTCATCTTCCATCTACACTGGGTGATAAGCAGGCTTTATACTTAAGGTCAGCTGTCAAGACTGCCTTCTGAAGTTTCTTGATGTGAACAGGTGAAGAAATTTAAAAGAAAGGTTTGTTAGTGCAGCATCCTTGCATGTAGTTGTACTAAATCAAGAGGTAGTGCAAATATCCACACATGCAGTGAGCATGGAATAGTCAATTGACTTTAAATTCACACCTGCTTTCTTTGTATTAACTTTCTAATGTACTCAGTTGCTTGGGTTTTATTTGTGTTGGGCTGCTTCTACTGCTACACGAAACACTGCACTAAGACAATTTTGCAGCAGCCATCCAGAACTGTATCACTGTTTTTACCGCCCCTCTGGTTACTCTTCAGGACTGAGGTTATAGTCGGGTCAGGATTTCAATCTTCAGTAATGAACTCTGTGTTTAAAAAGACAAACAACAAATCCTCTGCAAGTCACAGAGTAGTGCTCCAGTTCTAACTATGAGTACAGTAGCATTTCAGCTTCTTAAGTGTCTGCCTTAAGTAGAGTGACAGTGTTATGTTTCCCAGTAGCATTTGGTTTCAGAACAGCATTTTAAACGCCTTCTTACATCTTTCCTACCCCTACCTTAATTTTCTTAATAAACACAGTTGATGTGGTTTTTTCAGAATAGCTGATTTTTAGCAACATTCACTCTCTAGGAGAGAGACTATAAATTATTTTATACTTTTTAGAGTGTAATTCAGAGTATACTTTTCAGAGTTAATTTTTAGCACCTACAGACCTACCTAGTTCAGGTCTGTGTATGTGTGCATCGAGCAATCCTGTGAGTTCAATATTGGACTAACATACCATTTTACATGTTTCAAATAATTGCTCATATCTAACTGCATTCTAACTGAATTTAAGGATTCAGTGTGCTGATTCTAGTAAAATATTAGAAATTAACTGATTGGAAGTTTTAATAGCTATATTTCTGTCTGCTTACTTGTTTTTGATGCATGAAAAAAGCATTTCAAAGCCAAATATAGTTAGTTGCTATGTGTTACTATGGAGTCAAAAATTCAATACAGAATATCATGTTGTACAATATCTAACATTTCTTCTGAATAAGGCTTGATTTTTACATTTCTGTTTTCATTTCAGTGAGCTATTTGTGTATTTAGGTATTTGTTGGACTGAATCATAGTACTCCATGTTGTGTCGCTCTTCTCATTCGCATGGGATACAAGGCATTAGTTTTCACTTCTGGAGCTGCTTGTCTGTCCCTTCCCTCACCAGCACTGCTCATTCACAGTCAGCATGATTCCAGCCTCTTATTAGCACCTGTTGCTCATGTATACCTTTTTATACAAGCCTGAAAGATGTTCCTTGTGACATTCATGCATTTACTTCATTCTCCCTCAAAGCTTTCCTGAAAGCTGTTCTGCAGGGGCTCTGGAGCTTGGCAGTGGTTAGATGGTGCTTGATGAAGTCTCCTCGTTTCATTTTCTTTCTTCCTCTATCTTTATATTAACATTTATGATGTCTTGCTCTGCACTTAGATTTTAAGTTACTCATTCTGTTATTTATTTTGTTTTCATACCACATATTGATTTCTGTTTTTACAACTTGTTACTTTTCAGAGAAGAACTGTATTCCAGACTAGGAACTAGGAGGGAGTTTCCTGTGCTGGACTCCTGTACCACGGCATGTAGTTATAATGTAGATTTCTAGCCACAGCAACCAAGAATGCATTAAACTGGATTTACATTGCCAGTACTTCAATCAGGTTCATTCTGAGTGTCTGGATAAGTTGGTGTCTGAGAGGTACATCTCCTGGCTCCCGACGTCTGTGATGATGCTTGTTTCTCTAATTATTTAAGAAATACAAACCATGATGAGCATTTCAACATGTATTCTCTTATTCTCTGTGATATCTGAAAGCATGTTTTCTCCTGTTACAACAGATAAGTTTCTAATGAAGTTGAGTTTTTTTTCTTATTTTTTCTTTTTCCAGATTAACCGTGCCCCAAGCTTTGGAACTGACCAAAAAATAGACTATGATGTAAAAAAGGGTGTTCTGTTAAATGCGTTAAAGCTTCTCAACATAAGGTAATCTTGGCTTCTTCAGTCTGCCTCTCTTTCTAGTTTTTTTCTTTTCTTCTTTTGTTTGCATGTTTATTTGTTTGTTTTTAATTGGACTAATAGAGTGTGGCATTTCTTTCCCTGTTCAAATTCTAAAAACTTAAATAGTTCTCTTGCTGTGAGTTTTGCTATTAAAAGCTCAAATTTAATTTTTATACCTGTTCAAGTGCTTGCCAGAAATGAAGTGGTAATAGTCATTTTCATGCCTTTTAGATGCTTTTTCAAACAGATCTCAGAGTGGGAGTATTAGTGCAGTCATAGCAAGTTTGCTCTGACAATAGTTTCATGCAGAGTCATAAGACATACTCCTCTATAAGAAAACAGTTGGAATTTGTTGAAGAAAATCTAAACTTCAGAAAAATAGCTACTACCATATTTCTGTGTTAAATTTCAGCACAAAGTCATTATAGCACACCTTAATGTGTGAAGATTGGCAGCCATAAAAGTTAATATTAAAAAATTTTCTTAGCGTTTGACTACTCATTTGTGTATCATAAACCATACAAGAAAAACTGAAAGCTGCAGATGATTTACTTGAAATGAAAGTGTATTTCATCTCAGCTGCATTGTGTCAATAATCAATGCTTGACAATGCAGTAAATCTTGATGCTCTGATTTAAGTTCTGAAAAATGATGCCTGAACTCTTCTTACTGCTACTTAGCTATCAAAACCTGCATGGGGACTTGTTTAATTGAATGTGCTAGATATATTCTGTAACATATTTTGTTATAGAAGGTCTTTAATGTTATCAGTAGAGAGAATAAACCTTTTCCTAATTCTTATTAAAGTATCCTTTTTGGATTGATGTACCTTAATGTCCCTTGCATTTCAGGACAAGTGATAAAAGGAGAAATTTAGCCCAACAGAAAGCTGAAGCTCAAAAGAGGCTGTATGGTCAAGGCTCAATGAAAAGACTGTTGCCAGGTTCTTCAGATTGGGAAAAACAACGTCACTCACTGGAAAGGAGAAAAGAAGAACTGGTAGGAAAGAAAAATGCTGTTTCTTGCCCGTGATTTACATTCTCTTTGTTTTAATCGTCTTACTTTCTTGATTTATAGAAGGAAAGACTTGCACAAGTACGCAAACAGATTTCCAAAGAAGAGCATGAAAATAGGCACATGGGGAACTACAGGTAACTGTGTGAACTGTATCAGTCGGAAGATTTAATGCATTCATTGTTGGGAATAATGGGAACAAATATTTGTGGTAGATAATAATTTTATGACAAAGATGTGTAGGCATTGATAGAAAACACATAGATTACACCAGGTAGTAATATTTTTTTTCGAGGTCCTTTTCTGATTCTGTATTTTTGCATGCATTTACTTTATATTACATCAATCACTCCAGTGTTTATGCAAAACATTTGCTTGAAAGATGTGATTGTTCATGTTCAGTGTACCAAGAAGCATGATTTTCATTTTGGACTTCTTCTGTAATCACAAATGGCAATTCTTTTCTCCGGGGTGGGATAGTATCAGGATGTTAATATTCCTGCATTACTCTACAGAGAATGAAATATCAAATCTGAATGTTCTCTATGATGCTTCAGAAGCCTTGTTTGTGCTTCTATCACATTCATATTTCTGTTGGTTATAATTGGCATTGGCCAGAAAATAAGCATTTATTTTACAATGTTTTTATTATTTCTTGACATTAGCTTCAATGAGAAGTGAATGCAAGGCAATGAATATTTGGTGAAAAGGAGCAGAGCACCACTGAGAAGAGATGATGGGAGCATTCACCCAATCTTTGTAACATTCATCTGGGATGTAAGAGGTCTGGGTTCATATCTTTCATTCTGAATTAGTCAGAATGCATTTACTGCTGTTCTTCATCTCTGCTTTTTGAGCAGATGCTCTGTACGACCCAGTAAAGTACTTATTTAAACACAGATATTTCTGTGGTTTTTTCTTTTTGACAAATTATCTTTGCTTACAAAAAAAAATTACATCTTTGTAATGTTCCCAGCTTTAATTACATCCTTTCTTGATGCATGTGAAGCTGAGCTAGTACATCAAAAAACAGCACAATGAAACAGTTATTTTCTTATTAATTGAATGAGAAGAAGGAGAAACGTCATAATGCTTTTAATACATTTTGTTTATTGATAACTTTAAACTCTAACTTTTCAACTGATCCCATTTCAGGTTGCTCATTCAGCTCTGGACTGAAAATGAGCCAAATGTTCTCTTTATTTAGCTTTTTGGTTAATCTAAAACAATAAAAATGCAAACATTTTTATTTTTTCTTAGCAAAAGGTAAAGTGGCATTTCGTGAGAAATGTGCTCATGTGAAAGGGCCGAACAGCTGTGTGTTTTCGTAATATCATGTGTTCACAAAAAGGCTGGAGAGTCAGCAGAGCCTGAGAAGTAATCTTGGCTAGATATTCAGACAGATGTTATCCAAGCATTATGCAGTATTTTCTCTTCATGATGTCCTTCTGCAGAGCAGGACTAGTTCCTCTCAGACATTGCCATAGAATCGTAGAAATTTTGCATGCTAGCATTGCTGTCTGGATTCATATTGTTTCCAGAAGGAAAATCTAGAGAAATCTTTATGTCCAGACAACTTTTGAATCCTAATCATATGAACAGGACGGTGTATTTTTTCCAATCAACCTCAGATTTTGATAAAGACACAATGCCTGTGAATGTGTCAGTTCAGCAAGCAGCTTAGTCAAGTGTCCAACTGCAAATGCAAGTAGCCTGTCATTTTCATTAGGATCCTGTGGCATTTCAAAGCAGGAGCTGTGCTTTCAAGCATTTGTGAAAACAATGTGTATGTCTTTGAAATGGTCTTTAACTACAGTGTATTTCCATATATTTTAGGGTGAATACCTTTTTATTTTAAGTACGAGGGCTGCACTGAAAGTAATGTCTCCCATTTTATTATGTTGACCCACGAAATTAGAGGCGGATGTTGGTGGGGGGTGACAGTAGAGGCTGAAGCTTCCCACCAATATCCCATTACATTTTGTTGCCGTCTGACAGATGGCAGCAGAGGAGAACTCTGACAAATTGGCATCCGACATGAAAGGGCAAATGAAGCAAAGGGGTATCACTGAATTCCTCCATGTGGAAAAAGTGGCATCCACTGGCATTCATCAATGCCTGCTGAACATTTATGGAGACCAAACAGAGGATTTGAGCACAGTGAGGTGGTGGGTGATGTGTTTCAGAAGTGGTGACGGTGACAGTAATTCACCTCTTCTGGTGCAGATTGTTACCAGTGTGGCATGCAGACTGTTGTTGATTGCTGGTGAAAATGCATAGCTAATGTTGGTGATTGTGTTGAAAAATAGTGTTTTGTAGCTAAGAATTTTCTCTTTCAAATAGTGCTATTGTGCTCTTTGTATCTGGTGTAGTTTCCATGGAAATAAATAGGAGGCATTACTTTTGGAGAGACTTACATAATTGTTCTATGCTACTTTTTCAGCAGTGGAATCAACACCATTAAAAATGTTGACTACAACTAGATTAGAGTTCGTGTAGGTATTTTATGGAAACTGAAACCACCTTCCAGTTGAGACTAATGAGATGGTTCTTTTACCATTGCTACAGAATCGTAACGTAAAACTCTTTTCCAATGAGAAGCCTGTAAAGCAAAAGGAGAGAGAGCATTGTAAAAATTCCACGAAAAATCATCCAAAACATACAAGTCACGTATTGACAATTAATTTATAAATAGTTCTTATGCTTTGCACAGTGCAGGCAGAATTAATTTGAGTTATTCATTACAATATGTTGTAAATTAGTCTCCCATCTCCATCATTCAAGAGCAGCACATATTCAATCTTTATGTCATGTCCATTAACTCAAAGAATTGTTCAGATTTTCACTGTTTTTTGTACTTTTGTTGCTAATACAGATTATTTTGTTGCACTGAATTTTACATGCAATACTTTATTAATACTTCATGAACATTTTACACCTGTATGTGTTCAGACCCACTGAAATTTCAGAGAGTATTGCAAAGCTGTGTTGCTGTACATCTCTGGAACGACTTGCATGGCATTTTTTTGACTGGCTAATTACTGGTTTAAACATGTAAGTGTTCACTAAGTTAAAATTAGATTTGGAGAGCATTGCTAGGAGCATATGTCTCATGATATGGTATTACATAATAATTACAGATGGGATACATATGCATTACCACAGAGGCTGAATTAGTTGCATGACTTTTGTTCCTAGCCTGATAAGTAGCTCAGAAGATACTATGCTTATCACTAGAAGATACTATTTAATTTTTTTTTTTTTCCTATTTCAGGCGAATTTACCCTCCTGATGACAAATCATTACTTGAAAAGTATGAGAGTTTGTTAGCCACTGCTTTCCAGACATTTCTTGCTGGGAGAGCTGCTTCACTTCAGCGGGAAATGAATAACCCTTTAAAAAGAATGAAGGTACTGATGCACCGAAGTCTTGTCTTGAAGTTATTTTTCTTGGAATTCACATCCTTGCAGATTACTTTCATGATAATGATTTGTGATGGGTAATAAATAGCATTTGATAACATTTCCATCATCTTATTCTTTGTATAGCTTGTGGGCTAGAACCTTGAATTTAGGTGAACTGCAGTGGACCCAGGGTGGAGACAGGCTCACTGACTTCCATTTCCCCAATTGTCAGCCTTATTCTTGGCCAAATCAGAGGTCATTCCTGCCTCCTTCCTCCAGTAACGTCCCCAACCCACTGTACACTTGTACAGACTAGAATAAGAGATATAATTAAACCAGC
This sequence comes from Pavo muticus, assembly GCA_016647715.1. Lineage (NCBI taxonomy): Eukaryota > Metazoa > Chordata > Aves > Galliformes > Phasianidae > Pavo > Pavo muticus. The sequence goes on from JACDJE010000494.1 coordinate 407,772, forward strand.
TCCACTACTTTAAGACATCCCATAACTCGGCTTCATTGTCTACTTACACAGTCTGAGATAAAGAATAGGAGAATCCTACTCTGGAGGCATTCATTGTCTTATTTCAGGAATAGGTAATCAAAGTAACTTCAAATTCCTACCAGTTGGCACTTGAACTTTGGAAGAATAGGGTATGCCATGTTTTGAATTAATCATAGTGAAATTCCTACTTCTAGGAGGAGGACATTTTGGATCTTCTGGAGCAGTGTGAAATAGATGATGAAAAGCTAATGGGAAAATGCACCAGACAGCGAGGACCTAAGGTATTTGACTTATAGATACCATTTTTCTACTCCTCTCTATAAAAATGTGGTCTGAGGATTTTAAATGGGGAATTTAGTTAGCTGATCCTGGTGGATGCTTTCTTCCCCATGTTCCCATTAGCCTGTGTATTTTGCTTTAAAAAATAATAATAATTAATATATATATATATATAGGAAGAATAAAGAGAATCATGATTACCTTTTGTCCAACTGAATCTCATTAAAAATTTTACCTGTATGGTATTCTTTTTCTCTCTAAGCTGTTTTGAGGAATTGTTGGGTATGGCAACAACTGTTCTATGAAGGACTGCTTGATTTCAGTAAGTGAAATGATCTTTTATATCCATAGATTATCTCAAAAGAATGCTTTGATCTTTAGTCAATAAGTGCCACTGAGGATTTTTGAGATCATGGGATAAAAGGCACTATGAAAGCTCAAAGGATTATTTATGATTATGATGTATCTGCAGCTTGCTTACTTGCTAAAAACGTCATACGATATATCTTGGAGCCAAAATCTGATTTTAAAGTGAATCTATGTTATTTTTAGCTTAATACTTTCTGGTTGTGCACAGAGTTCAACTGAGCCTTTGCCTTAAACACACTCTGCATCTCTGCAAACTGGTAAAGATTCTTAAAAGTCTTGCCTTCCCTAAACCTTTAGAGCTCAGGAAATCGTACTTTGCCTTGGGCACACTCCCTTCCTTGAAGAAACGGTAAGGAACCTAAACAGCTGGAATAATTAGGAGAGAGAAAAGCATTTTCCTCCTTATCCATGCATAAAACTGAGGGATAGAAGGCGTGTGTTCGTATGAATAATCTTTGCATGTAAAAATAAAACATATTTGCTAAAAATTTCAGCCTCTTTTTTTTTTCTTTTTAAATTTGAATACAATTAGGAGCTCATGTTAGAAAACAAGCTGAGAGTTTTCCGCAGCAAAGACAATTTTGTCTGCAATTAAAAACGTTACTGAATTCTACTTGGATTGAGAAATATTTCCTGGAAATGTCTGTTTAATTTCTGGCCTCTAGAGGGCGCCTTAGACTTGCATACCGGAAGATTTACGCTGCTGAGTTTATTACGCTGCACCTGTTGCTTATGAAAAAGATCTAAGGAAATTAAATACAGATATTTTAGAGGAAATTTTATTATAGTTCTTCTGATATAGAATCAAATGAGTTCAACTGAACAAAATGAGGTTAAAGGAAAATCAAGCTGATTGGAATTGCTAAGCAATTTACTATTTCTTATTTTAAGAGGTCACTTTAAACCCAAATTTGTATTTTATTTGTCATTACTTCTTTTTGTAATTTCTTTGACCTTTCTTCTTATTCTTCTTGCTTAATTGATGTGAAGTCTTGTCCAGGCTGTTCTTATTATTTTTCAGTATAGAAAGTGTTAGGAATATGCATATGGTAGGTGGAAATAAGATCTACTTTAAAACTCATGTGATTTTTGATTGAAAATGTTTATTATTTCTTGTATAACATCAGGAATGTTTAATAAATATCTTTCCATGATACGTATTATTTCATTATTAGGATAGCTATTTCTGAGATATCAGTAAGTGTTGAGACACCTTAATTTGTCCTTTTGGCAGGTAGATAGACATCATAATACTCCTTGTGCAGTCTGAACAATTGCCAGGGCTCTCCCCAATGGGATATACCACTTTATTCTTAGTGTTTCTTTAACTCTTCTTTTCTGGCCAGACAGCTTGAGCCTGCATAAACATACTGTCACTGTTAAGTTAGCAGCAGAAATCTCTTTCCTTCCTTGTCTAGAGTAAAAGTTTTGGTAGATTGTGTTTTGTTATTAAATATTGTCCTTCATAGTTAATATTTGTGCATTACATTATATTAAAACTTAAATGAATCCTGGGAGCGTTTCTATTGCATGCTGATCCAAACTATGTTTGAAAATTACAGTATTTTTTAATGTGAGACATAATTGCTGTCCATTAGACAACTAGGAAGATGAAGCCATTGCTTCTTATAGATGGGAGTTAATGGACAGAAAGCATGTAGGGGGGAAAAGAGGGACCATATGAGACTTCTTAAGTAGATAGATATAATGGAGAACATTGCACTTCTATTGACTGTGCCATGACTGTAAGAAGGAAAATTTTCTGTTGTTATTTCCATTCTTGCAACACTGTCTCCTATTTTTCACTCTTTATCTCACATCACCGTTGGTAAAAGCATGAGATTAATTACTCGATGACACTGAATCCCACATAGGTATGGGATTCCAAAGATGCCTAACATAGCCTGCTGTATCTTTCCAGATCCTGCTTTCTATAGGATGCGGGTTAATCACTTTCAGAAGTATACTAGCTGAAGTTCCCTGGTGTACTTCATTACCTCAGAGTGATCATTGTTAAAACATTTCTTCATTTATTGCAAGTACTAGTTAGGGATTGCAACTGATTGTAAATGATATTCTGTATCATTTGATTTGTGACTTTAAACTTTAATCCAGTGTGTCAGGTAGTATAAATTGTATTTGAAATAAAGTAAAACGACATTTTTACCTTACTGTATTATGCTGCTATTTGTGTGAGAAAGTTTGGGGTTATTGTCATTAGTTTAATGAGCTACTTAAGCTTTTATTTTAAAATCAAGGAAAAACTTCCAGTCAAATTTGGGAGAGTTTAAATATGTACAAATGAACCTCCCTGACTCACAAATCTAGTCTAATAGTAAAATGTTCTTCAGTTCTTTTTGGATTATGAAGAAAATTAATTTCTTTTTTTGTGTGTTGTTTTGTTTTGCTTTAGCCCTTGTGTTCTATGCCAGAAATTGCACAGCCCTTAAGAAAATTTAAAAACTACAGTAGTGATAGCAGCTGTGATAGTGGTAGCAGTATGTCAGGGTCAGGAGATGAAACTGAAAAGGAAGATCACAATGAGAAAAAAGAGAAAAAGGTATCATATGATCTTGAAGAAAATAAACCTTCAGAACGATCAGGTAAGTTAAATTATCACGTTTCTAAGTAAGTCTGGCATACAAGAGAAATTGTATAAAATGCTTCACTTATTTCAGAATATATTAGCATTCGTAACTCAGGGTTAAACACTGTTGGTTTTTTTTCATTTCATCTTTAAAATCTCTTCTAAATTAATGAAAATGTTTTATTTTAAGAAGGACCTTTTTAAAAAAAAAAAAAAGATTGCTAAAGGGGGAGATACACCTGAGTTACACTTGGAAATGTTGTTAATTCTCCTCTTTGCTCTTAGGTTACTTTGAGAAGAATTTCATCGTGTACTTACGCAAATATTTCTAAAATTTTATTTTTCATGAGAGCATTCTTTATTTAGACTGAATTAAAAGCTTTACAATTATGTAAGAGCAGATGAGGGAAGCTGGGTCTACACGTATATGCTCCAGCAACCAAATTCTGTCTTCCATATTATTCCATTCAGGAAGCCTAATGTAGCAGCCCCACACAATTTTTAACCTATAGAGAATATGTGCTCCATATTAAATCTGATGCATGTTATAGAGGGCTGAGTCTACCCGATTAAAGGTGACTAGGAAGAAGAAATAAGTGTTCTAATAGAGTATATAAAGTGTGCATTATTAGGGGGATCTGACATGAATGACTACTACATATAAAGTATGTGACACTTTAATGGGTGTACACATCTGTTAGTTGTATTTTATTTACTGATGGAAAAATGGGTCTTAAATGATGCAACTATTTGTTAAACTTTTAATTTGTCTGCAGGTAGAATGAACTGGAAACCTTCGATTAAAAATACAAAATCTCCATCATATTCACCCTCATCATCATCTACAGGTCCAATAAGGCGTTCAGTAAGCTGCCCTCGTTCAATATCAATATTGTCTATGCAGTCACATGCAGCTGAGCATCGTCCCTTCTCTGCCAAAGCACCTCTGCAAATCCAGCGTGCATCCTCAGTGAATAGGTCTCGTTCTTTAAATTGCAGCCCATCTTCATCCAGAGTCTGTCAGACATCCAGCTTGGGAACTATGAACTCTTCAGGGGTGAGATAACATTCAAAAAATGTTCAATTTCTCCAAAGTTCAATAAATACGTTACTGATTTTTACAATGTCAAAAATCATGATGCATTATAGTCAATTCTATTTTCACAGACACTCAGGAATATAAGATGTCTAGACCTGTATATGTCTTTCATTTTGAAGCCTGTCCCTGAGTTAGGCAAACAAAACATTTACTCGGGTGGTCCAACTAAATCATGAATAGAAAAAAAATAGATAAAAGAATTTTAACTGTTTAGACTTTGTGTAGCTGTAATATAGCAGTGGTTTTTTTTAGAATTTTTGTGTTTCAATTCATAGTTTAGTGCCTGGTCTGTACATTTCATCAGCCAAATAACTTATCTGGAGACGGGGCAATAGAAATTGCCACTTGTTACCCACACTTGCAGCCTTTCTCTCCTGTGGTGAGCTTTGATTGTCAGAAATCCTTTTGTAATGCTAATTAAGTTGCTTCGCAGTATTTACTATCTCTAGTAGAGATGCGTCTGACAGAATGCACATTCTCTGTTTTGCCTGTGAGGCTTTGTCTAAATGATGAAAAAGGATCCTTTTAAAATTGTGTGCTGACACCTCGTGAAATACTCCTTAGCGTGGTTTTCTATCTTTTAAAGTCAGCTAATAGAATTGGGAAGACATTCAGATTGTGTCTTCACCACGACGTGTTAAAGGTGTTGTTTTATCACATTAGTTATCTCAAGTTTAAAATGTACCCTTTTATCATCAAGATGTATTCTGAGAGCTAAATGAGACAGGGCTGATATAGATTTTTCTACTCACATTAACTCTATATCAAATACAAATTACTGAAAGATTAAAACCAGTCTCTTGCCGTATGATGTAAAAAATGGTCTAATCTCTTAACAAGACCAAGAAACTATACTTATTTTTCATTGAGAAAGCTCTAGCACAGAAATGATCTTGATATGCAGATCAATTATGTGAGGTAATAGAGCTTAGGTCATGTTTCTTAAAATAATGTGAATAAAATTACTTAGAAAATGGATACGAACCACTGATAATTTAGCACTATATTGTGAATGGAACTCTGATCATAATTATTTTTGCAACTAAGAACAATATACTATATATTACTGCTAAAATAAAATTGAAATTGATGAACTAGAACTTACTAAGAAGAAATAATTTGTCTATGTTAAATTAGTTTATCGATCCTTCAGGCAAGAAAAAAAGGAGTATATTGTCATTTTTGGAGGCTGGTAAGATTCAGATGTACTGAACGTAAGGAAACTTAAGTTTAGAATGAACCATCTGGAGTACTGCATTCAGCTCTGGGGCCTCAATGTGATAAAGACACGGACCTATTGGAGTGAGTCTAGAGGGGGACCACAAAGATGATCAGAGGGCTGGAGCACCTTTCCTATCAAGATAGGCTGAAAGAGTAGGCTTCTTCAGCCTGGAGATGGGAAGGCTGCAGGGAGCCATTATAGCAGCCTTCCAGTACTGAAAAGGAAAGACAGGAATCTTTAACAGTGGTAGGACAAGGAGTAATGACGTGAAATTAGAGTGGAGATTTAGACTAGACATTAGAAAAAAAAATTCTTCACAAGGACGGTGGTGAGGCACTGGCACAGTCTGCTGGGAGAAGCTCTGGGTGCCCCATCCCTGGAGGAAGGTGCTCAAGGCCAGGTTGGTTGGGGCTCTGGGCAGCCTGTTGTTGGGGATTGGAAATAGATGATCTTCAAGGTTCCTTCCAACCCAAGCCATTCTGTGATTTACGTTTGGGAATTACAGATGTATTATTATAGCGGTTATGATCAAAAGTGGATTTGTAAATATTAAGCAATATCCTAGAGAACTGAAGACAATGCCAGAAGCCCACGGACCGGAGTGTGATTAAAATCTTTTTGCTTCTTTATGTTTCCTTGAAGACTTGGCACAAAGTCATATAACTGGCAGTTTCTGTTAAATATTAATTCAAATTTGTTGCTGTGCAGGCTTAAAATGAAGTTTTTTATAAGAATTACTTTTAATTATATTAAATTTAATTTTCAAATCTGTTATCTTACATTTCAAATTTAAATTCTAAGTGGTAATCATTATGAATATCTATCATATATTTTCTTACCTTGTTTCAAACAAACATACATTCGAACTTGGCTTTTCTTGCGTCTCTTTACAACTGAAAGTAACATTGATGGGTTAATGTACAAGGTATATATGTATGTCAGATATGCATCAGGTACTATGTCTATGCACTGCTCAAGTGTGTTTTATATCTCCTTGTTTAGACTTTTTTTTATCAAGGAAATGTCTTTGTTACCATCTGACAATCTAATATGCCTGATTTTTTTCCTCTACTTAATATTGTTTTTAGAGTGAGTCCTTACTGCAGCAGAAAACTAAAGAGCAAGAAGTGGCTTTGACGAAAGAGACTCTACTCATTTTCAATGACATGAGAATGAAGTTCCCAGGAAAAACAGATGAAGAATCAGAATTAATTATAGAAGAAGTAAGTATCTATAAATAAGAAAGAATTACAGTCTAGATACTTACTGTTTATGCTACTAGAATGAAAGAAAGTAGAAAGTTCAATTTATGATTCATGAGCTCCTGTGGCCTTAGAACTTCCATAACTCAGGATAAGTCAAAGATTTCAAAAGCTGGCAGCTTTGCACACTTTCTGACCTTAAAAAAGCAGCACTGAAAACATTCTTATGCCTTTATAAAATATATGAGAAACTATCAGAAAGGTTAGGAAAAATCAGTTTTTCATCGTGGAGACAGTTAAGACTTTGAAGTAAGTTAAGAATAATGTTACAATTCATTAACAGTTTATATTTCATCTGGTATTGTTAGTGCAGATCCTGACATGTTTAATTTGAATATGCTTACTGGAGAACTCAGAGAGGTATGCTGGGAGGTTGCTAGTCATAACGATCACAATTCACACTCTTTTTTTTTGGCTCTTATAGCCTGCTGGCTTGCATTTTCTCACATCCAACATTGTTCTGAGCCTTACCACTTGATATATGAAAGATCCCTGATCTGAAGGAGAATTAAAAAGCAACATCTAATATACAGCTATATAAGAAAAAATATATGGATTTAAATCTCTTATAGATCTCTACTGTTAAGAAACTAATGTAAGCTGGGAAAAGAAAAAAATAGAGAAGTTTTTCTCAATCTAGTAGAAATATAGACGGATGTAGTCATTTAAATTAACCCCTGTATTCTGATGTAAGTAAGCAGTCCACAGTGTGTTAGAATTCATCAGACTAATTCCTTATCCAGTTGGAAATGTCCTTTGTTCTCTTCTGTGAGCTTTCAAAATTGTAGAAATGTGTTATTGAGTCTCCAATAGTCTGTGCAAACACATCACAGTGGAAAGGAATTGTCCTGTATTGATGGTTGATTTAGGTGATTCTAGAAGACAGCATTTTTAAGTAGCATGTTTGGATTCTCTTCTCAGAACTAGAAATAAAATTCTTCATTAAATTTTCTCTCAGAAATGCAAGAATATATGAATATTTATCTACGTGCGTGTTTGTAAATGCACTCCATCTAGTGGTGCATTCTAATAGAGCACTAGCATGATCGTAAATGCTATTTCTTACTGCAGAATTCTCTTTAAAATTCATTTGGCTTTAATCAATTTCTGCTGGAAAATATTTCATCGTGGAAGTAAAGAAGTAATTGTATATTAGTTGTCAAGCAGATCTGGTCATAGGTCTGGAATAGAACACAATGATATAATAGTAAAAATGTATTTTCACAGTTTAAGCTATTTTGTTAACAGACATTGTAAAAGGAGAATATTGCTCAACAACAATGATCATTTATAGAAAACATGTTTTCAACGTGTATCTAATGTCCATTATGAAACAAAGAAACTGTTATGCATTATGGAACTCATAGTGCTGTTTTGAAGGAATCACAACTGTGTCAGACAAGACAGGCTTCTATCTGCTTTGTAGTGTAGGGCTGTCAAAATCCAGGCACTAAAGATGGAAGGATTAAACTGAACGGCTGCACATATCTTGGCAAATGTCTCCCAACATTAATTTGAAAATACTTCATTTTAGAGAGAATCTTTTTACACAGAGATCTTCTAGATAGTCCGTATGTTAAAATTGTGAATATCTGTGAATGAAATGTCAGATTTTGATTATTTTTACATGCATTTCTTTTTTCTTTTGTTTTGCAATGACTACAGATAATGGATAATTGGAAGTACCATAAAACAAAAGTGGCATCATATTGGTTAGTTAAACTGGATTCTGTAAAGCAACGAAAAGTAAGTGATACAGATTTCATTCTCTCAAGATCATCAGATGTAGACAAATAGCAGTGTGCCTACTGGTGTTTAGCAGTTTTTGGGAGTGACTTGAGATACTGGCTAGTTTCTCTAATACATATGACTTAATTCTATTACAGGTAATGATGATGCTCCATATTTAGGCAAGTGTAATTATTCTGAAATATAATTGCAAAAACAATTTCTTAAAAAACTGGACTGCTGAAAGAAAAGCAAAAAAAAAAAAAATATAGCCCTTGCATATCTATCTTTTTAGCAAACATTCTGAGAAGTGTACTGATTCAGCACTGATTCAGAAGATTTGATTGATAAGTTAGTCAATAATTTCAGACTAGGAATGTTAAAACTCCATTAGAGTTAGCGATATTGCACTTGGTTAGTTGAGTCTTTGACACACAGTATTACAACAGATAATGTTAAAGAAAAAATAGGCCAGCCAAGCAAAGATTATTAACAGTATTATAATATTCAATTGTTTACTTTAGTCTTAGAAAGCAATAATTACATTTATTTACCATTCTGTCTTTGCTCATCTGCTGTCTAGGAGCTACTGTTGTACACAGCACCTGTAGAATTTTTAATCTTTTTAAAAACTGACACAGTATAGGACACCAGTCATATCTGTGTGACATAACATATGTCAGTCAAAGTCATCTTCCCTGCATAATATCTATTTAATGTTGAAGAAATTTTTTTGAGAGTATTGTCAGTACTTAGGTGAACCTAAAGCAGTATTTGGGTCTTAGTTTCAGTCACTGACATAATATGTGGATTAGCATATCTGTTCCAGGCATTTAATTTCTGTATTTCTCAGTTTCACAATCTATTTTTATAGACCATAAAAGTAAGCAACTTAATAAAAATGCTGCACACATGATAAATATTATCATTGGAAAAGCTTGGCTGATGGTTATGGAAGAACAGGAGAACAATTTCCGATCCTCATCTCAACTTTTATAAAATCAGCCCTCTGATTCTCAGGCTTTCAAACTGTATTTTATTGAACATTGCATTAAATGCTTGTTTTCCTACTGGACAGAGAAAACATTACCTTAATGTGATATCATTTGATAGAAATATATCTGACTATTTAAGTCAAATTATGAAGTTCAGATATTACATTGAATGTGCATCTATACAGCTTTTAGAAAATAGATTAGACATGACAGACTTGACAGCATCGGAAGCTATAATGCAACTAGAATGCTTCTTTAACCATGCCAAGTGGCAGCGCAATAACTTAGCAGACTTCTTGTGCCATTGTCAGGAATCTGTAGAGCAACCACCTTCATTTGCTGAAATTGTTTAATTTTTTTTTCACACCTTGACCTTTTTCTGCTGAATATTCGTTTGTCTAAAATGATCTAATTTCTTTCTTGTTACAGTAGTAAGTGTTGCAATGCCAATAGACATTCACATAGGTCTTTTCCACTGTGTGCGTGTGGCAGCTATAGCCTTTAGTGCAAATCCGGAGAGAGGCTTAGTGTGGACTTGTAGTGATATGGAGGAAGAGTTTCTGGGGGGTTGGGGGGATGGACAGATATATATACATATCTATATATATAGCTAACAGTGTCTCAAATTCATGCTGCTGCTGCACTGAAGATCTCATCTGCAGCAGAAGTCTATGTGTTGTACGGGTTGTGTTGCCAGAATTGTTTCCTTTAGTCTGTGCAGCTATGAGCATGGGTAAGGGTCACTAGATGAGGCCCATAATTGCAACTGAGATACAGGGCTTTCACAAAAGACTAGTTAAGGTGCTTCTTTTTTTTTTTTCTCTCCCCCTCCACTTATTTTTTTCCCTATCTACCGGCCTCCTTTCCCTTTCTCTCTTCACCACCCCCCATTCTTGTTTTTTCTTTCTTTTCAGAATGTTCTCCTGTAAGCACTGCTATAATAATTTCTGAAAGTCTACAATATACGTTAGTTATGCCCTTTATTTGGCTGGCAGTCATGTAAAGGCAAGGGCACATTTACTAAGTCGGGATGATACAGGTTGATACACTAGACCTTTATTGGTAAAACTGCACAACCACAAATACGGATGCCTTCGCTGCTCTTTTGGGGGCATCATTTGCTACTTGGGAGGCTAATGATTCCTGAAGCATTCATCTTTGGTTGCGCTGGAAATAATTTCTTTTTTTCTTTACTGTTTTTAGCCTCAATCCCTTCAAGCTATCAGATAGTTATTCTTGGAAGGGTAGTTCATAAAAATGGATTAACTTTGACAATGACATTGCAGCTCAGGACTGCCAAATGTAAGCTTTTGTTGATTTGAAAGAAGTGTGTTTTATATTCCAGTGGGGTGGGTAAAGCAGAAAAGAGCTCAAGGTGAAGCATATTTATGCAAGTAAGGAATCTGTCTCAAAGGTACTTTCTGCAACTTTGTGAAATACAAAACAGAAACTCAGTCCCCTTAACTATACTTCAGAATTACTGGCAAGTTCTAAAAAATGAGAAGAAAATACCTGGGCAATGCACTAGATTTCACAGTGCTTGTCCCTGACAGATATATTTTCTTAAATATTATTCTACATAATGTAGAAAAATTAAACTCTTGCTCATATTCTTGCCTTCTAAGATTACAACATTACAGCAGAGTTAAAGGAGGCATTTAGAAGAAAGTTATGAAATCAATACATACTAAAATGAAATTTAATCTCCCAGGACTTTTAGGAAAAAGAGACTTCTGTATGACAGGAGTTGTGACTGCTTTGTGTTACATCACTTTACATAATTTCTTTAAAAACTGGTTTGATGGTTACCAGAGGGTCTGTTCATCTTGTTTTGAATATACTCTTTTATAACATCTTGTTCTGTTACACTTAGATAATTGGCTATGATGATGATGTAAATTGATGTAAACAGAAAGATGAAGGCAATCTAGGGAAATTAGCTTAGAAAAATGGGTATGTATACTCCATGAAGTTCCAGCCCTTTTGCAATGCCTTGTCTCTTTTTCTTAAATGGATGATTGAGGCTGTGTTTGCAAATTAAGAACAATTAACTGTGATATTTTCCACTCCGGCGTATTGGCAATGTCAACACAGCAAAAACAGAACAGGTTTTGTTTTTTTCTTTTTTCCCTCCATAGTACCTGGCAGTCTGTAACTTGCTATAAGATGCAAGGCTCTATCCTTAGTTTTCTTTACCTCCAGATGCTAAAGAAAAGGCTACTCAGTGGCATCTAATCTTTCTATCTCACTCCCGGGGAGCAAGTGTGAGAGACTGCAGTGTGTTTTTTCAACTGCATTAGCAAAGATTCTGAACAGATAGGACAGCATTGTGTTCCCATTGTAACTGTGTGCGCTGGATTAAAACAACACCTATACATGCAGACAATCCTGTATCTTCAAAAAAGAGCTCAAAGAACATGTAAATTACACATTTCATCCAGGTTGTTTTTATCAGACATCCACAGGTTTGTTTGTTTGTCAAGTGTGATAAAGACTATTTATGAAAAACAGTTTGTTATGCAGATCTAAAAATTTGAAATTCTACATCACGCTTCCATATTTTGTTTTTATTAAATCTCCTTCACCTTTTGAGACTCAGATATTTAGCCATACAAATCTGTCTTTCATACGTCTGGAAGTTGCCAGAGAGAGTACCATACCTTCTAAATTTTCAAGTTTGCAACATCTTATATTGAAAGAATACCTTCGTCAGTTCACCACTCACTTGAGCATGATGCTTTTTTGGGGATGACATTTTTATAAGGAGGCAACAAGGGTGCCCACATTATATAAAATTATGGGTATGGGTTTTGTTTTGTTTTGTTTTGTTTTGTTTTTGTTTGTATGTTTGTTTGTTTTTTTAAAAAGGCCACATGCACCTCAGGCTCTTTTAGGGCAGAGTTTGGAGCTCCAGTGAGGGGCCAAGATACTACTTCAGTGTTCTGGAAGTTTACTGCTTCCTATTCTTGGTTTTATTGATGTATCTGAATAAACAGATGTCAAGACATTCTTTCAGCTTGTTTCCCTTCGGTAAGTATAGAGGGAACTTAGACGACTGACCTGACAAAACTTACAGATGTAAAAACAGACATGACAAATCCCACTTTCCATTTTATATTTTTATATATATATAAAATATCTAAAATCTCTTTCATTGCTATAGACATTACTCCTTTAAATATTTTCTTATTTTGTTGCTTATTTCACTAGCTTATTTCTCAATTGAAAGCTAAATTAAAATAGTTTGATCTAGTGTAATGCAGAGTTTTGACAGACATTAAACAAAAAGCAGCTTTTTTAGTTTTTCAGGACGTTTTAGTTCTTTATAAAATACATGGCATTTTAAAAGGGAGGGGAAGAAGAAGCAGAGATAATCTTTAAGTGTATAATATTCGGGTTGTTAATTATGTTGCTTCTAGTCTCTAATTGCATCCATTTTGTTTCTCTTTAAATGCTTTTTGTCATTTAAATTAGCTAGTATTCAACAGACTGAAAAAAGGGAAAAGAACTTTTCTGTAATAAAAATAAAATATTTTGATTTAGTTTTGCAAAATTTTATTGACAGAAAAAACATCTCATAAAAGTTTGCTGCTGAATGCACAGAAATGAAATGTAGACATCTGTGGGAATTTATAGCTATGCAGTCATCTGTATGTGCAGTGAATCAGAGAGCAGTTGTTTTTACATTTTGCAATATGCCTTTCTTTGATTTGCTTCAAATACTCTTACCTAGGTTTTGGATATAGTCAAGACAAGTGTTCGTGCAGTCCTCCAGCATGTCTGGAAGGCTCCAGACATTGAAAATCTACATCTGTACCGTCTCTTTAACCGTGTATTTAATCGTTTACTTTGGAGCCATGGTCAAGGTCTGTGGAACTGTTTCTGTAATTCAGGGTAAGCCCATTTTACTTATTATCTTAATCTTTTTAATAAATTCACAGTTACGATCAATGCAGGCATACTTTGTTGCTCATTTTCATGCAAGAGAACACTGTAATACATTGAACTCATTTTAAAACAATGTAAAGATATAGCGTAATTAGAAATCTAATAATCTAGGCCAACTGTTTCAGTAATGGAAGCAGACATGTAGTAAGACTTTTTACGAATATAATAATCTAGGGACATAATCTAATTTTTTAAATAGCTGAGCTTTTGTTCAACTCTTTCATTTGGATAATCCACCATTTTTGGGCCAGGCCACTGTGTCAAATGTGGATTTACTGTCTAAAAAATCATTGCCGTCTCAAGACTTGGAAGAGAAAAGTTCAATCGCAGGTGCAACTATCTCTTGCCAAAAGCAATCTCTGTTCTGTCATTTACAAATAATGGGTCAGAATTTTTGTGCTGTATTATGTTTGCTGGTTCACAAACTGGTGGGAATTTAAGTATGTGCGGAATAGGAAATGTGCGCACTGAGGTAAGCAGATATGTTTGGATTACAAATAAATTTTCTGGAGAGGAAAGAGCAATCAGGCCATATTTTAAAAGTTCAATATCCTATACTTCAAAATCTACATTCCTGAAATCAATGGCATTTGTGTAAGGATTGTTTTATACCTGTGGTCTGATTCTCCAAATTTCTTGATCAAATGGAAATGTGTAAGTATGAGATATATTGCATACAAAAATTCATTTTCTCTGAAAGTATATACAGTGTTTAAAAGAATGGGATGGGATTTGAGTAGCTTGCGTAAGATGTTTTAAGTGGTTTACTGAAGATGAACAACAAATGTAGTATGCTAATGGATATTGTATCTACAAAAGAATCGAGCTCAATATACTCTTCTCTTACAGTTAGTTGTTGTATGTAGAGAACACGCGTACTGCACTTGTTAATTATTTCCTAACATAATAGAAGAATGTGCTAACAAGAATGAGGGATCTGAGAGTATCCAAAAGGTCATGAGTTTTGTTGTTGTCTTACAGTTATCTTCTCATTGCTGAAGGTTTGTTGTTGTGCGAGCTGTTAAGTCATCTTATATTTTTTTTTACAGTCTTAAGTCTTGTTAGAAATAGCTGTCAGGAATTTAGTATGCTCAAAAAGTTAACACAGAAACCTTTTCTTACGCTTGTTTTTCCAATCTAAAACACTTCTTTTACATAATCCTCAACAGCTGAAGAGTCCCTTCTTAATGGCAGGAGAGGTGTACAAATTTTTCAGTCAAAACTCAGTTTTTCACTGTCATAAAATATTATGATTACGTTCCCTTTCAGTAATGCTGTTCTTATTTTGAATCTTATTTTTAGTGTCCCTTTTGCAAATCTTCTAATATGCATGAAAAAATTTCTTTTAAGTTTTTTTCCTTTTAAAAATAATATATTTCATTCAAAACCAATAAAAATTCTGTTCACTTGGCTTGGGGAAACAGTCTTTGGGCCAGCAGAAGAGTTCAATGAAGAGCAGGATTTCCCATCTAGCAATACCTTCATTCATGCAGATCAAATCTCAGCTGACTTGGGAATGGAGTTACATTCTTTGACAAACATCCAATTCCTTGTAATAGGAGTTGGTATGTAAAAGTTTCTAAAAATGCTGTAAAAAAATAATATATGAATAACCAGTATGTGTTGAGATCACTCTACATATAACATACCTGCTACAAAATTAATAGAAGAAACCAAGCTGAAAGGATGTTTGTATCTAGTCAATGTGTTGTTTATTCAATTGCAATAAATCACTCTTGCCATGTAATCCTCAACGCAGACCTCAAGACAACTATGCAGCAGAGATCAGCTTCTCATCTGTCATCCTTGGGGTTAACTGTGCCATTTTAAAGAACAGATTAGAATAAACAAAGGGCATGTGTAGAATTTGGAGACAAACGTGTGGAGGGAGCTATTACTGTACTAATTAAGAAACAATATGAGTATGTGAAAATATATCAAGAAGTACGGCACTTTTATTATCAATAATATGAATGTCTTTGGAGAATAACAAAGGTAATAGCCATTAGCTTTTTTTTTTTTTTTTTTAACAAGAAGAATGAACAAAGAAACACAGAAAACCTAGTGAAATTACATGGATATAGATGATTTCATAAAGCTACATTTGTATCACTACATAGTAAACAATTAAAACTAACAGGAAGAACCAGTTGACCTCAGATGGTTTTAAAAAGAATGAGAAATAATTGAAAATATTGCACAATCAAGCATAATATTCTCTAGATTTAGTAAGAGCTCAGTGATTTCCTACTCATGTATGGAAACTTAAGTTACAGCATAATAAATTAAGCTTCATTGGGTAACAGTAATCCAGTCATTGTTGACTGCAGTATAATGGAGTATGAACTGAATCTGTGTAGCGTATGGAGGAGATTGATCAGGAACACTTATATGAAATCTCATTAAAATTCACACATATATTTCCAAACATCAATCTTTTTTATTAGGGTAATTGTATATCATCATGCTCGTAATCAACCATAATTATAGCTGTCCATATATTCTTCTTCACTGATAAAGTCTCTCATAACTATGGGAAAGTAATCACAGACCTCAAAGCCCAGAACTTAAGGAATTTATCAGGATAGTTTCTAGCAGGAGATTTTGGAGATTTATGGGTTGAATTAGAAAATAATTACATGTAACACTGTGAATCCGGTGAACGAATGTAATACTTAGAACTTCATTTTGCTCCTTTCCACCAGATGTCACATGGTGGAGGAAATAATAAAGACAGTAGATTAATTTTCATGCAATAGTAAATGTGAAAATTTCATGGTCAGGGAACAATACTGAGAAAAATACACTAAGGAAAGCAGATCTTCAAGGAGTATAATTATTCTGCTTATTAAATAAACACCTTTGCCTTAGAAAACATGTTTCGTAATTCATTATATGGATAAGAATTAATGAGAGAAATACTTTCGTCAGTTGAAAATTACATATGCGGTGGAAAATGTAGGACTGAACAGTTTCAGTTTGCACACACTATTTAGACTGGGAATCCAGGCTGAAAAATCAGGTATACGTAGTTTGTTTTTCTCATTAATATTCATAATTGCATGCTAATACAGTGCAATTAAAAAAAAAAATCTCATTAGGCTGAAGTAGGCATGCTGGTTCTTTGATGTGTACTAAAATTCATTGTTTTAAGAACAAACATCTTACCTCAGGGATATGAAGTCTACTACTGATCTCAGTGGGACAAGGCTAAATCATCCCAAATGCCATGTTGATCCCAAAAAATAGATGCAGCAAATTTTTCTCACTCTATGAAGTGCTTCTTTAGTAACCAAGTAAAAAACGTCAAGCTTACAATGCCATCTGTGATACTGGGAAATATTTTGATGAAAAAGTGGCCTTAACAGCAACCACATTGCCTTTAGAACATAGATAATGGTCTGTAATCTGATCAGACTTTTGCATGGAGCATAACATAGGCACAAACACAAGTGTTAATGTATATACTAAAACTAGTATCATCTTCTGTGATAAAACATATCTGATATGTTTATTATTTATTTTTTCTTTTTTTTTTTGTTATTGTTTTTGAACGGGAAATGGCTTTTTAAGAAAACAAACAAAAGCATGATGGTCTGCATTTAAAAAAGAAAGCATCTGTGCTTACACCTCATAAGTTGCACTTAATAGTGGAAGACCACCTCCATATGGCTGGATGGGATAATAAGTAGTATTTTAATGACTAAACTTAAAAACTTTATTCTTATTTGGACAAGAAAGCAGAACGTGTGCTAATCTTCTTTATGTTCTTTTAGTATTAATTTCTTAGTATCATGAACTTAAAGTATCATTGTGCCGTGGAGATATTTAGAAATAACATATGCTTTTATTAATATCACATCAGACCTGCGTTCAGCTGGTAGCCTGTTAAAAATAGCGATTTTTCTTATTCCTCTTATAAGACACCATCTACAATTACGTGACAGTGAATCTTTATGTGCTAAACGTAAGTAATAGCCCTACCAATGCTTAAGGAACATACTAGATGAAAAATAGATTTGGGAGATTTCACATATGAAAATTAACTTTTTAATACGGTATTTGGACTCGCAGCATCTGAATTATTTGTTAAATAGTATAGAACTTTTCTGTAAGCAGGCATGTTAATGCATTTTCTCTTGTTCCTCTATTGTTAAATCTGATATAAAGGAATAAAGCTCACAGATCGCAGAAAACGTGAAGTCTCATCTGTTTCCATAACAGGAACTCTTGGGAAACCATATTCAGTAAAAGCACAGAGGTGGTGACTCCTGAGCAACTCCAGTGTTGCCAACGAATAGTACAGCTTTGTAAGCACTGCCTGCTAGTGGTGTACAAATATTCATCAGACTCAAGAGGATCTCTGACTGGAATTAGTCCTAGCTGGGATGATACAAGGTATGCATTTCAGTATTCTCTTCCTAAAATACAATGATCAAAGATAATACTGGGACAGACTTAATCTTATGCCACTACTGCCACACTTCCCTTTAAACCGAGTTCATTTAATATTAAAACAAAAAAACTACAAAAAAAACAACACAACAAAAACCAAGAAAGGCAAAAAGAAAAAACAAAACCCAGTCCCCCTGATAGAAAATCAAGATCATTCTGGGCTCTCTAGCTCCTTCATGAAGTCCTTCCAAAAAAATTAGGTATTTAGATTTTGCGTGAAACTACAATTATTAAAGTCTTGATTGCCTACTGCTCAAGTAGCTGCAGCAAAGGCTTTCTGTAAAGTAAACTGAAAATTTCCTTTCTTCCCCTTCTCAGATCCCTCAAAGTCACTGATTCCAGATTTGCATTCCTAGAGGTATCCTAACATGTATGATACTTTTGGCTTGACATTCGCAGTGGGATGCTATAGGGGCTCAGCTCCAGCCAAGGGTCAGGTAAGTGCCATCTAATTTACTGTATTGCACAGTTTTGCAAAGTTGATTTCGAAAGCCTACAGATTTCAAGTTTTATTATTTCATCTCACAGAACGTAAATATATTTTCAAACCTTGCAAAACAGCATCATATAGTAAAAAAACCTCTTTGGCACTTACCCGATTCTCCATTGGCTGGTTTAGTTTTTCAACTGGATACAATAAGGATCATATTGTCAGTACGGGGATCACTGAAAATGCTCCCAGTGTGGGAGTCAACGATCTGTAATTTAACAACCTTAGATGGAAAATTAAACATAAGTTTCAAATTACTTAGGTTCCAAATTCTATCCATAATGGCAGTTTGAATTATTATGTATATAAACTTACAAAAACTTTGTTTATATGAAACATGTCACAGATGCTATATTATAGAAGAGCTTTATGAGTTAAATATCACGTGAAAAGCAAAACTTTGATATATTATCTGTTAAATTTATTTTATGACTTAATTGTGTACTTGGTATATCTAAGACCAGTTATTTGATATACTAAACTCATTTGTTATTGTCGTATAAATCTAAAGGCAATCTAACAATTTAAAACCAACTAAAAACTGCATTTGTTTGGTCACAGCAAAAGTATCTTAGCCACAAAACGAATCATATTCAATATTAACATCTACTGAGGTGCAGCAGGAGTATGGTGAAGTAATTTGGTTTAGTTTGGAGTAGAAAATCTTCAGGCTTGAAGTTTTTATTGCTTCTACTGTTAATACTGAAGAAAATTTTTCATCGTAACCAACCACAAACTATTCAAACTGATCCAATTACTCTAATGTACTGCAGCTAACAATCTTGCATTTGGAAAGAGGTGGAGTGGATAACCCAACAAAACTTTTTTCATCTCTGGATTCTGTGTTTATTTTGACACTGAATGGAAGTTTATTCAAAACTTTTGCAAGCTAGAGGAATCTAGGACCTGTTAAAGCAATATGCTAATTAACTATGACATTCTGAATTTGTGAAATGAAAGATACATATGGAAACAAGTGCTCTTGCCCATTGTGCCCCACAACATGTAAGGCAATGAACTATTATTTCTAGAAATGGTAGAAACACAGTATTCTTCCACTTTTCATCTGAGTTTCTGTTCATAAACTATGTAAGAAGCTGCACTACCACTAATAATTTTTTTGGCTAATAGTTAAATTTTGCAGGTACAAGAGATCAGAGGATAATTTAATAAATGTACAAGAAAGTCATTGTTTCAAGACTCTATAAAATCTAACTTGAAAATCTAACTTTCTTTGTCTTTTTTTTTTCTGACCAGAACACTACTTTTTGTTTTGTGTTGATGACTAAAGCTTTCAAAGTTAACAGATACTCCTCTATTTGGTAAAATCTATTTGTACATAGAAAGAGAAAAAGGTGTAATGAAAACAGCAGGGGTTCTTCTTTCCATTTTTTAGATTTGTTCTCAATCCCAGCTCCTAACTCTACGTCCACTCTATGTGATGGAGAGAATGAGTAGGAGTATTAATGTAAGTGGGCATTAATGCCTTTTTTTTCCCTCACAAAAGTAAGTTTAAAGAAAACAACAAGAGTACTCAGAAGCTATAGCAAAACCTCTTCAGATAATAGCCAAGAAATAAACTGTGTAAAGTGCCAGACCTTTCACATTTTGATAAATTCACTGATGTTACAATATTTAAGAAATGTGAAAAATACCATCTATTACTAGATCCTTACAGCTTGCTAAGTGGCATTATGACATATTCTCTGACAGGCATTAGGGCTGCTCTCTGTATCAACAAGAAAACATAGAACTCAGTCTGGTGAGGTAGTGAGCAATGAAACACACCACCAGCCCAGACCAAATCAGACTTTTTTTTTCTGTAAATTGATGAAAATAAAAGAATAATAACATTTTGATAATAATGTGATTCGTGAGATCAATCCTTTGACTTATTCATCATTAGTCAATATGACTCAGTAGAATGATGCAATGATTTTTAAGCAATGATTTATATAATGTGTTGTGTTCATCCATCCTAACACTGACATAATTCATTACAAAGCTCTGGTTTCGTGTGGATGTTTTTTCTGCAGTTACTTGCTCATCTAATGATTTCTGCAGCTATTAGTAAATGATAAAATAAAACAGATTTAAGAATGAGTATTAGACACAATAAATCATTTTATAGCATTATATAAAATACAAACAATATAGCTGCATGAATATAAAGCAGTAAATAGTCAATTGTGTGACTCGCAATGTTGTCTCATCACTGTTTCTTGCTTTACAAGTATTGTGATGATAGCATGCCAATTTTTAGGGAAGGAGAGCAGGAAATCAAAGCTGAAAAATTATTTTTTTTCCTAATAAACATTTTTTAACAACTTAAATTTTAATAATCTAGTTAACATGAACTGCAGTTTTTACCCAGTTTAAATTGAACAAATAGTACTATAATAACAAAGACAATGAATGAAATGTTAAATTTGGATGGCAGCGTTGCACAGGATGCCATTGTTTTTATTTACCTTCTTGCTTCAAATACTGAGAACTGGCAAGATGTTTGATTATCATACACCATCCTGAAATTTTGCTAAACTGTCCCAGACCTTAGGATCAGTTTCGTGAGTTACTAATTGCCTGGTGCTCCTTATGTTTTATAAACAGTGCTTATCATACGTGTTTTCTTGCATATAACAATTATAAAGTAAGCACGTGAACAACTAATTGTTTCAATCTTGAATCTTAGTTTTACCTGTAAATTCTACTATATTTTTCCTATCATTTCTAGGTGTTTATTGCCAGGACCATCACAGTTCATCATGAAATCATCCTCGTCCAACCTCAGCTGCAGTTCATCTGGAATGCCTCGCCCTAACATTTTGTTCACACGCAGATACAGTCACTTGTGAAGGAAAAGTTACTTTTCATTGTAAATAATAGCACTCCATTTTTATTTTCAAATTAAATTTGTGATGGAGCTAAATACAACACTGTTATATATAATATACCATATTATGATAACATTTAGCTTAAAACTTACTGTAAAAGCAAAGCTTTTCTGGAAGCATAATAAACCTTGTTAAGTTGTTTACACACATGTGAATGTGTAGATCTTGCTAGGTTTATAAGTAATTCCTTCCTACTAGAAATGTTATTTTTGCTGCAGAATATATAAGATGGAGTTGATCTTGAAGATCCTATTACAGTGTTACATTATTTTCTACATACAGTACTTCTGAGTTGAATATTATTTATTGTAAAGTATGCTATTTATTGTCTCAAATGTAAGACAAGATCCTTTAAAAAGACAGATGAATAAAAAAACTGTAGTAGAACAATAAAACTGTAATTATTATTAAAAATAACCTTACCATTTCTTGGACATGTTTAAAATAATCCCCAAAACTCTGTGAGCCAAACATTTCTCCTCTGAAATTACAGGCTCTGCTTAAAGCTGTTACTCTTCTTAAAGGACATGGCATAGTATCTTTTAGAAAAAGTGAAGAAATTCTATATGCAAACAGTAAAAACACCAGTTCAGGCATTCAGTTTCTAATTGGATTTTTGTAATAATACAGAAGCCAATATTTGTTATCAGGCTTTCATTCACATTAACTGTGGCCTGTGCCTTTGGGAGCAAGCAGTCACCTACAACTTGTACAAGCATGCATAGTGTGTATTTTTTCTGTTTTACTGCACAAGTGGTAAAGCAGACATTTTTAGGAAATACTGCAGCTATAATATATTGTTTCAATCTTACACTAATTGGTTTGCTGTGGTTTTTAGCATACAATTCAATACATACTGCAGAATGTATCATTTAACTAGACAGTATTTTCTAGACTTGTGGCACCTTTAAATGTTGGAAATATAATTCATTAGAAAGCTCTCATTCAGATTCAGCTTCCTGGGCCTGGCTGAAGAGCACTAAAAGAAACTGAGCCAGAGCATGGATGTAGAATTAACAGGACATGTAACCTGAAAACATCATTCAGGTTTGCTATGTAGACCCATTCATCTCATTCAGCATTGTGCCATATAAGCCTTATTCATTATATAAATAGTTATTTAAAATGAGTTAATCTAGATTTAAAAATGAATTAAGTTTTTTAACTAAGTAAAGAACAAAGTAATAGATATTTACCAAAGATGTGTTTACTTTCCAATAATAAAAACTGCAAATGTGTTTGTAAATTACCAGTGAATTTTATGTAGGTTGCTCTGAAAGTAATGCCTCCTGTTTATTTCCATGGAAACTGCATCAAATACAAAGAGCACAATAATGCTACTGATAGAGCAAATTTTCAGCTACAAAAGATTGTTTTTCAGTGTAGTCACCACCATTAGTTATTCATTTTCACTGGTGATAAACACAAGCCTGCATGTCGCGCTCACAGAAGTCTGCATGGCTGTCCAGAACGTGGCTTGTCTTTCGTGTTGCTGTCATCACTGCTGAAACGCACCACTCACCGCCTCCCTGTTCTCACATACACTGTTTGGTGTCCATAAATGTTCACCAAGTGTTGATGAATGTCAGTGGGATCCAATTCAATGGCACACCTTTGCTTCATCCGCACTTCCATGTCAGACGCCATTCTGTCAGACAGCAACAAAATGTAATGGAATACCTAGTGGGAAGGTTCAGCCTCTATTGCCATCCCACCACCACCCAACTCTGATATCGTGGCCAACATCATAAAATAGGAGGCATTACATTCAGAGTAGCCCTCATAAGTATACGCTAAAAAATAATTTGGGGGGGAAGTTGTCCTCAGGAGCAAGTATATTAGAGCATTTTGAATATCCAGAGATTTAAGAGATATTTAAGAGACTTAAGAGATTTGAGACTTAAAGTTTCTGGAATTTAATGTTTTAAACCTTAGACATAGCATGTATATCAAGTTGGGAATTTTGGTAAGATTTTTGATGCCTGTGCTGTTGTCCATCAGTTCTAGAACTGCAGGATACAACACAGCAAAAAATATTTGTAAACAGTTAACAAACCTCTGAGGTAAGCCAGATATAAGTAGTCTTCTAGTCTGGTAAAAATCTTTCATTTTCATGGTAATACTAGTTTAGTAATATAGCATATTCACAATAATTGTGTATCTCTTTAGATCCATACAGTGACTACTGATAAAGCGTACTGTGGTTATCTGTAACACAATAAAAGCTGTACATTCTCTCTTCCTGGAGGAGGCTTCCACTGTATTCTGCTGTTGGTCATAGCGGGAAAACCAGCTTCCAGCCTAGCTTGCCAAACTCAGACTGAACCCTGTGACAGCAGGCTCACACAACTCTATTTTTGTTAATTTTAATTTTGTTCTTGTTTTGTTTTAAACCTCTTTTGATCAGTATTCTCAGAGGGCAGTGCTGGGACAGGTCAATCTGTACGGAGTACTCTCGCAATGGAAAGAGAACTCCTATGGGCAGACCTAGAAAAAATAACACAGCATGTACAGAAGTGGGCCAGATGGTTGGTGTATGTCTGACGTTACTTAATTTATTTCTGATAACCTTTCCTAATGTGGTACGGTGTTCCAAACAACATGGAGATCAATACATAAAATAAGTGTAATCTCAGATTTTCTTGCCAGCTTCTTAGAACAAGTGCGCATGGCCCACAGGGGAGAGCAGGCTGGCCACACCTGCAGTCCGATCCGGACAGTGCGAAGGGGGGAGGCATTGCTGTTTTCCTCCTGCACTCAGTTCTGACCCCGGGCTCGTTTAGTAGCTGCATGACAATCTCAGCAACTAAAAAAATCCCTCTGGCATGAGCAGGGCTGTAGCGTTATGCAGGAGCAGTGCTTCTGGCTCACGGCCCCGGCTGAGCTGCAGGCTGGGTTCTGGCCAGGCCCTTGGAAAACGCAGGGCAACGAGCGGCTTCCCTATTATTCCCATTAATGGCCTAATCTTCATAAACCCGCTGATACTTATTCAAAAACACTGCCGCTTAGAGGAGGCTTGTATTTCCCGTTCGTTTTCCTTGGGAACGGCTGGCAGCACGTGCAGCGGCACCCTGCCGGCCTCGCGCTGCCCCTCCCGAGCCGCCGCGCTGCGTGGGCGCGTGGTCCCGCGGCGCTGCACGAGGCGGCAGCTGGCCTGGGAGACACCGCGCTGCCGCCCGCGTGTGGCCGCAGCACGAAGCGGGGCTCACCCTGCCGTCCCGGGGCCGCCGGCAGAGGGCAGCAGCAGCAGGTAAGGGGCTGCGGTGAGGGGACGGGCACGGCGGTCAGGGCCCTTCCCCGCCCAAAGGCGGTGCTGCGATAACTTCAGCCTGCTGCTGCAAAATGCAAGGTGTAATCACCGTTAAAAAAAAAAAAAAAAAAAAAAAAAAAAAAAAAAAAAAAGAAAAAAGGAAAAAAAAAACAAACCAGCCTGTCCTGCTAGCTGGGTGTCCAAATCAGCTCATGGTAATGATGGCGCAGGCAGGACAAGCTCATGTACGGAGCGCATGTTTGGAAGGAGGCAGCAACTGCCGTGATTTGGGTGCAAATCTCTCACGGTTTCCTCAGCTCGGGGCACCTGCGGAGCGCAACGGCTGCGCCGTGCTCCGGCTGCTCACGTGCTCGGGTCACTTCTCAGCGAGGTGCGCAGCTGCTCGGACGGGCTCAGAAGTACCACTTATGAAATCTCACGAAGTTTTCACCCCGTATTTGTGCTGTGAAGCAGTTCTTAACCTGTGAGAGTGCAGCCTGCTGGCATCTCTGTCAGCTTTTACTGGAGAAAAACACCTTGGGCACTCGGTGGGAGTTGTGTTGTGAGGAGGAGCCCGGGGGCTGACCGGAGGGTATGGCGGGAAGCTGCTGCTGCTGCAGAGCTGGTACCTGTCTGTTCTGTGCTGCCGGGCCCAGGAGTTTCGTTTGCTGGTAAAAGAAAGTGCATATAAATTTGCTTCTTTAGTTCTTGGTAACTAGCTTGGGATTCCAAATATGAAATCAGAGCAGCAAAGAAAACGTACCTTTGAAAGGATTGGTTTGGCAAAGTAACTTTCAAGGAAACAGAGTATTTCATAGCGATACCTATTTGGTAGACCTTGGCCTTGGGCTGATGTTCTGCCTGGAGTATTTTGCGCTCTATGGGGATGCTGGCCACTAATTTCTGATTCTCTGTCAAGGAAATTAAACAAATTCACATCATCTGTTAAAACTACATCTGAATGATTTCGTTTCTGGGCTAGTTGCTCACTGTCACTATTTAACATACAAACATGAATTTACAGTTTTTGCCCTTTCCTTGAATCTTCAAGCGGAAAGTTTGAATTACATTGACAGTTATGTAACATCTAATTTAGGCATTTGCAAATGTGACTGTTTGCAAGTTAGCTTTGCATGCAGTGTTAAAACGGTTAAGTTGGAGCTGTTGTGTTTATTCCCATTTCCAGGAGAAGATCATTTGCTGTTAAATCGTATAGCTATTGGAAAGTCTTTCACTCTGACATTTGCTCTGGCGTTTTTACATTTGTAATGTTTTTCTGCGTGTGGTGAAATTCCCATGCATTAGTTGTTATTCTGCCTCTGTGTTCTTTGTTCTCTGTCAGCCACCTCTGTGCAATTTCCTATGTTGTTCAAATGTTTTGTTAATGCAGAAGCCTCTTTGTTGGTATGTAAATAGCTGTAGCACTTAGGACTCTCAAGGAAACCAGCAGTAATTATACCATTTCTGTGTATGGAACAAGAGCAGATTCTACTTGTGGGGGAGACAGACAGGCAGTCTTAGTGTTTTTTTGTGTGTGTGTGTGCGTGCGTCCTTGTTTCTTCTTTTAAAACAAAAGGCAGCCTTCACTTAGCAAGGAGAACTCTTATCACCGCACTTAGCACTCCCCTTCTTTCACAATAAGTGATATTACCACAAATTTGTGCATTTAAAACTGATTTGTATGGCCTTTAAATGCCCTGTGAATGGGTCTATCTGTTCTTAGTGACATAGAGCAAAATGGAGCCTGCCTCTGGCTGAAATGGTTTTTGACACCGAGCTCCAGAACCAGCTTTATATTCCACATCAGCTGCGCAGCGGTCGGTCACCTCCGCGCCGATCGCTGTCAGGAGTTCTCAGCCTCGTCGCGGAGGGCAGCAGAGTGCAGGGAAGTGACCCGTGCCCGCCGTGGCTGCTGCACTATGATCAAACAACTGCTCGTGGCTGCTGGAAGGCAGTTCTGCCAAGCGCTGTTACGCAGCTTGCTGCAGCGGGGTGACGGGATGTGCAGCTCTCTTGCTGCGAAGGTCTGGCTTTGAAAGCTGAGGGTGGCGGTCATGAAGTACAGTGATGCCCAGAAGGGCTAAGAGGAGTCAGGACATCTGGTAGGAAAATTCATTATCCTGGAGCAGGTTTTGCATTAAATGTTTTCCTTGTGCCCGTTCTTGTGGAAATGATTTGCTCTGTTGCAGCAGAACAAAAGACTGCTTCATTAAATGCTATCTGTGAATTTTTACTGAGTCATCTGACCATCTACACACTTGATTGTTCCTGCCATAATTCACCACGTTCCACTTTTTAGAAGTTATGCAGAAGAGAGTAGAGGGCCCTATTTTCTCAATAGGAGATTTCCATACGAAGATAAAGGAAAAAATGTCACAGTAAACCTGTGTTGCATGTTCTGTGTAGAGCATTTCTCGATCTGACCCAGATATCAGACATTGCCCAGTTGTCATTGCATTTGCCGTGGGAGTCATTTGCTTTGCAAAGAGAAATACAGCTCTGAGGACACCCATGTGGACTCAGCAATCCATTGAATGATGCATCTGGTGTGAGACTGGACAGAGGTGAAAATGCTGTGTGTTTCATGGAGGATGCACCTGCACCTGAAGCCATCCTTGTGCACAGGCACAGCTCTGCTGAGTGCTGAATGTTCTCAGCTTTCACTGAGGTTGCTTCCTTGTGGCTCTGACATTGCTCACTGTGCCCAGGTCTTTCTGTGTGCCACACACGACTGCAGGCTTTGTTGGTACAAGCTCATGTTTGGTAAAATAACCGATATGCAATAGCCTTTGCAAATGCAGTAAATTAAGCAACTAAGCATTGCTAATAAGAAGCAGGATGGATTGTGCAGAGATTTGTACTATCTCTTGTACCTGAATTAGTAGGCGATGTGCAGCGTGATGTATTTTTAGTTAGAAACGCCATGGGTAAACGGCCAGCAATCTCAAAAGTATGTCAGGTGGGAAAGAGCTGCAGCAGCCGGAGCTACCCTTTCCCTTTCAGGCCCATTAGGTGATTGCTGGCATTCTACTAAGCAGGATAATTGGGAATTACAACCTGTGCTTGCAGGGTTTGTGCTGCTAATAGAAGTAATCCCTTCTTTTACACAACTGTATAGGACTCCAGCCATCTGATTTCTTTTATTCTAATTCAGAGAATGAATAAAATACCTGCATCGAGATGACATAGTACTAGAAAATAAGCTACAGGGCAGTTTAAGTTTAGACACATCATTGTCTATCGCTTCGGTGTTCAGTACATTATGCCACCAGAGGCAACAGAGAAAGCTTATTGGAGTAGTGAAAAATAAGTTCTTCTGACACTTAAAATAATTTCTACAAGTGTTGGTGAGCGAGGCCTGACAGCCTCTTCCAATCGTTAATTTACTTAACTTGTGGGAAAGGTCTGTCAGAATGCTCAGCGTGAATTCCTGCGGCTGTGTGGTTGGGTTCTACTCAGAGTGCACTAAAGTTCACTGTGTTGCACACCAAGCACGGGCTTTGTGCGCGCCTTGAGTTTTGTCTGCAGTTATTTTGGAGGATGTGTTCCTCGCCTGTCACTGCATCCCTTGGTTTTGTTTTGAAATGTGTGACATAAACCAGAGACAGCTCTCTTCCTTCCTTCAGCCTTTTGGCATACAGAGAAATGGAATGCTTTGTTCCACCAATATACCACTGGGTTTGACAGTGCTGGTCACAATTGCTGAATAACAGAAACATGGATAGCAAGAGAATTTTGGGGTGGAAAACACTGTACAGTGCAGCAGTTTCATACTTATGTGTTTCCAAGCTGTTGGTATCTTACTTGCTCACATTATTACAGCTTTCAGAGTAGTGTGGCTGTTTGGTGTGATAGGGGAAGGCATCAGTAACACTCAGTGTTCTTTCTGAAGTGGAAAATTTTGCAGTTTTTCCTCCCTACTTCCCCCTCCCTCCTCCCCCCGATCAGGTTAAGGAAACAGTAAGTACTGTACATCTTACAGCTTCCAAATGCTGACAAATCTGGACTCAAAGCAAAGGTTTAATAGCTATATCAATTAACAGCTAATGTGAATCAGTGTTCAAACCATCCCAGTATGTGTTCTAATCTGCATTTGAATACAAATGTTCCTATGCAAAATGCGTTTGAATTGTCCAAACGCTATTCAATTAATGTACTTTGTAACATCCCTGGATGTTATATATGCATATCTTCTTTCAAGTACACAAATACATGTATTATTAGTGGTAATAGAAAACCTATTTAGGATTAGAAAGCTGAAGTAATTGGATGGTTACTCTTCCTTTAGAAACAGACACATATGGAAGAAGCTTGGCTCTCAATCAAGCTTTTGGAATGATGGGATCTATTTCACAGTAATTTTCTTCCCCTGTACAGATTGCAACAACACGATGGGGATAGCTTTACTGGCTATTACAGTCAAGTCAAGTAGATAAAATTGGTATATGCTTTTGTTTTAGTTGGCTGCAGTATAACCTGTTCTAACATTCTAGGAGGACAATTGTATATCTTCTTTTGTATCAACAACGATAACATCCAGTAATGCTAATATGCATATTGTCGTGTCAGCATTTTCATTATTTGGGAATTTGTATCTCACTTGGGTTGCAGTTTAGCTCACAGAGCCTCAGCAGGAAATATAACACCGTACTGTAATTATTTAATCAACAATAAATTGTACTTCCCCGTGTTGTGCCATTGTGCCTTATATTTTTTTTAAAGAAAATATATCATTTGGAAGCAACTTTTCTTTTGTGTACATCCGCTATTGAACCATCACTCTTCAGTATAGCCCCGTAATTGGGCTCTCACAATGCTCCCTTCATGCGTCCATACCTCTATAAAATTTACTATCAAGTTCTGTTATTCTGCAGAGAGAAATGGTTTCACAGGTTGGTTGTGTCAGTTGTAGGCAAGTGAGAGCTGAGAATATTTCTAGTTCTAGGAAGTATGTGTGGGAATCTGAAAGTGACTGAGCCATATGACGAAGCAAATATACCGCAGAGACACTGCAGATCGTGTGCTGTCTTGCTTAATATGCAGTGTTCCGTGGCATCGCAGCTCCTCAGCAGATTTTGGTAATGTCACCAGTTGCAGTGCAGTCAGTAATCAGCATTTACAGCAGCGAAGGTGTCGATAACAGGGTCTGCATCAAGCAGAATTTTCAGCTGCAAGATGTTCTGTCCTGTTGTCCTTGCACAAATGCATTCTCTTGACATTAATACAGTTTTTCCCATTTTGCCTTGCTGATGGCTCAGCCTGCTCATTTTTTTTTTTTGAGGAAAACTAACGTCAGTGATTTTTGAAGCTGGCTGTAAGTGAGCCTAATTGAGGCAGGTGTGGGCAGCGGTGTAAAGGCTGGGCACTACCGCTCCCAGCTGCTCTCAGTAGAGAGCATCGCATTTCTCTGCTGCAGTTTCTAGAGAGCAAATGTGGCTGTTACCTGAGCGTTTCCAGCACTACCCAGGGAGCACCACAGGCAATGTAGCGTTTGTGCCTTTGAGGTTCTATCCTGCTATCCGAGAGCCAGCCTGGCCCAGGTCTGCGTTGTTTTCAGTGAGGAAGGTAACACTGTGCCTGGCGATGCGGCAGCTCGCCCACTGAACAGATGTCTAGCCAAAAGTACTGCCATTAAAAACAGAAAAATCTACAGATATCTTAATGGAAATGTAGCTACTTTTTCTTTTCTTTTTTTTTTTTTTCCTTTGTTTTTCTCCACTTTTTTTTTTTCTCCTTACAGTGATTAAACTTATGAAACGCACAACAGCAGCACTCCAGCCAGGTCCTATGCAGAACCAGGGGCAAACACAGGGACTGCCTGGTGAGCCCTGAAGCAGTCAGATGTCAGTCTAGAGAGATTTGTCACCTGCAGGAAGTCTCTGCCTCTGGCCCCTGGTGCTGGGTTCATTTGTGCTGCAGTTCTGTGACTGCATGAGCAAGCTTACAGTGCTTCTCCCTTCTGACAAGTGAGGTGTAGCTCAGCCTGCAGGACGTGCTCGTTCAAACACAGCCAAATAATCATAAATCAGCATAAAGGGCTGAGGTTTTGTGCCACAGCAATCAAGAAATTATTTCAGCACTACTGATGATGATTTTTCTGAATTATTATAATTATTAGAACAGTTTTCTGCAAAACTGCTGGGGAAGGGAGGGAGATTTTTCACAGCTGAATGTTTTCTTCTTGCCAAAATTGAGTGAGAGAGCGGTCTGCGAGTAATTGCCCCTGCCTTTTTGTGCTGCAAATTATTAGTGAGATTTTTAATTTTTTCTGAATTCCTGTGGACATTCCTTTTAATCAAGTAGTGCAAACTACCCTACCCCTGTGTAACTAGGGAACGGCTCTTAAGCTAACAGTAGGTTTCTTTTCTACCAATTAACATCAAGTATCTACTTTTCTATCTTACACTTTTAGCAGGTGGAATATAAGAGACAGCACTATTTGTGCAATCAGATACTGCCAGGCTGTATTTTGAGAAGCATTTGCCTACAGGAAATACAGGCACACCCAGCAGCTCTGTGGCCTGGAAGTCCCTTCCTACAGGGGCACAGCAGCCCTTCTGCAAGTCTGTCTCCACATCCCTTTACAGGGCTCCTAGAGGGCCCGTGAGCCCTGGTTTAAGCAGTGGGAGAGGATGGTGGGAGTATCACCGTTAGTCTGGCAGTGTGCAAGGTGATGCTTACTGGAAAAACCACGGGCTCTGTGTGGCTGTAAGGTTTCTCAGCCTGAGTGGTTGCTGATGTGGAGCTTCCTTTCTGCATTCAGTAGAAAATGCTTTTCAGGATCAAGTCTCTAACTGTCACATACAACAAATCCAGCTCACAGATGGCATCCTTGAGTTTACTTATTTTTATGGGATTTGGTTTTCCCATGTATTTTGAATTGCGTGGTATCACATGAAAATTCCATTTTGAGTATCTCTTAATAATACAACATAAAATATTGGTGTTACTGAGGAGCCTGAAATGCCGCTGATGTGGGAAATGTTTGTATGAATGGGATTAGCTCGCATATGTAATTCATGTAACTCTGGGATCTGGGAAACCTGCAGTTGTTTGGAAGAGAAAGAGGTGGATTATAAGATGTATAGAATAGCCAAGTATTCTAATTACTGGGGTAGTTAAGGAAGAAAAACCCAAACTCCCCTCAAAGGAGTTCTCTAGTTTAAACCGATAATTGCAATTAAGAACTTCAAGTAAAAGAATTATATAACGTCGCTCCATTTTGCTATTAAAAGCTTTAACTTTTTCTCAGTTAGAATTGAAAGAGGAAAACGAATCTCAAAAGGGCTTAATTAACTACTAAACTTGGGTGCTTATCAACAATAAATATTATTTGATTTCCTTAGCAACAGAAAATACATAAATGTGGAGATTTTAAAGATCAAAGTTAAAATAATTAAGAAAACAATGATTGACTATTTAATTATTTATATTCTTAATTATTTTTGTTTAAGCTTGGCATTTCAGGATTCCCCCTCCCACCCCTTACTGTGGATTATTAGGATTTGGTATTTAACCTTGCATTTATTGGGTAAGCTCTAAATTAAAAGGCTAAATAACGGATGTGACCTCTAATAAAGCCTTAGTGGGAAGAAGTTGCTCTCTGATCCATCAGCTGTATCAAGGGACTGGAAGCAGGGAGTTTCTGCCTTTGGTTCGTGTTTGGGCTCAACTGTAACAGAAACAGCTTCAGTTCAGGTATGGTTCAGGTCAGTAGCTGTGTCCACGGTGTGTTCTTGGCAGGCCCAGTGGGCTGTACAGAGCTTAGTTTGCGCAGACACAGCCTGCCGTGCCCTTTCCTGGCCCTCCTGCTGCACTGCTTCCCTCCATCTCATGGAACCTCGTGCAGGGCTGGGGCTGCTGCACAGCACGGGGCGTGTGCTCACGCAGGGGATCACGGAACAACTGATGTTGCAGAAAGTTGAAAATAGCCTTGCAATTTTTGAGGGCTGGTTTCCAGTGGGGTACAAAAGTGGTGGAGTGCTGTGGAACAAGCCATCTTACTAATGTGGGGCAGGATGAGCGGGCATCGCTGAGACTGTTCCCTTTTCTGCGAGCAGGAGTCCTAAACCTGTGGCAAGTGTTTGAAAGATCCAGCTCTTACACACAGTGCAGCTTTGGAATGTGCTTACTTGGTTTGCGGTTGATTTTGCAGATGATAAGTCTGTATCTGAGGGTAGCAGAAAGCCACAAACGTTTGATCTGCAAATAGCGGGAATTGTTTAGAGCAGCACCCGTATTCTGCCCGACCCTCAGTGATTGCACAAGCCCGGTCCAGCTGCTGGCAGGCAGCATTCAAGAGAGAAACAGTTATCACCCGACAGGAGATTGCAGGAGTACCCAGTGAGAGCACAGTGAAGCTGCATAGCAAACTCTCAGCTGTGACCCTCAAGGCTCATCCTTGCTCTGACCTGTTCCTATGCGTCTCCTTGGTTTTTGCCCCGATGTTCTCTGTCTGAAGCAGTGAGCTGACACTAGAGCTGAGTCAAGTATTT
The DNA here is from genome assembly GCA_016647715.1 of Pavo muticus. Classification (NCBI taxonomy): domain Eukaryota; kingdom Metazoa; phylum Chordata; class Aves; order Galliformes; family Phasianidae; genus Pavo; species Pavo muticus. Next base: position 440,866 of record JACDJE010000494.1, read on the forward strand.
CCCCTCTCTGTTTTGCCATCCAAGATGTTCTACAGCTGCGTCCTTGCGGACAGACAGCTGCTGCAGAAGAGGACTGAGACAGCTGAGAAAGGGGGAGCTGCGACAGGCGGGGTGCTCCTACAGTGCAGCACTGTGGAGATAATTGGTTTGGGGCCAGTCTTAAGCTTCATGTTAGATGTGTTTCTTTGATACCTAATTCAAACTGGAATTGTCAGTAATTTATTTTGTTATTTCAACTGAATGCATGTAGTATTTTATATATGCAGGAGTTAGAGCTCTCTCTCTCTCTCTTTTTTTTTTTTTGGTGGTGTGATAATTTCTCCCATCCCAAATTTTGTATTCTGGTACTCTCGGTATCTACTGTACAGTCAGTTTCTATTATTAAAATTCATCTTATATCCTTTTTCCTGAAATATGCTATTTATCTATTTATTCTTATTATTTACATTGTAAAGATACATGTAGCACTGTTATTTCAAGCAACTAAATCTCTGCTGGTGAGGAGTGGTGCTGGTTGTAAGTTTCTCAGTTTATGTTCTCACCATTCAGGACTTGGGTAGAATTGTTTGAAGTGTGACCCCATTACTCTCTCTTCTCTATTTATATATAATTATTAGTTTAAAATTTCATTCATTAGGATAACTGTATAAGTAAAACACCTTCTGGTTCTGCAGGTATGGTAGGAGCACTAATCCAACAGTGTGGTCATGGTGATTCTCTGTGATTATTTGGTTCTGTGCGTGGATGCAGCAATTTAGCTCCACGAGTTCCATCGCAATTGTTTAGAGAAGATGTTCAGAAGCTCTCACGTGATTCGACTCTCTAATTTCCCGATGGATTTTCCTTTGTTTTACACATTAGACAGGTGCATCTGTATCATGCAAGGTAGATGGCTGCCTGAAAGATAATTGGGAGCTACTTTTTGTGTGCTTATGCAACATATATTCTTCCTTATTTGTTGCTCTCGGAAGAAGGAGGACAAAGCTTTCAAACTGTGGTTCCTAAAGTTAGAGCCAAAAACATACCGACACATCTCAATTAAAAGAGAAAGGATTTAAAGTTGCTGAGCGTTTTGATATTGTTGGTGATGTCCAAGAGAAGTGCAATTATTCTCCTGCATCGATGAGAAATCTCATCTAGCTTTGCATGTTGGTCTGAATGCTTTATTTTATGTACTTGTTTTTAGGAAATTGTCCATTGTTGATTAGACTTTCTCACAAACACAAACAAAGAGAAGCATTTGCCCTCCCTTAGTACTTTTAAGCCCATGTTTACCCTGAGGATTAATGTCTTTAATTTAGATCACTTGCCCCAAATGAGAAATAGCCCGAAGGTTATTTGGCCCCACTCACCTACCACATGGAGTTGGTTATAAACATTATTGCTGCAGCTCTGTGCAGCCCAGGTGGAAAGGACAGGGATTATTATTAAACATTTTATAGCACAACATATGCACATGCAAACAGCCTAACAGAAAGGAGACAAAATAGGACAGCAGTAGAGGAAAACAAGGATATACTAATATCCCTGGTGAAACAAAATTTAATTCAGGTGCTTTGGGAGAGTAGGAAGGCCCAGAGTGGGTAAGATGCAGGATATGCTATGAGGCGATGTCCTGTTTATTCTGCTGCTACACTTAAATAGCTGTGTTTACACTGAAATGTACAGCAGATGCTTTACTATTTGCTGGTCTTTGTTTTTCCTGCCTTGACCTCAAGATTAGCAAAGTACAACTGCCATTGTCTGGTGGAAAAAAAAATATGCAATTTATTGTAATCTTTTTTTCTAAACTAACGTACCCTTCTCAGCATACATATATTTTTGATTGAGTTTTTTGTGCATTTAAATATGATATTGATTACTTTGATGAAGGATGTTGTAATATATATAGGATGTGCCTGATGAAGGAACAGACCCAAAAGCAGCGTATTTTGTTTTGTGTTTTCACCCAACTCTTAGCTGCCATAGTGATTAAAAAAAAAACAAACCCAAGGCTTTTAAAGTATTTAAAATCAAAGGCTAAGTGCTATTCATAAGATCAATTTTGGGAGTAGTTTTGAAAAAAATATTTTTTAAGTGCTGGAATTGCTGCACAGAGAAATTGGTGTCAGTACTGCCTGTTCACCAAAAGAGAGCAACATTGGCCCACGGTACGTGCTGCAGGCACGGAGCCATTTTAACTTGTGAACAGGAACGTATTGTCCTCTGTCTCAGACTCTGTATTTTACCTTCCTCTGAACGTGATGGATGTGGTGCAATTATTAGTTGGGTTTATAGCTATTGATGGCATATTCTTTATGGATCATACTTTTATCTTTCAGATGTTTATGTATGGTATGTTTCCTCATTCATTATGGTTTCATTTTGGATAGATGTTTCTACGTTTGCTGAAGCATTGCTGCCGTTTTCCCTGTTAGAAACTTTTTTTTTTCAGCATCAGACTTTGCACTCATGAATTTTCTTTAGCTAAAACCATTAAAATATACTGAACCTTTGCAGTTTTATTAAATGCTTTGGAATGATATCAGCTATATTTTTTTTTATTGATTTGAAAAAATGATCTCAAAAGCCTAGAAATATTTTTTGTTTGTTTATTTTAGTATTAATGATTGTCAACATCCTGAGCATGTAGAATGTTTCATTTTACTTTTAGTTTCATTCTTCCGAATACTCCTCTTAGCCCCAAGGCTGATAAATGCACTCAGATACATCAGGATGCTTTTTTAGCTAAACATGTTGCAGTGCCTGAAGTCTCTTTGCTGAAGTACTATACTCAACATTAGTTGCTAACTGTGAATTTTTTTTAAAACAACAAGTGACCCCTGAAATAAAAGTACAAAAGATTTGTAATGCATAAGGTTGTTTTCAGACAACAAATATTAATCTACAGTGTCCCAAACCTGCTTCATTTCTCATAGCTTGCATGTGGAATGATTATTAGCAAGTGGGCTGTTTTCATTGTTTCCAGCTATTACTACGCTGTGCCGTCCTCAGATGGTGTCTTGTCACGCATTGCAGTGCGGGAGCCCCTTCCATCTGCGATGGCTGAGGCAAGAACAGCTCTTGCTGCACTGGGCACAGGGAGGGGGCAAAGGGACAAAAGCGGTCCCATGCCAGGCTGAGAAGGAGAGTTTTCTCCCTCCTCGTAAGCAGAGCAGGATGAATGGATCTGACTCCTTTCTCCTTGTTTTAGTTCCTGGGTAGTCCAGAGTTTGGAATAAAACAAGTTAGGATAAAAATTCTTTGCTACTCTTTTCCTATCAGGCCAGTAGAAACGAAGTGCTGTGAACTTTCCAATCATTCCCAACATCCCAGTAACATATTTCTCCAGGGCAATAGGACTGAGTGAATGCAGCAGCTCTGCTTGCAAGGACGCTGTGAGCCGGGGCCCTCGGGCTGTGCCCTGCCGAAGGTCCGACGCAGGTCCTGGTGGTGCCCAGGGCTCTCAGCACTCAGTGCCCTCGGGCAAGGCCCTGGCTCCTGAAAGACTCTTGAAAAGATCCCTCAGCCTGAATGGCTGCATTGGGATTTGCTTCAGTGAAATGTCAGCTGAATGGCAACTTCCAGTGCATCGGAGGATGGAGCACATGTTTGTTCTGCAACCCTTTGCTGGCTGAGGCCAGCCAGGAGGGGGAATAGGGGGCTGAACAGGTGCTGTCATGTTTATTGGGAATGTGGATGATTCATAGTTACACATAGTTACAGAAGTGACATGCAAAGCGTGTGTAAAATAGGAGTGAGTTTGAATCTAAACGTGGCCAGAGGCAGTGTAAATGGCAGTATGTTTGTAATAGGGAGAAAACATGCTTCAGTGCTGCAGGCAGGAAGTTCTGGTGTGGGGGTTGCTGAGTGCGAAATAATTTCCTTCTGTAGCCTGGACTTTTCCACGTGTGTGCCTCTGTTTACTCCTATTTAAAATAAATACTTAATTTCTGAGTTCAGTATTCTGTGACAGTTTCCTGTGAAGAACAAAAGGCCAGCTCTGTCAGATGCTTGTTGCAGGAGTGAGAACAGGTTCAGGCCCTGGAGAGCTAAGCAAAGACAGAGCAAGTAGTTTTGGCTGTGCCTGAGGCTTTGAGCCTGTGTTTGTTTGTTGTGGTGTGTCTGCAGGAAAAAGCAGCTCTTCATCTGAGACCTCCATGCTCAGAGAGCGACCCTGAGCGTGCCAGGCAGGCACTGCCCCTGAAGGGCCGCCCGCACAGCTCCCTGCCAGCTGCGTGAAAGCATCCAGCTGCTTCAGCTGCCCAAAATCTAAACGTAGGGCCTATACATAGACAAGACAAGATGCATATACATTTAGCAATCTGCTGGCACACGCACGCACAAATTTTACTCAAGATCTCTCAATCCAGAATTCTGAAAGGATTGTTAAATAAAAATATATTTGTCTGGAAATAGAGCATGTCTGAAACTGCTGCTTCGAAGGTTTGAGCTCTTGTAAAAGAATGTTGGCTGGTTCTCAGCCGAGTGGGGGATGCTCATTCTGTCCAAATGTGAGCTGTTCTGTGTAGCTAGAAAGTTTAATTCAGGAAGACCACTGCAGGACATTGTCTGTTGCTTCTTTCTGTAGATCAAACTTGTAGATCAAACTTCCTAATATCGACCCTCAGTGCACAGCAGGAGCATTCCCTCTTTCTGAACTACAGAGGTTTGTTATGCATTATACAGACTGGGGAGGAGTCTGCACGGGAGGCATCTAAGTAAGAGACCCCATGGGCTTTTGCATTTATGGTTTTGTACATATTTCTTGACCAAAACCAGGTTATTTACTTGTTTTTGGTTTTCTTCTTGCATGGAAAATGTTGAATTGTTGAGCTAGACTATTCTTCTGGCTCACTTTAGTAGTTCTCTGTGCACACAATCAGGAGTGGTATTTTAACTATTAAGTTGTGAGAATTTATCAATGTGAATTAAACGGATTTCAGTGTGAATGCCAGTTGTATATGCACGGGATAAACAGGACTTTTATTTCCAGACAAAGTTTGTACAATTTCTGTGAACAGAAGGTGCCTATCTTTTACAGATATTGGTCAGTGTAATCTGCAGTGCTGTTATCGAGCCCTTCTCCGGCTGAGATCTGTATTTTTCACAACTGCTGCTGCTCTGTTGCCTTTTGTTCTCTTACAGAGGTCTTCCACTCCTGGTGCTCTGGTTTGCAGGAATGCAAACAATGAAACAGTGAAACTACCAGTCCTAGACCAAGAATTCTGGGAAGTTCTGGTCAGATGAGTTTGAGTGGCCTTTAGGCTCCCAAAGGCTGAATACAGGGGAAACTAAAGCATGGGGACTACCATGCAGGTGGGTTAATGCTTCTGAAGAGGTAAGCAACCGAGTGTGCCTACACTGACAGCCTCGTGTGCTCAGCCAATGCCTTAACAGACACCATAGCTACATAGAAGTTTCTTGCTCTGGACTGCATCCTTCAAGAGTCATGGGCAATTGCCTGAGGCCAGCACCCAGCTGCTCCAAACTGTGGCTGTGTCAGCATAAAATAACTGTTGAACCTTCAGCAGGGAACACTTTTCAAAGTCATACTGTGCTCCTGTGCAAGTCAGGTTTGAGAGACAAATATACTATATATGTTTATCTAAAAAGAAAAAAAATATTAAAAAAGAAAAAAAAAAACAAAAAACCCAGCAACTATTCTGCCATCTTTCCCCCCATATTTTGGCCACGTTGATTAGTGATCGAAGCTTATGGAGATGTTCCAGAGCTTTGCTGATTTTAGTTTGCCTCTTTCTAGTTTCCACTTATTGATGACTATTTTCTGCTCATCTGCCTATGCAAAGCAGTGCCCAAAATGCTTTATGCAGTTGGTAGTGGAATTTCTGGAAGAGCTAAATTGCAGCTGCTGAGAGAGAGAGAAATTATTGGAATGGGAGAAGGTTCCAATTCAAGTCTTGCTGTGTGTGCTTCTGTGATTTGTTTGCATAACGCAGCACTGTAGCTCTTACCACCTAAACAGCCCTGCATCATCTGGTCTCCTGCTGTAAGGGTGAGATGTCTAAAAGCGCAGCAGGGGCATGAAAATTACAGAACTTGGAGATCAGAATTGACCAATGCAGAAGTTACAGTAATTGTTTAAATCTGTAGTATCCAACTGGTGGATGATGGCTTCAGACTTCTGCTTCTCATAATTATTTTAACAAAGCTGCAGCTTTTAGTCGTGTCTGATGTGAATCCAGAGAGCAGCCGTTGCTCTGCAGTGCTCTCTGCAACAGGACGTGGATGCTTCTGCCTCACCGCAGGCAAAACACACTTCTACAGAAGGGTGAAAGGTGTAACTGTGTTGCCAAAATAAAGGGTGTGAGCAGTAGAATGGTATTAGATATTTTTTCCTGAAATAATACGGGCTTCTGTTTTACCCAGAAAGGTTTCCTAGGATTAGCAGCCGTTTAAAATCTTGTAAGCATACACCTGAAATATAACAGGAATTATTGTTGCCTATTTCATTGTTCTTGCTTATGTGCTGCCAGTGATTCCTCGGTCTGTAAATTATAGTTAAGTTACTCCAGCCTACAAATCCTGATGTTTTTGCACAATCTCTGTTGTGAACAGTAAGAGCATGTGTATTCCGCTAATCCATATTCAGGCACAAGCATGCAGTCAGGGCACTAAATATAGATTGTTTTTAGGCCAGGAAAAATAAGTTGTTATTTTCTCACTAAAACACACCTTGAAGCAACTGAAATATCGCCTATTTTGTGCGTTTTTGTTTTTAAAACTGTTTTAAAGTATTCCACAACAGACATTCTACCCGCAGAAAACAGCAGGAGAGTTTTCTTACATAATAATCTGACAGATGTGTCATGGTATCTAATCCCTTAAACCTCCAAAGCCCTCTGATAGTGGATGTTTTAAAAGGCCAGATTGAAAAGCATGCTGCTCTTTTATTGAGTCTTTGCCTTCAGTGCCCATTCCCCACTCGACTGCTTTATTTTGCTAAAGCAGAGTACACGATAACTTGAAGTCAAGAAAAAAAACACATATGTTAAAGGAGTAAAAAATGCCATTAAAATAATTAAAGCCAAATGAGAACATCATTTCAAATCTGCATTTAGCTCTTCTACTCATTCAAATCTCTCTTCCGTGCTTTCTCTGAGATTCTATCAAGAAGTAAATCAATAATAATTACACACACAAAATGACCAGCAGACTTGCAACTGAGCCATCAAGATTTTCACATTCCTTAACTACGCAACCGTGTAATCATATTACTGTAACTCTTGTACTCTTTCTTCCCAGGCGTTTCTGTTCCATAGCACACTGTATCTGTGGGTATACCAAGGGCCGTTCCACGTTGATGACTCCTCTATTTGTCCAGCAAAGCACCTGGTGTACTTTTAAAAATAATTAAGTCATCAGGAAGGTCTTTGCCTCCTAGCTCATTTTGGCCTTTTCATTTTCAGGGCGCTTACAGCTTTAATAATCCAAATGTCACATGAAATGTTGAACATGAAGTCAGATGATCAGAGTTTTAGTTAATTGTGTTAAATAAGTTCCCCTGATAGCTAGGTACTGCAACATAAGCCTTGTTTCAGTGAGCAGGAGTTTTGGATATCTAAGGTTTGGATAATCAATGTAACAATATTTAAAAAATCTTATCATATACTGTCATGTGGGAATTGGATCTGAACTTGTATCCAAATTTAAAAGTGGAAAGAAAAGCTGATTTGTTGAGTATTTTTGACATTTGTAATATTGTGTTAAAGTGTAGACAAGATTCTTTCAAAAAATGTTGTTAATGTTTGTATTGATAAAATCATACCTTTCTACTCATAATCTGTATTGCTTTTAGTAGGACAATTATTTAGGGCTAGTTCACTGAAATGTGAACTGACTTGAGATATATCACCTGATGAGGTTATCAAAGAGTTGTGAAATAACACTCTGAGACTGAGAAACTAATCATCTCTTCTTTGATGGCACAAAACACTCTTTCTTCTTCATGAATGCAACAACTGACCTTGACTTTATATATGGCCAGTTTCTACCTTTGTTGAAGCTTTCAGAAAAAGCATTTTTCAACACACTAATCCTATAATGCGGTGATTCCTTTTTCTGTGAGGATTTCTCAGTGATTTTTAGTTCTGTTCCGGCTAAGGTTCTTTATGTACCAGCTGTATACACATTAAATGCAAGATAAAAACAAGAGGATAGACAAGAAATGAAGATTACACACAAAGACTTCTAGGTTAAAGTGATTCTGCCAGACTAGCAAATGAGAAATACAAGGTTAAGAAAAAAGACTTTGTTATTTAAGTGGCACATCTTACATTATGGGCAAGATTATTCTTTTTTTTTAATGTAGATTACAGATTATCTAAGGATGGTCTCCATTCATTGCACATCCTGTCTTATGGGGTCAGACCTCTTCTGTACTTCCTCTGTTTACCTTGTGCAGAACTGACAATTTTCAGATTACCTCCTTTCTAGCTTGTGTTTTTATTTTATTGATTATTACTCTGTGTACACTGAGGGTAACCCAATGACTCAGTTAACATTAAGCTTAGAAATATCTTATCCCAGAAGTGTAATATTTTTCTCAATTTTAAAACATACTCCTCTTTTAACTTGTAAACACGTTTAATGAAATTACTTGTGTAACAAAACATTTTACCTTTGTGTTAAGGGTTTAAATTGTGAAAAAATCAGGACTTAGGATCTTTTAGGTTCTGTGTCCTTCCTGTGCTTCTTGAATTGTTTTTTTTTTTTTTGGTTTTGTCTTTTTTAAAAAAACTTTTAGTGATATGTGTACCAAAATATATCAGCTTGCAAGTATGAAGGAGAGTTATTGCAATTGAGTATTATTTGTATTTTTGTGAGCTGTTTGCTACACTGTTGAATACCTACACTCAAAAATTAGAACACAACCCCCTGATTCTACAGTCCTATTACAGCACCTCCAGATGTTTGCACAGGTAACATTTTACAACAAATCTAAGCCTTGCGTTTAATGGCTTGGTGCATTGAAGGGACAAAGAGAAGGAGACATAAAACAAAGATTTTTAGAACAGACAAAAATTAAGGACATGAGGATGGGTCAGTGGTGCCTTCGCAAAATGTATTATCCTGCTCTCCTGAAAATGGAGCACAAAATAGATCGTGCCTATCTGACCTGTTAGGAAAATTTTAGGCAAGGTGTAAGTAGGCTGCTTTTCTTCCTTAAGCCAGTATTCCACTTGAATATATAACCACTTTTATTTTTAAGAATCTTCACAGGCTCACCGCATTTATTTATTGGTAAAAAGGTTACAACACCAAGGAACAGCTGAAATGTACCATGGTGCTTATGGCTACAAATAGTTTCACTGTTACGATTCTAAATCCAAAATTTAGATGCTTAGAAGTGATGCAGTCATGTGGCTGGCTACAAACGTTGTGGGAGAGCATGAGTGCAATTTCTCACGTTGAAATTCTTTGTCTTTTAACAAATGAAGAAATTGTTCCTGTAGCCAAAAAGGGAGACTTGAGTTGAGCTGTTGGAGCAACTGTCTAGAACAGGAAAAGATGTGTTCCTGCTCTAATAAAAAATTAATTAAAAGAGATGTTTTATATAGGCTGATTTATTATTATTTTTTAAATATTAAATTATATTCCTAATCTAGAACTGTGGATTCCTCCAGGTACTTAGAACAGGACGGCTGGCTGGTAGGGAAGCTCTGAGCAGGAAAGTTGTCTCCAGGGCAAGGAAGGTGCAGCAGCCAGGTGTACCCTTCTGAAGGACAATGCTGCACAGTTCTGCGTGTGAAGGTTCATCAGGCCAAATTCTGTTATCATTTTCTTCTGTGAAGAGCCCATGGGCTTTTGCAGGTGTAGTGGATTGAAAATTAGCAAAATTGGTCAATAATTCTGCTGGCAATTCAGAATAAGGAATAAAACCCACTATTTTGTATAGCTAACTGAGGTGATTACCTGCACAGGGCTAATGGGAGTGAGAGTCGGAAAAAAATTCACAAATGAAGCTATTTGTTAAACATGATACTCTCTCAAGACTGCTTCAAGTGAAATATTAATCAGGAAAACTAGAAATACTAGCTTAAGTTTTGCTGTGTGACTCTTTGTTGTTACCTAATTGTCATGTAATTAGCCTGCTGTTTATTGGGAAGGCACACGGTATGACAGCTATCAGTAACATCTATTTCTTTTAAAAAAATATAATTAAAAATCCACCACGTCCTGTGTTGAATGTGGGACTTACATTATGACACTCTGAGGGGGCTGTTTGATGATGTGCAGTAGCTTGAAATCAGAAGGGATAATGCATGTTAGAAGCTGGATAGTGTGGAAACTCCCTGGCACAGGTGAGGTACGGGGCTGTTGGCTGCAGAGAGGGCTCTGTGTTGCTGTCACCATGCTGGGTGGCTGAGGCGCATTCAGAAGGACCAGAGGCAGTGGGTGCTGGCACTTGGACCTGCTTGAACCACAGCCTCCCCTGCTCTCCCAGCATCCTCATCCGTAGCAGAGACAGAAAGTTGTACACCGCAGGATGATTTAAAGTTAGCACTGGGTTGAGGAAAAGGCCTTGCTGTAGAACATGAATTTAGTAAATAAAACCAACATCAGTAAATTTGTCCTGAGTGAGTTTTCCTGCTGCTGCAGCTCTTTGGTGGCAATCTTCTGTGCAGTGAAGTTCTGGAGGAACTTGGGTTCCCGACCAAGCAGAGCTGAAGCTCAACACTTCCACTCTAATTGCACAAGGGTGAGGAATCTCTATTCTCCATTTTGGGTTGTTTAATGTGGATGTAAATCACTTTAGCGCAGTAACTCTGTGGGAATGGATGGAGCCATTGTAGCTCACATGATATGGTTTCCTGTCCCATCATTAGCAGTTTTGTTTTCAAATTTCAGACTATAGCAATACTGCTAACACTGCTTGGAAGTTCAAATTATATTTGTTTCTGAAAGTGGATGTCTCCATGTACATTTTCAACAATGTCTCAGTTGCTGCTGTGCCTTTACACTTTATTCCAAGAGTTATTATTTTCTGAAGTTGCATTCTGACTACGCTCCCTCCCTTGCAGTTCACTTGGAAAAAAACTTGCTGCAGGATCAGGATCTGAACTGGAACCAGTGGTCTGTGCTTATTAACAAATACGCTTAGTGAGTGCAGATAGGTTAATTGAAGTTAGTTGTGTGTGACCAGGTTGGTTTGTCTTTAATCTCTTATGTTTAAATTTTATGTGCATGAAGACAATTAATCCTCTTAACTGCTGTAGACTTTGAATGCTTAGTAAATAAGTGGCCTCTTTAATTGATGCTGTGGTGTTTGCCTGTATAAGCCAAAATAAAAGTAAAGCTCTACACACTGGGCCTTGAGGGAATCTTCATCAGTGCAGTGAACAGTTCTATTATGTAAAAGGCTTAAGAGTCTTCCCAGCTCATTATTTTTATAGTATTGTCTGCTTTGCTCTTTTAAGACAATGTTCCTTTTTTAGCATCAACAATTTTGAGATCAGAGATCACTTCCTGAGTCAATGCAAATGGAGCAAGTTATTTCAGCACTTGACAATCAAAGATGCACTTCTCATGCACACAGCTTAACAAAGCTTTCAATTTTTTTAAACCAAAACCCAAAAAGATGTTCTTTTTCAAGAGAAGGGCTTGTTATCTTCACAGTGCATACAGTAAAATAATAGTCCAGAGCTTATTTCATAATCATACAAAATAAGAATTGTACATGCAATTATATAGTGTATATCTAGGGTTTACTCACTGTCCAACCATCCAAAATACTGGTATTCTGTACCAGTATATCTGAATAACATTTTTCATGAGCTATAAAGATGATCTTCTTCATTTTTAATTATGAATCAGATTTTATGCTGGCAAAATGCAATCTTCAGTTTTTTTCGGGTAGCATGGAAGCACTTACTGCACTGAATCCATGCTAGTGACAGGACATCCTTGTTTATTCCAGGTTTCAGATCATATCCATGTTCAAGTGATGCTTTATTTTGGCCTTCACAATGAATAGATTAGGGGTAGTAAAATGGAGGGAAAAGAATGCTACTGTTAGAGGCAATTTTTCACGAGGTATGATGGAGAAAGGAATTGTTGTCTCACTTAAAATGAAATCTAAATTGAAATGAGTTTCACAACAAATATTTTGCCAGGCTGCAAATGTCCTCAGTGCTATGCCAGCCATCAGCTGATCACAGATTGGAGTTGTTAGTGCCTCAGCCAGGCTTTTTCTGCAGGTGTCACACTCGCTCACTGCCTCAGCTTGATGCTGCATTGCTGTGCTCTGAAGTCCTCAGATCTTATCACATTTACTTGTAATTGTGTTCATGCATAATTTGTTATTAAATTCAGTCATATGTAATATTTTTGGGAACTAATAATCTATTTAAAGTACCGTCTGTATTTTTGAATAAGTTTGCTTTGAGGTTCTTAATTTTTAACACAACTTTTAAGGTCAGTGGTCTGACTGTTTAAATTATTAAATACTTCTGAATTTTTTATATCTTTCCCCAGCAATGTAGACTGGATTTTCCCTTCTCTTCACATTTCCTGGATGTGCAGTATGGAGGGTGATGCTGCTCAGCCTTTGCTTTTTTTGTTTCAGATAATTGTCATTAATGTGAAATCCAAGCTCTCGTTTTACCAATTGCAATGGTAACATAGAGAATATTTTGCTCCCTCGCAGTGAAAATTGACCTGCTTCTTTAATCTGTATGAGGTTGCGCAGTAAGTATCATGTTCATCCCTTGATTTGGATCAGTTCTCAAGACAAGGGCCAGCACTAGCCCAGAACAGCACTGCAGCAGCAGCAGAAATTGACAGTCTGCATTTCTGCCAAATCTGAACCTGAAGACCCTGTCCTAGGACAGAGTTTTGTCCTCTGAAATTGTGGAGCAACACGATACTGCTCGTTTTTAGCAGAGTAACTGTACAGAGCAAAATTTTGCAAGGCAAGAGGAATTCAAGTTGAGGTCCATTTGCACTAGCTGGTGATTTAATCCAAAGAAAGATGCAGTCATATGTATATTTCTCCACTTGCAAATAGAGAGAGAAGCTTCTTGAGTACCTATCAAATTGCTTTATAATTCCACAGCAATCACATTTGCTGTTGTCTGTCAGAGGGAGATTCCTGGTCAGAGATCCTTGACTTCTATACGTCACCCTTACAGCTTTTTTTTTTTTTTTTTCCCTCAGCTTGTGTGTGACTGAATCCGTGGCTGAGCTGTGGCAATAGAGTGCAGTGGATGTCTTCAGTGTATTCCTGCTCTCTAAACAAGGGTTAGCCTTTATCAAATACTTGGCAACTAGTGAGAAAAATCCTTATGACTGGATTTGCTTGTTTATAAATTCTCTGTGTAATATGGGCAATGAGAAGCTGTGAGATGCCTCTGGGACTGTGAATTGCCTGGAGAATTTGTTCCTCTCATCCTGACCCAAGAATCCCATAAAAGCTGCAAACAAATTGCACTGCAGATGCACAAGTGACATGGAGTGCAGCTGAACTGGGCTTCCCGGGCTGGCTGCACAATTTACAGTGTGTTACTTCTCCTTTCATAAATCTTGAGTGGAAGAGAATAACACCTGTGTGTGCTAGCAGCTTCTTTGTTTTTATTTACTGGTGTGTGGTGTTTCTCATCCTTCCTGTGCCTCTTCATAGAGAGTAAGCGGGTTTACCTGGTAACAGCATATTAGGGTGATTGTGATTATTCATAGGGTTGATCAAGGGGTGGAACTCATAAGTCCTAGTTTGCCTGCACAAAAATTTCAACTGGGCTACTTTGTTTTGACTAAGGAAATTGAGAACTATCCCTAATATTAGCTTCATGTCTATTTCCTTGAATGGATTGGAAATACTTGCCTTTAAAGCAGTTATTCTGTTAGATGAATTGTAGCTCTTCAGTAATAGTTGTCTTAATTTGGAAACTTGTTTCACTTTCACATGGTAAATGGCTGGAACAGTTCGAATAGTCCTCACTTAGGGACTACTGTTAGTGGATTTGATTTTTCCCTCCCCATGCAGTGGTTCAATTTTAACATTGTGCCTACATCAGTATGTGGCAAAAAGTAAAAAAGCAGTAGAGTAATTACAAGCATTTACGTGCAGTAATGAATGCAAATCTTTGCAAACATTACATCTTTTTGTTTGGGTCAGCCATTTGATGCTTTGTTGCTGTTATTAATAGAAATCAGTGCAAAATCTTCCTATCAGCGACAGTCGCATCAGCTGCATAACTAACAGCTATAAAGGAAGCTGTAAAGCAAAAATATAATTCACTAGACTCAGAAACCAGAAAATATCCCCTCAGCAGGAATATTTCCCCAAGCTCTCTAGAGAAAGCACATTGTTCTTTGGCTTGTCTAAGTCTAGAAATGTTGGTGATAGAAATATTCTATCTATCCTGTGACAGTAAGTAAAGGAAAAGTGGCCATTTTTTGTTCTCTGAACCACTGGAGTCTTCTTAACACCTTGTTTGCTCTTCTCCTGATTAAAGAGAAAATTAAAACATCCATTTCTTCTAAGCGCTGAAGGCATAGGCAATTCTCGTCCCTAATCCCTTTAATTCTAGTTTTATCAAGGTGTTTTGTAAATTTACCTAAAATTCTTGAGTTCCATCCTTGCTTTCCAGTGGTTCCTGGATGTGTTTATGATTGCAAAACGACAATTCTATACTTAAGAAATTCTAGGGAAAGTAGTAGACATTAAGAGCGGTTTGAAGTGAAGAGAATCTAGATAAATGAATTGGTGCATGGAATGGTGCTCCCAGTTAGCTCTGCAACTGGTATGTACCAATGGACGCCATGATCTTCAAAAACCAGTTCAAATACAAAACAGGGACTTTGTTTTTATTTTGCTTGTCTGTAAATGAGAAGCTTAATTTCATGCTGATAGAATCAGGTAATATGCAGCATTTTCTGATGATAACTAGGCATATGTGCAGACTGAAGTGACCACCCACTGTGTGCATCATGGTGCCCAGTCTCTTGGAGCATCTGTGCCTGGCCTTCAGGCTGCACTACTTGTGCTGATGTCAGTGCGAGCTGTGAGTGTTCAGCAGTCCTGGAAATCAGACAGAGATTGTCTCAAGTTGGGTGCCCCAAATCTTCAGAAGATGCTGCTAATTAGGCATTTTGCTGGAGGGTGCTCTCTGAAACCACCATGAGATGGGGTTACTGTGATTGAAGTCTCTTCTATTTTGGCATCTAATTTCAAAATGAGTGACAATAAACACAGTGCCTGATCAAAAGATATGCAAAGCATGAGGTCCCCTCCTGCTGCATATTTATACGTTGCAATGTGTTATAAATACATTAAACTCAGTAGAAACCATTGTAGTTTATATAAATCAGCTGTTATTGAAGAGCTAGCCAGTTCATTAGTGTGTGCGTTTCTGCATATGAACATGGTTTGCTGGGCTGCTGGAGGGAGGCAGTTATGAGAATGTCAGACCTGTGGTGGTCCTCTGGCATCTTACACAACTTGGAGGTATCAGCAGATAATTGTGCGAAGTCATGCATATGTTTTGCAAATAAAACACTTGAAGCTCTGTTTTCTTTAACTACCTTCCAATCAGTTATAGCACAAGTGAAGAAAAAGATATTAAACACCGGTGACCTGGGGAAAATGTTTCCACCTTTCAGAAATAGATTATTTTCCCCTTTGATGTCTGTGGAACATTTTGTGTCAATGCTGAAGAAGGAATTTTTCTCTTTGTGTCTTTATCTATGTCAACAGCCTGATGTCAGGAGAAAACAGAACCCAGTGATTCATAACCTCATAGGTAAATGTTATTGCATTGTGAGAGGGTAGAGAGAAGGGTCATAAAATTTATTTGCCCTCCTTGGCATTTAGACTAATGCATGATGTGGACCAGAGGAATTTCTCCATAGAGTGAGTGAAATGGTCATGTACGATACAGCTTTCCTTGAGCAGTATGTTGGAACTAGATGGAAATTCTGATTCATTCATGTTCTTGTATGTCAATTTTGAGAACAAGATTGGGAAATTCTAGAATGTATCTGTGACAACTATATACAAAAGACAATTCAATCTGTCATCTGTCATGGTAATGAGTGCATAAAAATCCAGCGGAAGACCAGATATGTCTCTAACATTAGCAGGCTTCCCAGAAGGACAAACAAAACCAAAAGGAAGTACAGACACGTATGTAATTATCTCAATTCAGAATTTTCCCTTTTCATAAAGTGCTAATTTCTCCTGTGTATAGCTATTTATTTGTCCAACACACACCAGTGCTTTTCATTTTGTGAAGTTAAATGTTAATGGTGGGAAAATATCTGTCAAAATGGAGAAGTTGCTTCTTTGGGAGGGGTGATGATAAGGGGAAGGAATGTTCTTTCTCACCATCTGTTTTCCCTAGAAGGTGGCCCATGTGGAAAATTGCATATATAACTGTAAAGTCAGCTGCTAATGAGCCACTGGGGGCGATCTTGGAGTAGGAAGAGTAAGTCTTACCAGGCTCTTGCTCATTGTGCTTTATGGACATTAATGTTTGCAATATTCCATAAGTTAGTGAGTGTTGTTATGCAAGTATTAATCCCTTTTATGTACAGGCAATAGAATCTAGAAACAAAATAAATTTTTCATAATCATGGAGAAAATCACTACCAGAGAGAGGAAAAATTCTTATGTGATCCTGATTCCCTGCTCTGCACTCACGAATACATCAGGATGATCCTTCCAAGTTTTTTGTCACTGTATTTTTGTAGCAAGACTCCAGCTTACTGTACATGGAACGTACTGCACCTCTGCAGATAGCCGTCCTGGTTCTTAGCCTTGGCACAGATCTGGAGAACTGCAAAAAGAAGCACCACTGTGCGGGGTCCTCAAGCACATATCAAGTCCCCGACCTTAGATTTTGGTGGGACTGTTGCCCTGTGTCATATAGCTTACAAATCTACGCACCTTGTTGAAGAAAGGTACAGTCATAGGCAAGAAACTTTAAAAATCCAGCCTTAACAAAGCTGCCATAAAGAGGCTTGCACCTCTGCAGAAGTACAGGGCCAGAGGGCAGCTGCTACCTCTGCGCCTCATTATCAAGAATTGTGTGTTGGCTCGGGAGGCAGCACAGATCAGCTAAACCAGAGAATCTGTAGACTTACGTAATTATCAGCTTCCATTGAGCCCTGATTTGGCCACCTGGTTCCCTTTCTAGCTGGAGAGCTAGCATGTCAATAATAGCTGCTAAGAGGTGAAGCCTGGAGGAGAAAAAATAGTTCCTATTGGCAGTATTTGTGAAAGTCTGGTGGAATGCGGCTGAGAGTTGTCCTAGCCACAGAGAACATAACAGGATATTATTTGTGGGGAAATGTAAGCAGCTTTTTTTCTCTTTTTTTCTGTTTACTGACTCAAATTAGTGTGATGGAATAGATAAACTAGTGCAGATCAAAGCGTTTAAGTTTAGGAAAGTATTTACTCCCTGCTCATTTTGTTTAGTTACACTCATTACACTCATTAGGAGCTAACCAGATTGGCCTAAACTGCAGTAAGCTGGTAATTTTCAACTGGTTTGGTCCCTAGGACTTGTTTACTTAATGGCCCTATTGCACTATTCTTAATAATTTTATGTATGCTGTGATCACATAAAAAGATCATTGGACTCTTTATTGGTTACGATAAAGAGAATATTTTTGTTTAGCAGTGTGTGAGAAGCATTGCATAGGGAATATTTCCTCACTTCAGGCAGCTGTCTAGTGGATTAAATGCTGTTGCAGAGCCTTGATCAGGAGTTTATGGTGTCACGCTGAAGGGCTGGTGACATCACTGCTCAGGAAGTAAATAAATCCTAACGTGTTTAATGCCAACTTTAAAATAACAGTTTGGGACAGTGGTAGTTTAAATGTAGGAAGGATGAGGAAAAAGACCCTGAGCAGGAGGAATTTTTGACAGTAAAGACCTTGCCAAGGTGCACTGTACTTTGTTTATATATTCCCTTTTTGTTGTAGATTTCTCTTTCCTGGCAGATGAAAGGAGGATGTGTTTTCCCTCTGTTTTAAACCTTGTGATACTACATGAAGGAACTTCTTACCCACACACTGATTTAATGAATCTGTAATTTTAGGCTCGTCTATTTGGAGAGAAGGGATTTTCCAACATTTCCTGAGGAGAGTTTCTGAAAAGCAATAACTATAATATTAAAAACCTCCAAGTCACCTTTTCTCCTCACAGGAAATAACACAGCTTTTCTTGCATCTCTGACAGTATTTAATTATATACAGATTCTTACAGAATGACAAATGGCAGTTTGTCTCAGTGGTAGAAGGTCTGAATTTTTAGCTGTGAAATGCAGATGATGTGAGTCCTGCATTATCTGGGCTTTGCCTATATATTGGATCTCTGTCAGAGTTTCCACTTTCCTTTGTACCCTAGAAGGCACCAAAAGAAATGCTGCAAAGAGATGGGAATTTGGCAGTGTGTCTGTAACGTCTGTGCGATTCTCCTGACTGACAGTGCAGCCTGACTCACTGCCTGGCAGCGGGCAATGCCTGAGCCCCACGGGGGAGCATGCAGGGGAGAAAGCGGGTGGATTCCTTTTTATTTGCAGGGAGCTTCCTCATTCCTTTTGTTCTTTTCTCTGCCTTGGTGAAGGCATGCAGAACTCTCTTCGTAATGGAGGGTTCTGGGTTTCTTCTTGGACATCTCACAGCCAAGGGTCCCTTTTGCAGACAGCTGATGAAGGACAAGGATTTGCTGACCTCAGCAGCAGCGCAAAGGCAGGTTTTTTTGCCACAGCAGAAAGTTCTTTGTAACTTGGGACCCCAGTTCTGAGCTTTTCTGATACAGCCTCAGCATGGCACCAAAAAATTACGAGGCGAATGTTTACATCACCACTTGGGAGAGTTAATGGTGTGGATCTGACAATTTCCTTTATCCCCCACAACAAGGCGATAAGAGCAGCACTGACATTCCAGTGCGGGTGTGGTGTGCCGCATCCCGCTGAGTTCTGGTTGCTCACATCAGTTACACACAGAGTTCTGCACCCTGTGGGCTTTATCTTACAAGATGTCTCATCGTAGTCTTGACCCCATCCTGTACAGCAAGGCAAAATACATTTTGGGTGCCTATTCTGCAGGGCTGGAGTCAGGCCACTGTGGGGCCCACGTGGCAAAAGCTGTGTGCCACAGCAGGCAGCACTCCGAAGCTGTTGGCACTTCTTGCTTCTTTCATGTTTCTTTTTTTCCCTTTTTATTTCCCCCCGCATTTGATTATCGGTATCATGGAGCAAATTTAACCACACTGTTTTGAAATAGAAGGGTTTCAAGACTGCCTAACCTCTCCTCTGCTGAAATTCGCTGTGCACTTACCACTTGGCAGACACCAGAAATAGCTCAGTGGGTGCTTTTTATAGTCATCATCAGAAAAAAAAAAATTGCCACCCCATTAATACACTTCTTTTTGTTCTAACTGCTGGTAAATGTGAGTGTCTGCACAGATTGGTGCTGGCTGAAACTCCAGTCATTATATTGCAATAATATTTTTGATAGATTTTCAACAGCTCCAGAATTTCTGTCAACATCACTTTGGCTTTTTAAAGTTCTTTTCTTTAATAGGTCCCAGGACCCATGAAAACATTCAGGTCAGTTTAGTACCTGAATCTTCCCAAGTAATTAGCAGGTAGAATTACCTGGTAGCAGTCAGTGTTTTCCCCCATAATCCATCCACAGGAGCTGCAGCACGGTAATTGCTATCTCTGGCGGCCCTGCAAACATGTCTAATTTAATCTGTCAATAGGGATTTTTCTGTCTGTTTTTTCATTCCTGATGCCAGGCAGTGAATTTTTCTTTCAGAAGGACAGACTCAAAGTGAGATGGATATATTGAACACGTGGATCTCAAGGAAATGTATTTCCCAGCAACTGTAAATGTGTAAAAGCATTCAGAGCTTGTTCTCTTCTCCACATGACTTTTCAACAGGTTAAAAAAAAAATGTATGTAGCAGAAATATACGCACCAATATGGTCCTCGTTTACTGGAGCAGATAAATGCCAAGCTGACCATGGTGCCTCATCGCCAGCAGCGCAGCATTTCATCCCTTCTGGCTTCTTTGGGGATGCTCTGGTGTTCTCTTGTGTTGACTCAGTGATGTCAACTGCTGGTGAGACACATGTAGCTTTTAGTCTCCCCTCAGTCAGCATTTGCCGGTAGTGAATGAACAGATGGGCTCAGATCTGCTCTGAGACCAGATGTGGCATGTGCATATTTACAGGGGACTCCACAGGCAGGCTTTTCACCAGCAGGTTCTGCATCATGGCTGGCTCTGTGGGTACTCCTGTGACTGTGTTTGGGAGCAGGGGTGGGTCAGAGGGCTGCAGTTCTCTTAATTGCTTCATTTGCCTAAATGCTCCTTTCTTACATGTGAGATTGCAGAGTACTGTGTGCTTTTGCTCTGTGTTAAAAAACAAGATCCTATTCCTCATAAGGGAAAGAATATATTATAATGATAAAAGTGGTTATTCCCAAAGAGAGACAGAGTGATATGTGCATTATATATTCTCTACAGATCTATAAACAGTCCTTTGAGTCCGTTCAAATCACACTGTGAGTCACTGATGTTTCCTATTTAGTTTTCAGTCAAGACCCTAGCATCTCTGTTGTAAAGGAAAAATAAAAATCAGATAATCCATCGTGAACAAACCCATTGGGCATGTTTTGGAGCAGTCCTGGATATACAACACACAATATTCTTGCTTATTAAAGGAGAGGATCCCAGAGAATCAGAGTCATGTTCTGTCAGGGACTGTAAGCATACAGAGTAAAACTGTCCTTCCTGAGAGCATGAGCAAGTCCAGATTCTCAGGTGACCTAGCTGGCGTTGCTAAGCTGGAAGCAGCAAACCTATATTGCATTAGCCACTTGATAATATGACCTTTTATTCCTTTCCATAAAAAAAAAATCCCTTTTGAAAAAGTAAACAGCATAGGCTTGTAACAGTAAAGGACCATAGCATGCTACTCAAGTTCTTGTGTTCCTTTTTCTTAATTTGAATTTCCTAGTTTAAAAATTGAACCTTTGAATTTAGGAATACTGTTTTCACTGGCTAGCATTAACATTTGTAAGTACTGCAGTTATTGAATAAATGGATATCAAAGTTAAGTAACTGTGGCAGAATCTATAGTGAACATAAGTAGAACAATTTTATCAATGAGTTAAGACCATAATTTAATGTAAAACAAAAGAGAAGATCTTATGTAAATTGAAAGATTCAATTCCTTTAAATACAAGTGAAATTTCGTGTAATCACTGATCACATTTTTAGTATTAGAATTATTTGTATTTTGTTTTTTTTTTGGGGGGGCCTTAAATTATACAATATAGTAATACTTCAATGTAGGTCATTTTAGAAGACCTAGAAGTTTTATAGAGAACTCACTCCAAACTGCCTCTCTATTCAGCAGATTAAAAATTGAGGTCCTTCTGTAGTTTAAATGGCAGTCAGTAAATCCACAGGTAATCCCTGTAACTTTTCATATAAATTTGATAGCGAAAGAAAGTATGCTACTAGCATCTCTATAACATAACTGAGCTTCATTGCATAACTCAAACCATGATGGAGATTTTGACATGCTCAGTGGCAATCTGACAGATGTGTCATAGTGTCTAATCCCCCAAAGCCCCAAAGCTCTTTGAAAATGGGTGTTTCTGAAAGACCAGATTGGAAAACATGCTGCATTTTTATTAAGCTTTTTCTCTCAGTGCCTGTATTACTTCCAGCGTCCTCTTGTTGGCAGACTGACTGTACAGCTGTGCACTAACGAGTCTGGCAGTTCTGCTTTGCTAGCAAAGAGATAACATAGATATAACTATGTATAGTTAAATTATATATTTTATATAAATAATATAGAAATGTTATACTTTGTTTATGATTTTAAAATATTGAAATTGTGAATTTAGGGCTATTTTATCCCAAATTTTCTTTTTCTGTCAGGATATGAATAGTATATTGATGTGTCACAACTTCAGTATTTCTGGCGTTTAAAAAAAAAGAGGTAACGTTAATATGAATTTGTGATAAATTCAGAAAGTATTCCGGAGAAATATTTATAATGCTAGAAGAAAATATACTATGTGCTTGAATGTGATTTTAACAAAATGGCCCCCAAATCTAAATGCAGACAGAGTCTCTAGTCCTGGGATTTGCCAGCATACCTCTAGGCCAGACTCATGGGAGACTGAAAGGGGGTTCCACTGAAACATCGCTGTGTCCTATAGATTGTGCTCTGCGGTTTTTCAGTTGTTTGGATGACATCCACAATTGGTAAAAAGAGAAAATTGGGCCAGTTTACATTCTGTTACAGAGCAGCTTCCTGGATGACAGAATAATTTCCAATCAAAGAGCCCTGGATTACTCCCTGCTGTGAGCTAATAGGGTGCTAATTAGCATATTTCATTTATTTACTTAACTGGGATAAAAACAATTGGGCACAGGTCCCATTTACAATGGTTTCCTGGGGAAGCTGCAAACTGCTGTAAGTGTAACTGTGCTGCATTAAAAAGATATAAGCTCACATAAACATAACGTGCAGACTGAACACAAACTGGCATGGCTGCCCAATCTCCTCATAGACCAAGGTTTAGAACATTAAATAAAGCTGTGTCTGTTTCCTTTAAGTCTTAAATGAGATAAATGAAATTAGAGCAGCATTTTCCCAATCTTTGCTGGTCCATTGGTGACAATATTGAAGAAGCACTGTGCTGAGGACAGCATCTTGCTTTGCCTTGTATTCTCTTGTGCTGGCTGCCATCTTCATTTGTCGTGACTATTTGCTGTGCTGAAGGTTCGTGCAAGTATTGGTTCCCCATGAAACGCGAGTTAGAAATTATTGTCCTACTACTTTTTCCTCAGTTACAGTGAAAGAAGCAGCGAACAGCACTTTTAAATTGGCAGTTCCAGGCTGGGCTGCCTGGATGCTCCTGAGGTCCCTGAGGTTCTTAGGCTGGAGTTGCTTAAAACTGGAACACATTCCCAAGGTGGGACACACTTGTCCAGTGCATTGTGCCATTGGTGAACATCTTTCTAATTGCATGAATATTGAAAGGAGCCTTTTATTTATTTGCTTCCTCACCCTCAACCTCCCTTTGCTCAAGTTTTCCTGTGTGCAGGTCTCATTCCACACTATTGAACATTTTAAACTGCATTTTTGCATTTTTATGTCTTAAGCTAGACTTTTACCTGCAGTGAAATTCCTTATCCATTTAGATTCATATTCTGCTTAGTTATGAAAATCTGGATTAGCCCTGAGGCGTTATAATATCTCTCTGCATTTGGGAGGCAAGTTCATTAAACTATATGGAGAGATTTTGAGATCAAGAGACCTGAGGTTTGCGTCTGCCCTTCTTCTTGTCTCATTGTGTGATGTTGAGTAATCTGCCTTTCCATTCTGCACTTTCCTTATCTGTAAACTGGAGAGCATAATGCTTTATCCTGCCCTTTTAAAGATGCTTTAGTGTTCCTAACTGGAAGATGCTTTATGGCAAAGATACATTCATGCCCAGACATCTGCCCCCATCCCAAACCTCATCCTCATAGCTGTGAGAGGATCTTGCTCTTGTTTTTTTCCCAGACCAGAAAGACCTTGTGCTGGGAAAGAGCAAACTTGCTTTGTATGTTTCCTGGACTGCATGTTTCCTGCACTGTACTGAGTGAAATACCCCTCTGGAAGAATATTGCCCTTCTGCATTTTCTATGGTTGTAAAATGGCTAAGTATAAAGCATCTAAGTATAAAAATTTATAGACCAACTAGAGTAAATAGAGACCTGAGCATGGGGAGATGCAGCACCTTTCTTCGGCCTTTTAAAACTTGTTCCAAGGAGGCATGCCTTCAGTGTTTTTCATGCTAAAGTTATAGTATATCCCAGAAAAGCATAATCTTTTCCATTTCCTCTCCTTGGATATAGAAATACTGCCCATCTTTTCTGATACAGCAATGTCTCTGCAGAAAAAATATGGTTCTGCTTTGGGGTTTTAAGAGTAGGCCTAGCTGCTAGAAGCTATATACCCAAGGGAATTTAAACATGAAGTGAAACATTTGTTATTTTGTTTTCCCCAGATCCACCTGAACATTCTGAAGAAATGAATGGAACTACCCACAGAGGACTAGCCCCCAAATTTGAGAATATTCCCTAGTCAATCTCATAGCTACAATATATTGGCACAAATTTAGGAAAAAATGAAACTACAAGCAAATTTTCCCAAGGCTTGTGTGTTCTTGACTACAGGCCCAGGAATCAGACTGTTGATCTGTGTGCAGGAGAAACTAGTGGTCATGCTTCCAGGGCATTTGGATTCCATCAGAGGCCAAAAATCTGGATGATAGTTCTGTACAATTTTAGTGTGTTCCATGTTGGAGAGCTCATCGTTGGTGAGTGAACCAATTTTTCAGTAATCTTTGTCACAGCAGGCAAGATAGAAATTGGCCTGTAATTTGTAATCATTACTTCTTTGCCTGAGATTAATCATGGATCACCTACAGTGAAAAAAGATGCCTCCTAACCTTAGGAAGGACCATTCTCCATTCAGAAAGCCATAGATGCTTTCTGCTCACAAAGCACACTTTGTCTTGACCATCCTTCTTTTTTATGTCAGGTGGACTTTTATCTATATTCTGCTTTTCTCTACAAGACTGAATACTCCAGACTTTTTACATCAAGCTATTTTCTTGATTCTTAGTATTGTGAATGAGATTGGAGGGTGGGGGGAGAGCTTTGGGGTTTTCCTATTGATATATTTTTCAGCAGGGACAAAAAGGTGTCATAGTGCATGCAAGCAGATGTGGGCAGTGAACAGAAATAACCTTTATTAGCATAGAAAGGCTCTGGTTACTAACAGGTAGTTAATATGAGGAATTTGGGTTAAAGGATACTGTGATTCTATAGATCTGAGTTGGCTTATGAAAGCAAAGCATTCACAAAGCAGCCCAGCTAGTCTGGCACTGTACTATATATAGTGAAACTGGAAAGCTTCTGATATTCAAAATGATTTCTTAACTGACCTCCTTATGGTATCACTAAAGTTTCTTATATAATGTTTTAATTTTTTTTTCACTTAACATCTGCCTTCATTTGGACACTGATTTTGCTTCCTCTGCCCTGACCTTGAGTTTGGTGTTGTAATGTGAAATGCTTTTGAACTGAAGTTGTCTCATTTGCTATGATAGTGATAACAAAATAGGAGATCACAGAAAAGGAAAAAAAGAAGTGTGAATAGGTTACAGGGATGACTATGGGATATCAATATTGAAAACAGTAGATATGGTCATGGTATTCAACTGGCATCAGGTTTCCAGTAAAGATATGTACTGTACAACTTTGATTATCCCTGTTCAAGAATCATAAATTTAGACAAGGACAAGTGAGAAAAGCCTTCTAGAGTGCTTAGGGCAATGAATTGCCTATTGTACGGCAAACAGTACAAAGGAAAAGAGTTAAGAAGGTGAAAGACAGGGTTAGAATGCCAACAAATATATATGAAAGGCCTGCAATTAAATTGGAAAAGAAAAAGTTTCTAAGCATCATACACCATCACTGGTGTATGCATATAACCATATGGTGGTATAAACCATATGCTGGTATACCCGTCACTGAATAATCTAGGAAGTCCTTTCCAGTATATTTCCTATAGTGATGTGTTCCTACATATGTGTTCATGTAATTTTCTTGGATTGGGATAAAATGTCAGAATAATGTTTTGAGATCTAGTTTTCAAATAATGAGCATGTGAATTGGAATACATAACTTAAATCAAGCTGTAGGATTAGAAATTTCTGAATAGCTTGTTTTGGTTAGCTTTCCTCTTGATCTGTAAACACCAAAACTATTGATTCTACTGAAAAGAGAGCAGCAAGAAATACTGGAAAAAATAGCATACGTAAATTACTGGTCACGTCTCACTGATTACTTTTTCTATTTAATTGAGAGGTTAGATACATCTGACTTGTACTTCAGATTCAAGGCAATTTAAAAAAAAAAAAGAAAAAAGGAGCACTGGCAAATTGTAATTTTTCTAATATGTCCAGTGAGGCCACTAATTTTAAGTGAATATTTTTGAAGTTTCCCTGGTGGGCTGCAGCTTGCTTTAAATTATCATTGGTGCATGTGTTTTATGTGGGATATATGTATGAACTGAACCAAGCTCCCTGCAGAAGTTGGGGGAAACTACCTAATTTTACATGTTTTAGAAACATTTTCCTTTTCTAACTGGGATGTCTCTGGATGGCAGAGACATTCTGTAGCAGAAATGATAAGTCATGGCCTGATGCAGTGATTGAGCACCTTGTGGTAAGGCAGGGCCAACCCAGGGTTGCTCAGGTGCATGCAATGCACCTGCAATGCACCTGAGTGACCAGAGGGGTGGAGCCAGGATCCACCCCTTCCCAGACATCATTTAAGGGTTGGCAGTGGAGGCAAGGGTATCTTGCTGGAGATCCCTGCCTAGCTGAGGCCTTCCAAGGGTATGCAGCTTTTTTCCTTTGTTTCTGTGTCCGTGGCTGCTGCGTATGAGCTTGTTTTCATTTGCTGCAGCCAAAGACTTTGCCAGCACACTGTTACTGCTATACTTTCCATCACTCTATAGCATTACAGATGCTTTCTGTAGGGATGACTTTTATTTGTTGTTGTGGTATGTTTCTCAAAGTCCTTTTACTTAATTATGCACTGAGATAATGAAGAAGAAAAGTGCTTCTCTGTCTTGGTGGTTATTGTCTGTAGAAATTATTTAAGCTTGTCAATAAAATGGGTGAAGCTTTGTGCATATCTGCCTGAGATATCCTACTGCATATCTGGAATATTATCCTGTGTGGACTTGTGTTCTCTTGTACGTGGGATGGAACTGAAATTCATGTTTTCTCTGCTGGGTGAATGCTGTAGGTG
This sequence comes from Pavo muticus, assembly GCA_016647715.1. NCBI lineage: Eukaryota > Metazoa > Chordata > Aves > Galliformes > Phasianidae > Pavo > Pavo muticus. The sequence continues at coordinate 467,714 of JACDJE010000494.1, forward strand.
CTGGTTAGTGTATGAAAAAAGGATGTTAGAATGTTGTCATAGAGAGCTCATGCAGGGGTATTTTTTCACAAATTTTGGAAAGTGTGGTTGGAAAAACACTGTGCGCAAAGCTGGGATGTTAATTCATGAGTGTTAGATTTGTGGCATATAAAATTGAATTATGCCTGCTGTTGGACATGGAGGCATTCTCATTCTGTGCACTGGGGGAGAAATGTTGGCCGTGAACTTGACTGCCCTTCGAGGAATTGCTCCTTGGTGTGGACTAAAAGCGATCATGTATTGGCCATCCTGGAGGAACTGAAACTAACAGGAATGTGATTGGCTCCTGGAGTTTGAGATGAAATAAGACAGGAGAGATATTTGGATGCTTGGGAAGAAGGTACAGGGCTCTGAAAGGAACAAACTGTTTCCTTTCCCCATGTTCTGCTCCTCACCCTGAATGAGGTGACAGGGCAGGAGGGATCTGGGTGAGCTAACACTTGGCTGATGGTGCGTGGTCTGAATGTGTAAATACCCTCTGTCTCTGCTTCTTATCCCTTTGTGCTCTAGGATCACACCAGGGGTCCACAAAAAAATGAAAGGAAATTGTGCTAAGGGAGTTTCTATTTCTATCTCATTTCTCCAAACATTGCTGACATGCAGTAGTTTTGTATGCCAGTCCTTGCTGCCCATTTACGTCTGAGCATCATAACTCAGGGATGAGTAGTTGAAAGAAACTGAAAAGCTCCTCCTGGCTCTAGGTGATTTATAAACTGAATATTTATATAAAATAATGGAGGGGGGGACATTGTGACAATATGGTAACTACTCAGAAGAGACAACTGGACATTTGTGAACTAATGAAGTTTGTCTGTTTCTGCTTCTATGCACACAAGAGATGTACTCAGATATATTTACTTAATTAATTTTTTGCTTTTGTCTCATTTTCTGTGTTCCTTTGTTGCCTGATCGATCTTCTTGTTATTTGAGCTTGCTCTTTTTTGTCTGCTGAAACTGATATGTGTATAAGCTGTAGCAAAGATAGCTGAATATTTGAGATTTTGAATGTGTGACTCATTCTGCTGTGAACTGAATACACTATTTTCTTACTATCTTTATCCTCTAGAAAAGTATTGAGATGCATATTCATATTCCCTTAAATGAGAAAAACCCACCTCTTTTTAATATAAGTTTAAAAATATCCTTTGGTATAGTTTCAATTTTTGAAATATTAATTTCAGTGAATTGGTGGTTTAAAAAAATAATTCTGCATACACCTCCTGAAAAACCATTCAGAACCCCGCTCAATCTACTCTGTAGCAACAGCAAAAGGAAAAAACCACCAGTAAAGATATAAAATAAATATGCCAACTTTAAGTTTTGATTTTGAAAAAGTATTCTCAGTCAGTATGGGTTTGTGTTTTCCAGTGCCTCAGGGCTACATTTTCTTTCTGTCCATCAGAGAAGTCTTTTTGTGAAAGTCTACCTTTTGTAGACTTGAGGAGAGGCTGTGACCTGCTGCACTGCGCTTGGTCTGGGAGTCAGGACCCCCCTCTCACCGACCTTGGGCAAATCCCTATGCTCTGCTTGCCTTCCCTTGCTCTCTCCTGCCCATCTTCTGGTGAGGTGTTCGACACAGGGACTGTCCCTTGTTTGTTCTGTGTAAGGGCTTCTCTCAGCAGAGTGCTGTTCTCTATCAAAACTCCAGGTTGCTATTTCTGTACAGAATGTAACTTTTGGTTTGCTTGTAGATGTTATTAACTAATTGGTGTTAGAGGTCTTTTCTAACCTTGATGATTCTCTGATTGCATGATTTATGTTTCAGTAATAAAATGTGACACACTGAAAGTACATAACTTGTGTCATAGATATGACTTCAAGTAGTTAATACAGGAGATGCTCATCTCTTTGGATACTTGCTTTTATTTTTGCATTTTTTGTTGAAAGGCTAAATGCTCTATTTCTTAATGCAAAATGAGGTTTGTGTCTTTACAGTGAATAACCATGGCTTATAACATGTTAGCAACTGACACTGTCAGGACTTTGATAAGCAGAGAGGTTTTTATTACTTGTACCTTTTATTAATGCCATTTTCTTCATAAGGTGATAACTTGCAGTTGTATATAAGGATGTGTAGTAATTGGTATTTTTTGGATGCTATATCAGAAATCTTCATACATGTATCCTTTTGTAAATATATGAACCTGTAGAGAGAGAAGTAAAGCCACAAAGAGAATTGTTAAATCAGACTTGATGTGCTCTGCCAAACAAAGGAAAAGTTCAAACTGCATTGTAGATATAGAGCAAATGAATTTTTCTGCAGCCATAGACACTCATCCGTGGTCTAATAAAGGGTATTCTAATTCTTTCCTTTCTTCAAGACATTATAGCCCTGTCTGTATGGGAACCCTTATCAGAATTGAAGCAGACGGGTGAGAACACAGACCGCCCTGGGAAGTTGATCAGGATGTGAACAGAGCCCAGAAAGAGCACTAATCACAGCCCACTGCAGATAGCCTTCCAAAAATGTGCTGGATTAAAGAATATTATATAAGAACTCAAACATTCTTCATTATGTGAACTCTTCTTTTGAAAATCATCAAACAATTTAGACAGTTATAGTATATTTGAAAGTGGTGGAGGAAGGAAAAAAAGATAATGTTCACAGAGACTAATTGAAGCAAAGAGATAGGTTTCTTTCTTTATGTTCCATTTATTATTTTTCACCACTTGTTTTATTAACATGCATCTAGAGTTACACGTTGCTTTAATCTCCTTGATTAAGACTTGCTGAAAGGTTCTGTCACTATTTATTGTCTGAATGCCTCAGGTCCCTCTCTTTGTTTTACATCAGCTATGCCAATACCTCTTTTGAGTTGAAAAGGAAATACTGTTGTTTCACTAAAGTTTAGTAGGATTGATGTTCTCTTAAAAAAAAAAACAACAAAAAAAACCCAACAGCAAACAGAAATTCAGATGCTTGGCTAAGTAGTATCTTGAGAGAGAAAAGCATCCTTTTACTCCAGCAGATATGCTCAAATGAATATTCACAGTATCTTTTCAGAGCTGTTTTCCATGTTCTTTTCTTACTACCGGTTTGCCATGAGTATCATTTTCCTGATGAAATGTCCAGTTTTCTTTCCTCTAATAAATCCATCTTCAGCGCTGTGCTGTGCTGTCTCTTCAGCTAGAAGGAGTTAACTCTGCTTGCCAACACTTTGCTGCTGAGCCACATTTAAGTAGTTCATTGGGGCATTGTGACTGTAAATGAGATATAGCATCTTGACAACTGTTCATGATTTTTTTTTCATAAATAAATAAAACTGCATCAGAAGATATTCTATTTCTAAGGAGTAGACAGTTAAAGAGAGTGCTTCCCTACTACTCATCCCTAGAAAGAAATTTACTCAAGTTTACTATGATTTCAGTCCAAGAGGGGAAAACATTTTTAATCTAGGATCTTTTTCCTGTCAACGAGTTTGGGAAGACACTTAACAGTAGTATGAAGTAAAGTCCATTGTAAAGGTGACTAACTCATCGTTATCACATGCATGCTGGTCACGAAACACATGCTACTATTTCTATGGTACTGTTATCTTTGATATTATAAACTTGATTATTTTTTATTTTTTCCCAAACTGGCTTTTTATATTCAGGAATATGTCTGGAACTGTATAATTTAAAAAATATTTCTAACGTGGTAGAAATATTTGTATGCAAATACCACCCTTGTTCCCAAATCTAGCCATTAGATACTGGATTTTGTTTTTTCTTTGTGTGTTTGTGTACAGGAAAGAGAGAAGCTCTAGTTACAAAAGAATCCAGTTATAATACCTGCAGGTTAGAGAACATAAGATCTGCTTGGAGAGTTGGTAGCTAAAAACACAATTTAAATATTCTGCACTGTTAATGCTTCAGTTTAATAAAAACTGTTGTAAGGAAATATTTTAGGATACAGACATTTAGAGCATTTGGATTACTTTTGACAACAGTGCAAGGAATCCATTCAAAGCTGATTTCTCCCTTTTGTTCACTGAGGACCTGCAGAATCTAAGATAAAAATGGCAGTTGTCCTCAGGGCACCCTGAGGCATGTCATTAAAATTGGAATTTGATCCTCTTTTCATGGTTACTTGGGACAATCAACCACAGCAAACCTGAAAACTCATCAGTTTTCAAAAATATGATATGCCCTTGACTTTGTCAGTTTGGATTCGGTGTGCAAGATTTGAGTATTTCAAAATCCCTTTAGATGTCACTCTGTCTTCAAGAATACAAACATTGTGTCTTGTGCAATATGAAAGATACAGTCCTAAATTTTTCTGAGCGCTTACCCTATATATGCAAAGGGACAAACTAAATTACAGTCATCAAAGGAAAATGCTTTATTAATTGAGAATTTGAACACAACTAATTGTAACAAATAGAAATGTACAAAGTCCAGTTTTTTTTAACTATTAATACATATTTTTAATTGGAAAATTAGGCTGTCAGAAGAAATTTGGAGCTTTCCAATCTGCATGAAACTATCAATTCTACCTGGCTGTGTATTTCTATTTGATAACTACAATTTTAAAAAGTACCTGGAAAATGGATGTAGCACAATGTTTTGCCATTTGTTCCTCCATACTTGGCCTCTTACTGCTTTGAGGTGTCTTTCCCTCCACTATTCTCAGCTCCTGAGTTTAAAGAATTTGCACACCCTTTCATATATACTTTTTATAAAAAGCAGAATGATCACTTTTCTGTTTCCTGCAACTGGGCTGCCGGAAAATTGTATTTTGCCTATGTGACAGGGGAGCCACAAGCTCACCATTTTGCTATCACTCTGCAGCTCGCCATCAGCAGCTCACTGGTGCCTGATGTGCCAGAAGCCATATGGCCACCTCTTTCTGCTCTTCTTTCTGCTCCCCTGAAAGTTGCAAGAGGAGAAGGACCAGCTGCTGACACCAAGAACAAACAGGGATTTTCCTCGAGAGGAGCAGTAATGGTGAGACCTTTGGGTATACCTTGGCTTTCCCCCAAGACGTTTTCTTTCCAGCTACCCATACCCTTAGACTTTCTGCATTGTGCATTCTTATTCCTTGTGTTGTTGTTTTTTACATCTCTTTTTTACTTAATCTGTAAACTAAAGGTCCTAGTTAATATGCAGATTATTTGTAACTGCTAATCTGTTCATTTAATAATTGGCATAAGTGTGTTACATACACACGATCAGTACAGAACTTGGCAGCTTTAGGCAGGCAGAGGTTTCTGCTCCTAATCCCCATAAGGCACACTGGTTAAGGTTTTTACTTGCACCATTTGTGTGGGAAGGAGAAACTTGGTCTATTCATGTGGAAATTCCTAATTGCTTTCTTCATTTTGATGGATTTATAGGTTACGGCAAAACATAATTGCAAGTAACATAACAAAGCAACATTCTCATGAGCACATGTAGTGGTGCTATTATAAATAGCACAACTAACATCTCGTTTTGACTGTTGTGAGAGTACATAAATCTGAAGGTCACGAGTTTTCTTGCTGTGAGATTGCTGCTGTTCCTCTCCTGCTTCTGTTTGCAGGAGGATTCCTTCAGTCTTCAATCCTGAAGGGCAACATCTGTTGCTTCACTTTCCTGATCTGTTGCTTGTCATTGAAATAGTTAATAGGATGCGCTAGGGACTCCTGCTAGCTTGGTATTTGTCCTGAATTTTCATTTCCACAACTTAAATCACTGGGTTTTTACTGAACACTCAGCTTTGTAAAGTAATCCTTTAGATGACTTTGTAAGATAGAATGGAACACGTAAAACAGAGATGTGCCTTTGGCAGCTGAGAAGGTTGCCCATCTACCTGCTCTGCAACACACTGGCAGAAAGATACTCAGAGCCACTTAGTGCTCTGCTGTGATGTCTTCCTCATTGGTGGGACTGTGAGAGGGGCTCCAGGTGGGTAAATGAGGGAAGGAACCAAGACCTAAGATTAGAAGAAGTCATGAGGGTTGGCATTTAGAATACCTCTGCTGTCTGCCTAACTTCTGCACTGACTTTTCTTTTGCAAGAGTTGATGAAGTACCTGATGTCTTTCTGCTTTGGTTTGCTTGTGTTAAATCAGTAAACCTGTCTCCCTCTGTAGATTGAAAATGCTTCTCAATTAAAAAACAAAAGAAACAAAACAAAAAGAAAAACAACAAAAAACCTCTGTCAGAATGTTCTAGGAACATAAAGGCTTTTCAGACACTGAAAGTCTCCTCAGATTAGTTATTATTATGACTTACAATGAATATATATTACATCTGTAATAGAAGTGTATATGAACATAGCCCATCAAGTAAGTGATGAATAGCTGTCTTTATTAAAGAAGAAGGTCCTTCTCAACAGAGCTGTTCTCCGATTTTGAACTGACCAGTTCTCCAGCCTCAGGGAGTTGTATCTCTGTATGCTGCACTGGGAAGGCTCACCCAGACAGGTCTGTGCCACCACATCCAGTTGGTGGCTGCCATTCCTTCACTGTCACTTGAGGGACAGGCAGAGAGCATGTGAAGTCCTGGTTCAGGCTTTCTTAGACACAAAGTGGTATTCTTTGGAAGAGAACTGGACAACATTCATACATTGCATTTCTAGTATGCTACAGCACTTTTTTTTACAGAGCTCCAATGTCAAGACTGTTATATATACAACCTTGTTAAGTCTGAGGCTGGGTGTGTTGGACTTACATGAGCAAAACCAAAATGACAGCATGCCTGGTGTTGACACAAGTCAGAAATGACTTTGCTTGAGCCAGTTCAGGTGTGAGGAAAGTCAGAACTTTGAAATTCAGATTTAAAAATCCTCCCCAAAATTCTGCCAGCAGGCTGCCCCCGACATGGTTACTGTCTGCTTGTGTTAAATCAGTAAACCTGTCTGCATGAGAGGTTTGTAAGTAATGCAGCTGCATTGACACAGGCTGAAGTGAGATTTTTAGGAACTGGATTGAAGAGTTAGGTAGAATTCCTTTAAAAATTATAATCAAGTGCATTTAATTGCATTTGATTGGAAAAAGAATCCTCTTAGGTTTTCCTAATTCTTAAAATTGAATGCTGTGGTTGTGGATAATGTTTGAGAGACAAGTGAGAGGAATGGAGATTAACTTGCATTTTTTGCATAAATTCTAGATTTTGATCACCAAAGATTATTTATATGTGTACACTTGTAATTACACTGAGACGAAGTATCAAAAACTGCCATCAAAAATCCAAATTAAATAAGAAGAAAATGTGTAACTTGTAAAAGATTTAAACTTTCTCAAGCAATAGCTGAGTGGCAGCACCAGAGAACTGAAAAACAAATTGGTTGTCAAAGATGACTGGGAAAGCAAGTGTGTGTGGGAAGCTATCAGAAGTGATCCCCATTTTAATTAAAGGCTGTTTTTTTCAACAGAAAATGCACTTCTGTTGCCTGACCACTTGCTTCATTCTATCTTTACTTTTTAGAATTTCACTTCTTGAGTTCATGTAATTATTAGAGAATTTAAAATTGTTATGCGTGCAAAGAAAACTTCTTATTTATGAAGGAAATCTTGAAAATGGCATTCAAAAGAGAAAAATGAACCTTGAAAAAAGTTCAAAACTGGGAGACATCCAAAACAAACCATACATAAGTTATGTTAAGGTACAAATTTTTAGAGCCAGTTCATGATTATTTTTTCATCTTTTTCGTTTATAAATCTTTCACTACTAGTGCTAGAATTAATCATTAATTTTGGAAGGATTTAAGTTTACTACAATGAAAAAATTCTAACCAATTCTAACAACAAAGTAAATCTGGAATAAGTCCATTAACTTTGAATTAGGGGACAAGTGTATTCCAACACACAGTTTGCTGTGCCTTTTCCCTCTTTTACTGGAACATTTTGCCCCTTCCCCCCTTTTTTTTAATGTGTAGATTTTTTCATTATAATAGCTTTTTATCATTATATTAATTCCTCACAAGGGGTAGTGAAGGTACAAGCATGCTAGCATACTGAGTTTGTGTACTTTATACTGTGTATTGAAAATTGAGTCATACTAGTTTTAAAAATTATATATCGAAATTGTAATACAAACTCTGAATAAAATCATCTGCTATAAATCATATATTTGGATTGCAACCACTGTGAGACTGAGCCCTTGCAGATTCTTAAACTTTCCTCTGGATAATTTTAAAGCTTCACTCAGCCTAGGATTTTAGCTTAAATCTATTAAACAGAAAGGTCTTAAGACCGTCTGTCAGAGTTTTCTGTAGATAGTAACATAAGTACTGGGCTTACTCAAATGTTGGCCTCAATGGAATCTGAATACCTTGAACAAGGTGCTTCATAGCAAGAGCTGAATCTAATATTAAATATAAAATATTGATTGTTTAGATTTCTTGCTGAGAAAACTCATTAGCATTTTAATATCAGTGCATGTGTATTTTCATATGACATTCTATTAATTTATGTTTGGTCAATATGAAAATGCCCTTCTTCTGAGGCTCAGACATTCCTATTCTTAAAGATATATAGTTTTAGTTCCGTGACCTTTATCATAGAAACATTGAAGAGTAAATCTCATTCAAAGCATTTAAATGAGATCAAACATAAGCTGCAGAGTAGATAGAATGGAGACTCTGCTCTTTCTATAATGCTTCTGATGGAAAACTTGCCTTTATCCCCTTATTGTTGAAGTACAACATAAATGTGATCCCACACCAGACTAAACTAGGATTGATACAAGTGGCTGTGTTCTGAAGTCACTGCAAATGAAATCCAAATCAGATGTATAAAAATTAGTGTTCCATTTAAATTTCAGTAGATACATTTTCTTCACATTGTAATAGTGGAGACATCTTAATGTTGAAGCACCAGTTCTAAGCAGCAAAGGCAGTGTTAGTAATGCTTATTAATACCAGTTACGTGCAGATTTTTTAACATCTTTGCAAATCTTGCTGTGATATATCTCAACAAACAGCACCAATTAATCATCGCTGCTATGCCTTAGTTTTGGTCCATTTACTTTTCTGTTACTAAAAATGTAGACATAAAGACATTTAATTATAAATATGAATAAATATAAAATTGAAAATGACCTTTATTACAATGGAGCATTTGTGAATTTGGAAGTTTTGGAATGTTTGTTTGTATACCGTACTGTATTTCTGTCTTAGTTAAGGATTTCATGATAGAAGGAAATAGTCTCACACCTTAGCTAAAAATTGTGAGTGTGAATGTGGCAATTGGGTAATGAGGGATTTGTAAACTTAGTAAAGTATGTAATTCTCCTCCTGGGTTCTTGTCTATCTGGATTTTTATATCTTCAAGAACTTCTTTTTTTATGTCTTTAAGTACTTCATGATCAGTAAATAATAAATTCAATTTACTGAAGTTTTGTCACATAGAAATACTCGCTTGGAATATATATTTTTAATTGGCATCAATGGCACATTTCCCAGGGAGCATAACAAAATGGATCATTTAATAGATGCCCAATCTCTCCATCCATCTATCTATCAGCACAGCACATGATGTTTTGACTTTAATATGGTAATTATCTCAGGCTGACTTCAGAGGAGGAAGCTGCCACCCACACAGCAGTGCTTAATTACTTTAGACTTCAGTTTGCCAAGAGAAAATTTGACTTTTTTTGCACATTGCATGGAATTGAAATGATTTCATTGTCATTTTATTTGAAATGCAGCCTGACATCACCATGGCATCATGGGAAAGAAAATGCAAAATTTCTCTGAAATTCTTAAAATAGGCTGAAAGCTGCCTTATATTTTAATGGTTTTCTATGAAGGCTGTGTTCACATTCCTTGAATGTTAATGATGAGCTGCTTCAGCTTATGGGAGGAATTTTTTTTCTGTGAATACATTTCATTTGCAAGCCAATGAATGCATTTTGTTTTAAAGTTGCCAAAAGCTAATACAAACTTTGGCATTTTAAGGGTAGATGACTGTTCAAATTAATGTTTGCATAGTGTAAAGTTTGAGCACATAACTAATAAGATGAAAGAGATAATGAATTAATGGTAGTGTACAGGCAGCTCAGGAATCAAAGAAGTAATTTTTGTCATTGACAGTCACAGTTGTTATGAAATGAGATAAAGTTGCGTATGTGTGTTTTCAGAAACTGAAAGCTAAATTTAATATCTATGAAAATTAGCGCAAGTTTTTTGTCTGTGTTGTTAAACATGCTGCTAATTTATTCACTATATAAATACTGGGAGTAACCTGCTTGAATTAAACACTGCAGTCAGGTTTTTGTGCTCAAAGAGGGGAGCTCAATTCCTAGATGTTTTACCTCATCTCTGCTGAAGACAAAGGGCCATTTTGGGATTGATTTCAAAGGCTTTATTGGGTCTCTTACAAGCCCTGATGCCAGTGTTGTTAAAATCATGTAAGTCTGCAAGAAAGGAGAAGAGATTTAGCGGGCCAGTAGCAGGAGAGGTCCCATGGGACAAAATTCTTTGTTAGGGTGGAAAACAAAGACCTGGGTCCCTGCTCTGATGCCTCCAGCAGGTGGATGTCTGCAGGAGTGTGAGTAGTGCAGTTGGGTTCTGCAAAATACCTGATGCAGTCTCTCCAGCTGTGGCCACGATCAGGGACAGGCTTTGGCTGTGCCTGATCAGCACACATTGTGCATGTTTCCCCTGGCCCTGCGTGGAGGACCGAGGTGGGAAGCAGCAGGTGCATTTCTCTGTGCCACGATCTGCAGTAAATCTTCACATGGTGAATGCTGCCAGTCTTGCTGTTATAATTTTACCCTCAACAAGAAAATTCAATATACTGTCTTCCCAAATGGCAAATAAATAATAGCAATACTTCCCTTTTTAAGGTAAGATATATCTTCTTTTTTTGGTTTAGACAGCTATACAGCAGAGAACCACTGAAATTATTATTTCTTTGTCACATAAACTTTTCACAAAAGAAGAATATAGAGAAGCCTTTTGAAATAAATCTGGTGACACTGGAGAGTTTACAAATACTAGCATATTAATATACAGCTAAAATAATAATAAAAAACACCATGCTGCTAAAGATGTTTAGTATTATCCGCTCGCTGTGGGAGTTTATTAGAAACTCCAGCTTTCTTTTATTAAAATTTCAATTGGCTTGGTGAATGAGATCCTATGTTAGTGTCATAAAGTGAGAAGCCAGAAGGAGAGGATATTGGCATTTAAGTGCAGATTTCATTTTGAAATAGGGTATATTATAGCAGAATATTACATATCACAAGTATTACATATTAGTGGTATAGAAATCAGTGCAACTATTTCTAATATTCATCAAATTGTTGTTTTCTGTGCCATCTGTTAGTCTATATGCATCGTTTTAAATATATCCTAAGAGATTTTTAAGTATAAATGAAAAGTAAATCCTGCTCGGTTCTGGCTGGCACAGATCTCCCAGAAGTGGCTTCAGTGTCAAGGAGTCAACTTTGAACCAAAGGATTAGGCCTTTGTGAACCAATATAGAGAGGACCAGGGATTTAGATTTGCAAGTTGTATCTTTTTAGGTCTGAGATTTAATAAGGATTTTGGTTTAAGACTGCTCAGTGTTATTTCACCTACTCTCACGTGTATGTAAAGCAGCTATGTGAACGTGAGAACTTACCTCAACAGTAAACTGGGCCTTTTTTGTCCTTTTAAAACAAGATCTCTGAGCTCTGAACAGCATTCAGCTGTGGTGCATAGTACTGTATAATTATGCTAAAAACATCGGCAAAGATTTTTGCTGCATATCAGTCCCTATTTTTCCCGGCACCTTCAAGAAGAATGAGCTGGAAAGCAAGTAGTATGCAGGGAAGTAGTGGGGGTGGGATGTTTACTTATTGCTCCTCTTTGGCTGGTCTGGAATGATTCTTCCTCTTGTGGACTTAAAATGGTGCTATTTTCTTCAAGTCCTGGGAAGCAGAAGTTGAGTAGGATACAGTATCAAGTAACAGCACTGGGCTGGTAAGGGAGGAGCATTGCTCTCTCACTTCTCTGCAGAAATGAGATTTGTTTGAACTGGTGGTCGAAGCTTGTTCCACCTCAGACTATAAAATATGAGTCTAAGATGTGTGTATTTGTGTCTATGTAGACATACACATATGCACAATATAAATACATATATTTCAAAACTCAGTTTCATACCTATGCTTTTCAAGAGCATCTCTGAACTGTTGTTCAATTATATATTGATATATGTTTTTTTCCCCTTGTAACTTCGGTGGTCTCAGCACAGTGACATCTGGGCATGTTGCAAAGTGGTCATAAATTAGCCCACAGTTTGGAAGACTGATGTGATTAACTTCAGATTAAAAAAAAAAAAAAAATTAGGGAGATTCCTCTCTTCTGCTGGTTGTGATTGGATAATCAGTGTTTCATTACTGGGTGAAGTGTGACTTTAGAAGTTGATGGCACCACCAACTCAGTCCAGCTGGAACTCTCCATGCTTGCAAAGGAAAACTCACGTTTCCCATCTGGATTCTTCAAGACATAGGAAGAAGTTTGCACTTCTGCATCTGCAGTTCTTTCATGACAGGTTCTGTAAATTTTACACATGGCTGCCTGCTTGGAAAATATTTTCCAGATTTACATGTTTACAGCATTGATATGTGAAGCTGAAGAGCCTTCCTTCTAGACTATGGCACAAGTATTCACAGATTGCACACTAACTTTATGAAATCTGGAAATGGATCATTTACAGCTTTCAGACAAATCAAAGTGCCCTTTGATCTTGACTCCAAGTTTCCTTAAGAGCAACAAGTAAAAATAACTTTTTTGTGTGTGTTTTTCCCTAAATATGGTCACTATTAATGTAGCTGTTATATCTCTCTGGAAATGTATGCACCACATTTAATCTGTTTTTGTTTTGAAGTGCTCCTCCTCTGAGGAGAAATATTAATTTGGCAAATGTAGGCACCAAAGAGTGCACTTGCATGAATGTGGAGTACATTTGCAGGGACTGTACAAACTCAGCAAGTGATGCCTTGCTCCTTTCTTTATTCCCTTCTACTTGCATGGTTTCTTATTCACAAATGTTATCACAAAACAGTATTAACTTTGTTGGGGTAAGAGGGAGCAAGCTCTGTGAAAATCTGTAGTTACTTTGATGCAAATTAATTTATCCTATAAACTTCAATTACGTTTCTGATTCCTACATAACCACTAAGCACTTTTGGTGGTTATAAACATTTTTAAATGTTGCATTAAAAATGTATGCTGTTGGAAGTGTGAAAAATCTGCAACAATTAAAGAACACTTGAATTTTAAAATATTGCATTCAGTCAGTAATCATCCCTGATGAGCTTCAAGTTATCAGATTGCCTATATTCACTGTTTTCTTTTGACCATTATTTATTGTATCTTGAGTGAAGTTTTAAGATGCCTTTCGGATGCTATAAAAGTTTAAAGGGGAAAAATACAGCTTGTTGACAAAAGAAATGCACATCATTTATTAACATTGGTGCCAAAGATGCTTTAATATTCGTTAGACATTTCTGTTTTCACAAATGTGTACTTCTACTGCCTGACAAATAGTCTGGCAGCCGTCTGTGGTGCAGTGTCCTAAGTGTTCTCTTAGTGACAGTCACAGCGTTGCCTGAAATATTTTTGTAACAGATAAACTGAGGCACAAAGGACATTAAAAACCCATTTTCTATTTTAAAGGTAGACGTTAGGAAGAAAAGGCTGGGCATTTCAAAAACAAAAACTGTCTTGGAGAAATGTGAAGTCATGTGGGTTAGCAGAGCAGGTGTCAGATATCCCATTTACAAGGAAGGAATGAAACGTGTGTGGGCAGTTTGAGTGTTTTATGACCTGTGTTCAAAGAGCTGAGCACAGATACAGTTTTTGCAGAGCCCCAGGTGGCCTGAGGCAGCTTTACATTCAGTGATGTGCATTAAGATGGAGAGAACTTTAGAATGTTTTGTCTTGTTTGGACTGAGAAGTTCATGGTATAGCACTGGCAGTGCCAGCTGGAGGGACGGGGCCGGACCCCTGGCCCTGCAGCTCATCTGTTTCCCTTCCCTACAGTCCAACTCTAGGGAAGCTTGGGCATCGCTGCCTCTGACCTCACCTTTTTATCGTGGTGCCCCATGGAAGCTTCACCTGGAAGTGCTGTATCTACTGCTTTAAATATCCTTTTTGCAACTTTGTTGTATGTACCTAAGCCACTTGCAAACAAGCAAATGACTTAAAATATTTGATGCTTCTCATACAGTTAAAGATAATGAAGGATGTAAATAAAGCCAGAACTGAGTCTTTCCCCTCTTTAACCACTTAACAGTTAAAAAAAATAAATAAAAAAATAAAGTCCTCTGATGCTTTGTGGTGGAAGCTGTGCAAGTGTGAGAAAGCAGCAAGTTGGATGACTTTAGGACCAGCTTTCACATGTAATTCTAGGTGATGAATAGTTAGGATAACCTAGAGGAACAAGATGAGCTAATGAAAAGTGGTGTAAAATGCGAGCCAACCCTTTAAAAAAAATATTGCCTCATCATTGTAAATATGAGAAATTAAAGGTATCACTCTATATCTAGTTCTGTAGTACCCTCATGATAACCTGCAACACATTTAAAAAATGAACAAAGCAATGTGTGCAGAAGGAAAAGGAAGCATCTCCTTTTCTTCAGTAAAAAAAATCCCTGCATTTTAACGGCACTGTGATGCTCCTAAAAAACCTAACGATGATCTGTAAGTACAAAACCCACACTGTATACATGCACTGAACTAAACTGTACGCAATCATAGGATTGTAGAATGGCTTAGATTGGAAGTAACCTTAAAGATCGTCTATTTCCAACCCTCCTGCCATGGGCACGGTTGTGAGCAACTAGATCAGGCTTCCCAGGGCCCCCTACAGCCTGGCTTTAAACATCTCCGGGGATGGGGCATCCACAGCATTTCTGGGCACTCTGTTCCAGTGCCTCACTACCCTCTGAGTAAAAAATTTCCAGCTAATGTGAAACCTAAATCTCCTCTATTTTAGTTTAAAGCCATTCCCCCTTATTCTGTCACTATCAGGCTGTGTAAAAAAACAGTTTCTGTCCTGTTCATAAGTTCCCCTCAAGTACCACAATGGGTTCTTCCCAGAACTTTCTCTTCTTCAGGCTAAACAAGCCCAGCTCCCTCAAACTTTCTTTGTAAGAGAGTTGCTCCAGCCCTCTGATAATCTTCATGGTCCTCCTCTGGACTCAATCTTTCTTGTATTGGGGAGCCTCAGTCCTAGACTCAGTACTCCAGATGGGGCCACATGAAGGTGGACTAGAGGGAGACAATCACCTCCCTCTCTCTGCTGTCCATCTTTCTGTTGATGCAGCCCAGCATACTGCTGGCCTTCTGGACTGTATGAGCACACTACTGGTTCTTGTCCAGCTTTTCATCCATCGTGACCCCCATGTTGTTCTCCGCAGGGCTGGTCTCAGAGAGTTCTTCATCTAGTCTAAACAAACTTGCTGAGGGCTCATTTGTCCCCACTGCCTGTGTCATTGATGATATCGAATAACACCGGCTCCAAAACTGAACCCTGGGGGACACCCATGTCGGGCTTCCACATGGACTTAGGGCCATTGACAACAGCGTTCTGCCTGTGGCTACGTAGCCAACTCTTTATCCACAAATAGTTCAGCCTTCACATCCATCTTTCTCCAATTTAAGATAATCATGTGTTGCCTGACCACGTCAAAGGCATTGTACAAGTTTTTTATGATAGCATGATAGCAATTAGGTAATAATTTTCTAATTGCATCATGGTATCCATCTCCTCCTGCCTATTTCCCATGCTGTATAGAGGCACTTCAGCTGGGCTATCATCCACATTACTTTATTGGAAGAGCTCCCCCCCCCACCAAAGACCTCTGGGGCAAATCTGTTTTCCCCTGCTGCTTCCTAAAGTGACAGTGTTCCTCGGCTCTTCTCTGTCACTCAGAAGTACGTGTCCTTCCCCCATCAGATCTATTTTAAGGCTCTGGTGATGAGCCCAGCCAGTTTGCTGCCAAATATATTCTTGTTCCTCCTGGTTAGCTGTGTACTAAGTAACCAGCATGCCCGGTCTCTTGAAGATGCATCCAAGATCATAGTACACAAAACCCCAAGCATGGCACCACCTATGAAGCCATTGGTTCAACTGTTCTGCTCTCAACCAATACACAAGTAAGACAATGTTTCATTTTCTTCTACTATGAATTTCTACCTAGTACTCTTTCATCTCTGCATAGCTTTCTGATAGTTGGATAAGTTTATCTGAAAATGAGCTTTACTGTCTTCTGTATCTGAAATAAACAGCCCTCACTGTAATGCTATAATCCAAAACTCAACAGTATAGAGTTCATAAAGATTTGTATTACTTTATCAAGCTAAACTCAAAAATCTGTAGTATAGTTGCAAATGATTGTTATTTCAAACAGCTGTCATACAGCTTCTAAATCCTTTCCCCTGCTGTGTTAATATAGAATTTCTTTACAGTTTTCCATGAAATAACTTTTTTTCTATGTAGTTCTTTGCTCTCGTAGTAAAAATTCTATAGTATGCTCTTGCCATAAGAATGCCTGGAAAAGTGACTGTTAGTAAAACTTGTAGTCTGTGGGCTAATTGGTTTTTGGAAGAAACAAAATAGACTTTAACAGGCATTAATAGTTAATAGGCATTATTATGTGAAAGTTGCTTTTTGAGATTATAAATATTTTTTTGCTCTTAATCGGGATTAAACCTAAATGTAGTGGGTAATGATTACGTGAATGGCAGTGCTAAATGGAGACTTTTTAAATGGACTACTTCTTTTAATCGCTGTATTCTGTACTCCAAAAATCATGGAGAGGGAATGGCTGATGACCACGTGCCCAGGGCTATCTCCTAGTTGAGTGGTGTGGGGAGATATTTGCTGCACTGCCTCTGCAGAGTTCTTCTCATCCTCCTGTTACAGAGAAGCTAGAAAACAAAAAGGAGGTTGTTTTCTAAAAGCTGAAGTTCAAAATCTATGCTGCATTTCTTCACTACTTCAATCCTTTCCAGAATTTCTGACTTCTGTGGTTGGATTCCACTGGAGGGAAGTGAGGAAAAAATCATGTTTCCATAGTGAATATCTTACACTGTAAATGACTTGAATGTCATGGTGCCAGTGATGACTTCTTTTGCTTCCTCTTACTTCCTCAGCAGAAGGACCTGGGAACCAGTCTTCCTGCAGTCACAGGGATCATGGCCAGCCATTGTCAGCTGTACAATTTGGCATTCCTGTAGAGGCTTTCTGGCTATTTTGTTCTTCCACTTCTTAAAACAGTGAGTGGTATTTGGTCTACTAAATGTGTTACGAGGGTGGGAGAGAGGGGCATGGGAGTAGTAGCTGTGCTTGTGCCATAATAAGCTGATAACGTATGAGATCTGAAGAGAAGAGGCTTTGTGATGCACTAGAGGTTGGAGGCAGAGTAACAGTGATGGGAAGATCTGCTTTGCTTACTCTGATACTTCTTCTTTACTCTTCCTCTGTGACTTAATGAGGACAATTTCAAATTCTGTTCAGATATTGCTGACAGAAAGAATCTGTCATAGATAAGAGAACAGAAACTGCTGATCTCATTCTCTTTTTTTTTTTTAATTTTTCTTTTTTTAGACACTTGAGACTTAAAGAAACTCTCTGTACCCTCTTAGTTTACCTTCTACATAAGTTCACCTCTTGGCAAAGTGACCATTATAACATTTACAATCCTTGTAAGAAATCTGTAGTGTTGAACTTCCCGTGGATTCCCATGCACCTGCAGTTTGCGGCCCGGACCACACAAGCATGCACCAATATGGTGTAAGAAAGTGGTCCGTTTATTCACGTGGTGCAACACCTTATATACTAAGCCTCTACCGTGTGTACGCCCCCAAAGGGGGGAGGGGAGGGGTTATCCTATCCCGTCACATCGCGAATCCCCGC